>ML776757.1:212521-240014 GCA_009831015.1 Picea engelmannii | reverse complement strand
GATCGCCGACAGCCAAAGAACTACATCAAGCCTACATCGGAATTACGGTATTTCTGCTAAATATGTTAATTGTATTAAGAATTAAATTATTTTTTTTACTTATTAAAGAGAAAAAGAAACCATTATTTCTTGCCATGAGATTTGCAGATGTGTTTCCTTGGAATTGTAATAAATCGCTTATCCTATGTCTTAGTTAAATTTTTACTGATTAAAGAGAAAAATAAACCTTTATTTCATTATTTCTTGCCATGAGTTTTGCAGATGTGTTGCCTTGGCACTATAATATATCGCTTATCATATGTCTAAGTTAAATTTTTACTTATTAAGGGGAAAAAGAAACCATTATTTCTTGCCATGAGATCTGTAGATGTATTTCTTGGTATTGTAATAAATCGTTTACCTTAAGTATTAGTAAAATTTTATATTGGTGGAAGTAAAACTAAACAAAAACCTTTTATTTCTTATAACGAAATCTTGTGAGATGCAATGCCCTGGTAATGAAAATCGATAGTTAATCTTAAGTCTTATTTAATCTTTGTGCAAGATAAGAACCATTTCCGCCATATGGGCATTCTGCTAGGATATTGATGGATTTAAAAAAAATTATTTCGAAATATTTTTGATTGGGTAAGGGTCGGTTGTGATAGAACCTTCCGCGAGCTGGTGCCCTCCTCCAACTCGATCCTGTCCTCTTGGAATAAAATTATGTCCTTGTTTTAACCTATCCTGTGGGAATCCTTTCCTGGACGTCCTTCTCCTTAAGTGGTCACGATACCTTGTCTTCTCCCAGACCTCTGAACACTTCTCTCTGCCGCCAAGTCCAGGGAAGATCCCATCGTCTGCTAAGATTAAAGAACCACAATTATCACCTCTTCCTTCGATGATTCTCCCACCGTTTAACCTGAAACTTTTTCTATCCTCAAAAAATTGATGCAGTTTTCAATGCGTGAATTTTCTGAAAAGGGAATCTATTTCTTTCTTCTAAAATAAGTCGTGTGGCTAAGCTATTAAGAAGGAAGTCATGGAATCATTTGGAAGACATCTGATAAGTTGACGGGCGGATTTTGGGAAATCAAGAGATTGAATGAAAGCTTCTGTAAATATGAAGATTGTTGGAATCATGCAAAGGTGAAATGCTTAACGAAATTGCGCTCTCATCCAACTTAATTTGCCAGTATGATCTCATATTGGAGGACTGCGATCTATATTTGGTACTTGAGTTTTTGGACTGCAATCTGTTAGAGCTCCAGAGAAGAGGTAGAGGTCGTCCATTGTCAGAGGACGAGGTGCGCAACTTTCGCTTCCAGATTTTAAAAGGGCTGGTTGACATGCATAATGAAGGATATTGTCACCACGACCTGAAGCCAAAGAACTTGTTCTTGAAGGTAGATATTACTTTCTTCTAAAATAATTCGTGTGGCTAAGATACACCACTAAAATTTTAGCCACTCGTGAGATCGGAGTTTCTCTGAGCTCGGGGTCATCTCTGCGAGGTGCAGAGTTTGCTCTTCACGTGTTGGCTACCATGGGCACAACACCTATCCATTCCCAGACTCCACGCTCAAACTAATCCTGGACATGGTTTCCATGTCTTTGCTCTGTGCAGGTTCACTCCATCACGCCTGGATAGCCTTTACATCGCCCGACGCTCTTAAAGTTTCGAGTATTTAAAAGGGAACAACCTCGTTACCTTATTTAATCACCTTAGGTTGTCTCGTTTCTAATTTTGCTTCTGTACAGATTGAGATTGAGTTCACCTGAGTAAAAGTTGACTTGTTATGACTAGCACAGCAGTTAAATAGTTGCTGGTTAATGCCTAAAGACTGATAAGATGAAACGAATCCTTAAAAAAATATATTAAATTTTATTGTTGATTAACAAATAATTGGTTGCAATTTATTTATTTGGTGTTAATATTTTAATTTCTGTTAATCACTTACCTGGCAATCAATTAGCTATGAAAGTAATTTTTAAATATGGTTAGGTAAATGTAAAAAAGTAAACACATAAACTGATGTCTTTATAATAGCTAGGAAGTTAATGATTGAAATTACAGCGATTTATTTTGTGTGACTACTAAGAATATTCCAGTCATATTTAATCATGTCTATAGAAAACTTATTAAACACTAAACCCCTATTAAATCTCCCCATTATCAATAGATGTACGCATTTCGACGTAATAACTTGCAGTAGAGGGACCGTATCTTCTAGTAATGAGTATGGATACCTTTAATGAGATTTCTAGTAACGAGTATGGATACCTTTAATGAGATTTCATCTCGTTTACCTAACTTAAATTCTGGCGTAAAGCAAGAGTCCGCTTTCTTAGAAAGTCTGGTTTTTTTGGAAAGAAATCTCAGTTTCAACCTCTTTTTATCGTTCTTTTTCCCGAAAAAATCTGACTTATAAGAAGGTATTTTTATTCTTTAAACCTCGCAGTTGAGTTTGGTTTTTTATAAATTGAAATTTAGAAACTTGCAACCATAAAAAAAAAAACTCTATATCCTTTTCCTTCCAAAAACCTCGACTTCTTGACCGTGGATGTTTGCGCTACATGTGGCATTGTAAGCTTTATGTTAATATATCTTACAGGTTGTATTTAAGTGTTTTGAGTGTGTGTTTAGGAGGAAAGGTTCCCCCTTTTTATACTTCCTCTACTTTTTGTTCATGAGGTATAATGAATTAAATAGTGTAGTAAATCAATGATTTTATATATTAATGTCATAAGTAGGTTGATTTGTAATGATAATTTATTAATTAGAAGATATTTTATTCTTCATAGAGGTTATAAGGGGTGGTGTATTTAAAATAGAAGATAGGGAAGAATTTTTACTTGAGTAAGGAATGGAATCTCTTTTGTTGATTGTAGAGTCTTATTTTATTATTAAATTATAATTTAGATAGAAGTTTTTTTTATGGAGGTTTAGGGTTTCTTGTTTAATATGGGGTTGGAGAAGCTAAGAAAAATGCAGTTGATTTATATTGATTAATAAACTTTTTGTTGGAGAGGTATAAATGTTATTTGAATATTTTTATGTGTTTTAACTTTAGATATGTGGTTGGTTACTATGAGGTCGTTATAGTCTTGATGGTAAAATTGTTAATGAGACCCATCTTGATCGTTGCACAAATAAAAATAAACCACATAAGAATTGCCTCATAAGAAATCATAAATCTATATAGTTGGTGCGCAATTAAATGTATAGAAGGCAGTCATCCTACGTCTTCTTTAGCTTGTTGATTGAGTTCTTTTGTTTATAGTTTCCATTTTCTGTTTGATAGTTTAAGTTGGTACTTTTGGCATGTTGGATTGTGTCTTGATTAAAGGTTTATAATTGTTGTGTTGCACCCTAGTTACTAGCACTCTTAGTTACTACTGTGTGTAGAAGGAATCTTTGTGCTTTGTTGCAATCTTGTTGATCTGATTATGTTGGATAGAAGGTGCTTGGACTGAGGCTGCAGTGGTTGTAGTGTCCTTCTATTCACCTTTTGAACAGATTGTGAAGAGGATGAATGTTGTAGTATGAGATATTACCTTGCGACACTGTTTAGGTGGGACAGTAGTTAAAACTATCTCTGGTATCTTGTAGATATGACCCCCCAGAGTAACAATGAAACTACAGGTTCGAGACTCATAAATAGCATGGTGCTTCCACATATATGGCTAGCCCAAAAGAACATCATAGACATCCAGTGGGGAAACATCACATAATATCTCATCCTTGAAGGGATTGATGTTGTCTGACAAGCAACATTGTTGAATGACATGGATATCTCGTCTCCGACGAAGCCACTCGATGTTGTATGGTTGTCGATGTGGTGTTGTTGAAAATCCCAACTGTTTGATGACCTCTGGTGAGATGAGGTTATTTTAGATTCTACTATCAACAATAAAATGCAGTGGGGTCCCCTTCATCCACATCTATGAATGAAAACGGTGCTCCCCCTCTTCAAGATCTATTGGTTCTTCTGGTTGAATTGTTGTAGTAGCGACAATAAGAATGTGGTTTGCATCAATGATCTGTCTTCTCCCATTATTTTCTGAATTAGATTATGAATCAGGGTTTGGCTCATTTTCTTTGATCTCGACCACCAATGATTGTTTTGAGAAACATACATCAATGTTGTGCCAGGGGCTTTTGTGGAAATCACACTACTTTCCAATTTCCTTCTTCGTCTTTCCATTACCCTTCTTTTCATATGTCTTGGACTAGATTTTTGGAGGTTGGTTGTTAGGGCCATCTTTACCATACTTTGGTTGTTGCAGATTTGTAGACCCGAACTCCCATTTTTTCTAGTGCCTAATTTCTTCTCGATTTTGACAGCATATCAATAGACAACTCCTAGTGATGAGATGTCCAAAAAATCCATTTCGGTTTAGATATACCTATGCAGAGCCCCACAGTATTTCAAAACCAGATGTTGCTCATATTATTTGATACCCATATTGGTGTGCAAGGTATGGAAAGTATGTATGAACTCCAACATTGTTTGGCCCCTCTCTTCCTGCAGTGTGGTCCATCTCATGTATTGGTCGTCATAGTTACAAACAGGGTAATATTGTTCCTTGACCACATCCACAAAAAAATCCCAAGTGGGCTTGACCCCATATATTCCAAACTCCTCAGTGGAACTTTTCTCCCAGTAAGTTTCCCACCAATGTTTGACATGGGGGAGAGCCTTAAGGAGTGCAAAGGCGATATTTTCCCAGAAGGAAAAATTGTGAATAGAGAAATAACCTTCTAGCAAATTTAACCATTTCTATAGGGCATCCGCATCTATCTAACCTTCAAATAAGGGAATATAAAAATTAACTTGTACCTTGAAAGGAGATGTGCCTCCAAAGTGGTCGCTCCATGAATATATGCCTATTGTTATCGACAGGTGTTGAAGGATGTGGGAAAAATTCTCCATCATTTCGTCTATCTATCACATGAGAGCTTGCTCAAGCAATAATTTAACAGAATCTTCTGCTCTGTTAATTTTCTTTTCTTCTGAGATGGAGTGTTTCTTGGGTGTGAAAGAGCAATTTTCCTCAAGAGAGACAAGATCAAGACCCAATTTTCTATACTCAGACCTCGTCGGGGACATGCACTACCCTGGTACCATTGATCTGGATTATTTTTTCGAATGAAATGAAGGAGGAAACATAATAAGGAAATACACATAGATGTAACAGAGATACAAGAATATAACATATATATATCAGATATATAACCATAAACACAGAGATACAGTAATACACAATTTCTATTAATGAGTGAAATGTACAAAACTATAGAAATATAAAGTGAAAGACTCACTAGAATGGTGGAATCTTATCTCTGAGAAGAGATGTGATGGATATACTCATTCACAAGAAGATGATTGTTACAATGAGGATCCAATGACCTTTTTAACATAAAGAAAATTCAAAACACTAACCCCAGAAGATGAAAATCCAACAAGTTTGTGGACCCCAATTTGGGTAGTTTGGCCTATCAACTTCCCAGGGGCGTAACTTTGGCATATGACCTCCATTTGGGGAAGACGATAGATCCTTGGAAAGGTATTGACGAGGAGCTTCATTTCACAATATCAATCATGCCTTTGGTGATCATCGAGGTGCCCAATCGTGAAAATGCGTCGTTTAGGCCCTCAAAATCGTCCCAGAAGTTTAGGACCTGAAAAAATGGCTAAAAATAGTAAATTGCCAAAGAACTATTTTGAGCTAGTTGGAATAGGTGGGTGTCCACCGAAATCCACCTGGATCACTCAACCCATATCCTGTCACCCTAGCTGTGACCCTAACTCTACATGTGACCTCCCATTCCTCTACCCCTCTTCAATCATTCAACACTATTCACTGGCTCCTCCACCCTCTGCTTAACCCTTAGTCCACCTTCTCGTTCACGGTTGAGATCCAACACAAGGTTGAACCTGCTCTCCACTACCATGGGATATTCCTCCACAGGTTCGATGGCCTCACAACTCCACCATCTCCACGGACCTGCCTAAAGTAGAAAATGAAAAGGAAGGGAGTGGGGTGGCTGGTGGAGCAATCACTTCCCCTCCCTCAACCACCATCGCCTCTAGTTTTAAAATCAATTCAAAAATGGCATGCATGGGGGGCTACTTCCAAGGGTGATTTTGGAGTTTGGGTCACATAGGTGACTAGGAGCTAACGCTTAAGTGTTAGCTCTTGTTTCTTACGGTCACATGAAATGTACATACAACCCAGATCTAGTGCTTAAGGTATGGCTCATGGTGTGGTCGGATGGCAGTGGTCACATGGGTCATAATTTTGGCACCGAGGGACTAGCGACAGGTCATATGTTGGGATCATATGGCCTATTTTATCATGTAGGGGTTGGGTTTCGCATAACATGGATAGGGGGTTTAAATGTTTTTAGTTATTTTTTTATATATAGTTATTATATATATTATATATACGATTAATCCATATATGTATGTTATATAGTTTATACTATATGATAAATTTTTAATATTTCCCAAGGACATTGTGAAAACTAATTTCATAACTTTTCCATATGGAGGGGGATTTCTACCCGTAAATAGTCAAAACGACTGGGGAAAAGTGTAGAATGCATCCATGGCATTCTACTTCATAAATTCATCCCAAGTTTATAGTGGGACATTCCATAACCTCAAAGACTCCTTATTATCCTAGAAACATGTTCTCAAAGGGAGGCCTAATTGGAGGCCTCCGGAGCCAAATTTTTGAAATATGAGACAAATCCATTTCAACTAATGCCATGCTAACCTGTCGTAGGTAATAAATCTTGAAATTAAACCTAGATTTCAGTTTTAATTTCCAAACTTTCACTGATCATTCCTCCACCTAGGTTTTTCCCGCAAACCTTTATGGGGCCATATCTCGCTCATCTAGAGCATGATTTGAGCCAAACGAAAGGAAGTGGAAAACAAGTAGATAGCAATACAACATGGTATCATAAAAAAATTGTTTTGTGGTTGTTTCATAGGAAGGAAGAACTTTCCAAGTTTCAGGCCTAGGGGGTCCCTCCACCAAATCAAGTTGAGATTGAAGCCATGCTTCATCTACTCATAGGAATACTTATAAGAAGCAAAGGGGGGAGTAAATTAAGGTCTGAAAAATTCCTGAAAAGAAGGCATTTTCTAACATTCAGTGACTAAACCCAAGGCCAATTTCCCTCCAAAGCAGCCCCAAATTTTCCGCAAGTCACGGGCCTTCATCCCAGTGAATTTGATAGCCATGGATGACCTTGGACACCATGAATGCAACCTTAATTACAACCAAAAAATAAGGAAGCCATCAAAGTGCCATTGGGATGTCCCAAATACCAAGTCAAGTGATGAGGTGGCAAAACAATTTTTTCATTTTCCTAAATCACACTTTGTAAAAAGATTTTGTCTTTAGTAATTTAACTTTTTTATCAAAATATTGTAAATAAAAGTATCAAATCAAATCAAATCAGATTTGATTTTTTTTTGGATAAGGATAAAGACGTTTAGGGTTGTTCCACTTGTCAAATTACCAAAAGTGACAATTGTTTTGTGACCTAACCATAGCCTTCATCTCTCCTTTATAAATAAGAGGAAGATATTGTACAAAAGGGAACTTGTTGAAAAAAGTACCAAAGCTCTGCAGAAATTTCTTAAAAGAGTCTTAGTGTTTATTTTGTACTTGTTCTTTTTTAGTTGTTGGATTTGTTTACTAGTTGGTTGAGGGTTGAGGGGTAGTAGTAAATGTTTTTCATGATAGCTATCTCCAGGAGGGATTGGTTAGATAGGTGTTTTTTGTTTCTTCCCTGGGTTTTAATTGTCGGTTTCCATTTCTTAACAACTTTGTTTAACTTATTTAATGTATTTTTGTGCATATTTCTTAAGGTATTTAAGTATTTCATCCCTAGTTAGTATTGAGGAGGTCAAGGGGTTCCTTAGGACAACCCCCAAACATCCCTTTACTTGATTATTTTTTATGTTTACTTGATCTATTCTCATTTTTCCTTTTAGTTAAATTTCCTTCCATTTATATTGTTGTACTTAAATAGTAAAATTGACCAATCTGGTCAATTTACCCTTTCGGGACAACCTTTTTAATTGGATATTGTATAGTTGTAATCTACAATTTTTTGTTTTGTTTTGTTTAGTTATGTCATCCAAATTCACTAAAATTTCATTGCTCACCTATTAGCAATTATCTGGTTACCTCTTATGCTTCACCTAAGCAGTCAAGAACCCATTAAAGACTTGTTTAAGGCAAGGATACCAACAAGGAAACAAAAAAAACAATGGGAAAAACCTGTAAAATATACTCCCTACACTCATTTTTCACTTTTGTTTTGATTCCAATCAATTACAAAAAACTTGCACTTGTTCCAATGTCATTACACCATATTATTGTAAACAAATTTTGATTTTTGATGTAATTTTATGTTCATAAAACTAATATGATATTTATCTTTGCAAACCATCATTCATTTTAGTTTTAATAGATAACCTCAAACCCCAAAACAAGGAATCAATTGGAACTCTCATGCATATGGCGACTATGCGGCCCACAAAGAGCTTTGACTCATTCCTTTAGGTGGAATAGGGTATATGTTTTGTTTATACTCTCTTTTCCTAACTTTCAGGTTGTTGCCCCTAAAGGGGCCATTCAAAAGTAGAAGAAGAAAAAAAAAAAACACACTCAAAACTTGAAAATAAAAGCAGGGGTTTGCCCCCAAAAAACACTTTATTTATCTATGTATTATACTTATACTTATAAAAATATTTGTTGGAGATACTTCACACACACCTAGGATTTATTTTTCCTAATTTTTTCCCTATGTTTATTAGTCATTATTCAGTCCCTTATAGTTTAGGGAGAATATTCCTTTTCCTACATTATAGGAGAATATTCTCTTTAGTTCACACTTCAATTGGATCAGTTGAGTGGAGTTTAATGCCACATTGGTTCCATCACCATGAAACATTGGGATCATCACTGTTAATGTGTATTTTCCTTGGGATTATCACTAGAATAGCACATTACCCTCACTTCACCCTATTTCAGTCAATTAACTGAAGACTAAGAGGCTAGTTAACTCGGACTAGGTGGAAGTTAACTCTCGTAATTGTTGGCATGTCCAGATCACTCTAGAACACCACTATGGTGCATTGGATTCTCTTCCAGTGTGCATTAGTTGAGTTATATAGAGTATATCATGTGTAATTTATAATCCATTCATTCAGTTAATACAATTCTTTGATTCTCTCTCTCTCGTTTCCGTGTTTTCTCATTTCTTCTACAAACTTTGTATGTCCTTTCCTAGATAGATATTATCTATGCAGTTTCATTCACATTTACATGGTATCATAGCCAAAGTATTTCTAGGAAAAAAAACATGCGACACTTTTTGCAGGTACCGAAGATTGAAGACAACAGGAAAATGGAATTTCCAAAAGAATTGATTCTTACACCGTACAATTTCTTTCCATGGAAAGACATGATGGTAATGAATTTTTAAAGAAGAGAATTATACAGGTTAACCATGGACACAGAGACCAAACCCACATTAGCCATATAAAAATCCAAGTATCTAAATTAGATGGATGAAGCATATGGAACTATTTGCAGTCTCATTTCTCCTGAGCTCCTCTTTCACATATCCTCCTATAAAACCCCCAATGAATTTTATACCACCATGGAAGGAACTTTTGGAAAACAGGATGAGATGAGGGGACATATACTCGAGGTGTAATTGCTCACTTTGAATCCAAAAACCTTCAACAATATCCAAGTTTTTTAACTAAATATAAGGATTTGTTGTCGCAACTCAAGGCTTGTGGGGTTGATAAATATGAGGAGAAACAAATGGTCCTTACCATTATTTCCAAACTTGGTCCAGAATTCTCAGTTTTTGTATCCACATTTCATTTAGTTAGGCTTGCCTATAGATCTACCTGGAAAATTCCTTCTCTTGAGGCCTTTATCGAGTCTCTTATGCAAGAGCAGACCAAGCTCATCAATATGGGAAAATTTAAAGGCTCAAAGGTGCATGCACTTTCTATGCAATATGGTATAAGTCACCAAAATCATAAATCTAATCACAAAGAAAAAGGGAAGGGACATGCAAATCCAAAGAAGGAAGGGTACTCAAAACCCTTCAACAATTCCTCCAGATACAAAGGTGGAAAGGGGAGAATTGCACTTATTTCCAACGAGGATTCCCTCCAGAATCTGCATGCATGCAGAAATATATAGATTGAATCGCACAAATACTTCAACAAAATAACCTTGGATATTGCGTCCCCGAGGGTGCCAAGAAAAAGAAGCCAAAAGATCTAAACCCCAAGAAAGGTAATTCTAGCCATGCTTTGATTGCCATTAAATTCTCTCCCGATGCTTGGATTGTAAATTCAGGTGCATCACACCACATGGAATACACAAAGGAAGTATACTCTTCATTGGATGCATGCAAAGGTGACTATCCATTCGAAGTCATAGACAAAGGAAGATTTGAACTCACAAATGGGAGCTTCGATAATGTGCTACATGTTCCCAAACTCTCCATCAATATTCTATCCATGTATAAGATGAAAAACTACGGTATCGATAAGAAGTAATATTCAGACTTGATGTAATGGATATGTATGACATGCAAACCAATTCCAAAGTTTCTACTGGTGATTTAAATCACCAATCTAGACTTTACACATTTTCTGAATTTATTAAACTAGATTATGCATTATTGCTTACAGATGTTGATGAAAGCAGTAGGATATGGCACGAAAGGTTCAAGAATTTAAATTTCAGATATATGAAACAACTTAGAAAGAAGGGAATGGTTGAAGGTCTACTTGAAATCCACTTCTCCAAAGGAATTTGTGATGGATGTGTTCTTGGAAAACACCCTCAAGAGAAATTCAACAAAGGAAAGACTTTGAATGCCTCCTCTCCTTTAGATTTGATCCACAACAATCTCATGGGACATTTTTTGCATCCATTAATTAGTAAAGAAAGGTATGTACTCATTTTTGTTGATGATTTCTCACACCATACTTGGAATTTATTTGTCAGGAAAAAATCTGAGGTCCTTCAACACCTCAACAATTTCAAAGCCCTTGTTGAGACATAGTTGGGAAAGAAGATCAAATTCCTATGAATAGATAATGGGGGGTATTATGTAAACCATGAGATATAGAATATTTGTCTTGAGGTCAAGATTCAGTTGCAACAAATGGTTCCTTATGCTCCACAAAAAAACGGAGTTGTTGAGCGGAAAAATAGATCCTTGAAAGAGATGGCATCTTGCATGTTGCATGCAAATTCACTTCCACAAACATTATGGGTTGAAGAACTTAATTGTGAAACCTAAATCCAAAACATATCTCCCCATAGATATGTCAAGGATAAGTCCCCCTTTGAGGCTTCGAGAGGCCTAAAATTGGAAGTGACCCACTTCCATATATTCGATTCTCGTGCATGGGCCAAGATTCCCTCTAAGAAGAGGAAGGCACTTGATCCACAAAGTACATAGTGTATTTTTGTTCGATACCCCAAAGGTATGAAAGGATACAGACTCATTGATCCCTCCATGGATTGGCTCATCATTGAGCATAGTGTCCAATTCGAGAAAAGTATCTCGCATGTAACTCGGGAGCCACATGTAGACACTTTTGTTCTTACACCTATCAAAGATGATGAGCATGCACATGTCAAATCTTCTTCAGATGAGAGTTTTGATTCATAGGATTTAGTTGATTCAAATAAAAAGTTAGTACAGTCAGATGTAGAGTCGGTTCATGCATATGAAAATCCATATCCAAGGCCCAAGTGGCCCAAGACTACTCTTTAGGATGCATGATATCTTGTTGAGGATCCAACTGATACCAAGAGGACTCGATCTAATTTTGAGGAGCCTCCTCTTGCACTCACTGTCACTGAACAAATTCCACCTAGGAATATTGTCTTGGTTCAATCTTCATATCCACAATCCTATGGTGAGGCTGTTGGGAATCCATTTTGGTAATCCACCATGTAGGAGGAGTGGAACTCCCTCCTGGAGAACCAAACTTGGGATCTGGTTCCCCTTCTTTTAGGAAGGAAAATTGTCAGGTAAAGATGGGTCTACAAGACCAAGAGTGCAACAGATGGAAAGTTTAGTAGAAACAAATCCAGGCTAGTCACCAAAGGCTTTCAGCAGGTGCATGGCATTGACTATGAAAATATCTTCGCTCCAGTAGTGAATATGGATTCCATACGCTTGGCACTTGCCATTTCGGAAGCAAAGGGATGGTAAGTTCATTAGATGGACGTGAATAATGCATTTCTTCATGGATATATAGGAGATCTATATGGATCAGCCCCAAGGCTTCGTGCAAGATTCATCTTTGGTATGTCGATTGAATAAGTCACTTTATGGCCTCAAGCAGGCCTCGAGGGCATGGTATGCCAAGATGGACTCCTACCTRTTGTCATAGAACTTTGTACATTGTAAGTTAGACCCAAATGTTTACATGCTCAGGACGGTTGATTCACTTATACTACTAGTTTTGTATGTTGATGATTTGTTGATCACCAKTTGCTCGAATTCARCAATTGTTGCAGTCAAGAGAATTCTGAATGATAGATTATTGATGATGGACATGGGTCTACTACATTTATTCCTTCGTCTCGATATCATTCAGGATGAATCAAGAATCAAACTATCTTAGGCCAAGTATGAACAAGATATCCTCRAGAGATTCCACATGATAGACTGCAAGTATGCCCCGACTCCTTTCTTATCAAGAGTCATACTTGAGGATGGCRGGGACACTCCATTGGTGGAAAAAAAAACTATACAGATAACTAGTGGGGAGATTGTTGTATCTCACACACTCCAGACCAAACCTCTCCTATGTAGTTAGAGTAGTCTCCTGGTTCATGCAAGATCCGCATGAGCTACATTGGAAGGTTGCAAAGCATATCCTTCAATATGTACAGGCCACCATCCCCTTTGGGATTCACTATGTAGCATAATCTATATTGTACCTCATCAGGTTCATTAATTCTGACTGGGCTAGTGACAACATTTATCACAAGTCCACATGTGGTTTCTCACTCGGTCTTGGTTCCAGGCCCACCTGTTGGTCGATAAATAAGAAATATTTTATTGCTCTATCTTCAGCTGAGGTAGAGTACAAAGGAGTATTTAACATAACCATTCAAGCTATGTTCCTACAACATTTTCTTACTATGTTGGGAATTTAGTTTCATCGACCGATCGTCATCTAGTGTGACAACCAAAGCACTCTGAAGTTCTATAGAGATCCAGTTCAGAGGCAACGGATAAAGCACATCGAGATTCACATGAACTACATCTGATACTTAGTACACGAGGGGATCATTGACCTGTAGTTATGTCCTTCAGCAGAACAGACTGCAAACATCTTCACCAAGACCTTCACTAAGCAAAATTTACATTCTCTACACAGTCGTCTTGGAGTGAAGGATACAGTTTCCTAGCAATTGTTAGTTCTTTTTTTTGATACATTGTACCTTGAGGGGGGGGGGGGGGGGGTNNTTCCCATGAGGTTTTCCCTCTTTCCTCATTTATTTCAATGTGTCTTTTGTATTTGGGTACCTAACATGGCCTTGTTGTCGGGACCCGCTTTTTATTTTCACCATAATGATGTTCAGGGGGGTGTTGGATATACTTCTCACACACCTAGGATTTCTTTTTCCTGATATTTTCCCTATGTTTATTAGTCATTATTCAGTCTCCTATAGTTTAGGTAGAATATTTATTTTCCTACATTCTAGAAGAATATTCTCTTTAGTTCACACTTTAGTTGGATCAATTGAGTGGAGTCTTAATGCCACATTGGTTCCATCACCATGCATCAATGGAATCATCACTATTAATGTGCATTTCCCTTGGTATTATCACCACACTAGCACATTACCTTCACTTCACCCTGTTTCATTCAATTAATTGAAGACTTAGAGGCTAGTTAACTCAAACTAGGTGGTAGTTAACTCCTGTAATTGTCGATTTGTGTCCAGATCACTCTAGACCACCACTATGGTGGATTGGATTCTCTTCCAGTGCACATTAGTTGAGTTATACATAGTATATCATGTGTAATTTATCATTCATTCACTCAATTAATACAATTATTTGATTCACTCTCTCGCTCTCATTTCCATGTTTTCTCATTTCTTTTGCAAACTGTGTATGTCCTTTGCTAGCTAGATCTTATCTGTGCAGGTTCATTCACATTTACAATATTTATATCTTATAGGTAGATTTCAATTTTTTTGGTAGATAGATTTCAATTTTGTCGACCAAGACACACGCTTGTGAAAACAAGACGTGATCTCGCCACGTGGATGGCTTGGTCTTTCATTTTAATCAATTTCAATTTATAGACTACTAATAGTCAAAGCCTGGGAGTCTTCATTAGGATCCCCTCAAAATTTGTCTTCTTAAGTATCAATTGAGTGATATTGACTGCTCTTGTAAAACACACGTTAAGAAGTTGGTTAGCTCAACTTGGATTTGAATACTACTCTACTTGGGTAAGCTTAGCCAAAAATCCCTCAAGGGGGTCCTGAGCCTCTCTCTTTTGGCATGTATCCTTCTTCCATCCATGTAGCTTTAAGATCCCAAAAGCTCTACGAATGAGAAAGGGTTAATCCCTCCTTCTCTGAACTTCATGGGGAACTCTTCATTCTAACCACATGGTTTACCGAAGCACACTCATTTTATACTAAGAGGAACAATTGTGGGATAATAGGTGTTTTCCTGATTAGGAGGACCTTTAAAACTGCATGGTTACCACTAATTGTGTTTAAACAACCTAAAATTCACAATTAAATACATTCTTAAAGTCTCACCTTTTTTAGTCCACATCCTACCTCGATGAACCTTATTTTGCAGTTTTTATATCACTCTTTTTCATAGTTGTTGTAGCTTGTTGAAAGGTTGTTGTTTAATTTTTAGATCTATTTTCAGGCTTTGAATAGTCATGGGAACACTTTTTGGACATTTTTGGGTAATACCGAACCATACTGGGATGGTTTCCACACCTTACAAGTCATGAAAAACTTTTTGTTCAACACTTACAACCATATAAAAGGACATGTCTGTAGTTGATTAAATAATTTTTTACTCTTTTTTTTCGATAATTTTACATAAGACATCCACTATGCCATTATTCAGAACCTCGGTTTACCCCGAGAATCATTTCTGGACCTTTTTCCTGTTAATTTTTGAGCTATTATTAGGTTTATTTTCAATTTACTAGATAACAATAGCATAGGTAGGATCATTGAGAGAAACACAATCAAAAGATACACAACATTTATCCTGGGAAACCCTCATTGGGGAGGAAACCCAACAAAAATTTCCTTAATATAGATAGCCAATACAATGCCAAGATAATAAACCAAAACACTAGAGAATATCCAACACTCAGCAATGTGTCTCTCTCTTCCTTATTCTCCCAACTTCATCTACCAAACTTGTACACTGGATGAGCGAATGAGTGAGTGAGATAATGAGGCGATGGCTTCCTTTATTTATACAAACTGGCAGGTGTTGAAAAGGTGTCTCTTCATTGGGCATGGATGACTTGTCTTCTCAGTGGTTAAAACCACTTTAATCAACTTGGGGGGCCACTTCTCAATTTTTATATTATATTTAGGGTTTGACCAATACAAAAAAAGGGATTTGGCCAATTACAATGCCCGACATGATCAATCCCCAAAAGGGGATTGATCTAATGAATAATAACTCAATAATAAATAGAATACTCTTTGGAGTTACAATATTTCAACACTCCCCCTTAAGAATAAGGGTATTCTACAACATCATCAGGAGAGAGAGAGAGAGAGGTAAACAACATCAACAACATATGTAACACTGACTGGCATATCTATAAATCATCGAAAGTTTTTCTTCATCATCAATATCATCATCCACAGTAGGGAGCTTGAATGGAATCATCATCATCTGCATCAACATGGATTAGTATAACACTAATACATCATCGTCATCAATAACAACAGAAGGCTGACACAATATCATCAACAGCAACAACATCACAACATGAAGGCTAGAGCATCATCAACATCATCACTAGGCTGGAAATATTCAGCATGAAGCTGGCCTCTCAACAACATCAACACGAAGATGGAAATATTCAGCATGAGTCTGGCATCTCAACAACATCAACATGAAGCTACAAATCTTCAGCATGAGACTAGCATCACAACAACATCAACACGAAGTTGGAAATTTTCAGCATGAGGTCGACATCACAATGACATCAACATGAAGTTGGAAATATTTAGCACGGGGATGGCATCACAACAACATCAACATGAAGTTGGAAATCTTCAGCATGAGGATGGAATCACAATAACATTAGCACGAAGCTGGAAATCTTCAACACGAGGCTGGCATCACAAAAACATCAGCATGAAGATGGAAATCTTCAGCACAAGGCTGCCATCACCACTACTCCCCCTTTCGAGGGAGGTCCTTTCAGACTACACCAAGCTTATCTTCAAAGTGCTCAAAATTCACACAAGATAGAGGCTTGGTCAACACATCTGCAAATTGTTCATCTGTGCTAACATACTGGATTTTTATGTCTCCTCTCTGCACCATATCACATATGTAATGATATCAGATTTATATGTGTTTTGATGTTTCATGGAGCACAGGGTTCTCTGTCATATTTTTGCAACTTTGGTTATCACATATAATCACGTTTACTTCCATCTCTAGATCGAATATACCTCTCAAAAAATTTTGAATTCATATGGCTTCACTAATGGTGGAATATGCAACAATGTATTCTGCTTTTGTCGTGTTGAGAGGAATACATGATTGCTTCCTAATCTGCCATGAGATCATGGCTAGCCCTAGATTGAAACAACATCCTAAAGTGATCTTTCTGTCAGAGACACTTCCAACCCAATCTGAATCAGTATAACCATTCAGTCTGAATTCATGATCTCCATTATAACTGAGACCAAAATCTAATATACCCTTAAGGTACATCGTCACATGTTTTGCAGAAACCAGGTGAACACGTCTGGGATCTACCAAAAATTGACTCAAGGTGTTCACAAAAAAACATATATCTAGCCTGGTGTTCATCAGATACATCAATTATCCAATGATCTATCTGTACAATGTAGCATCAATCAATTCCGACGAAGTGTCAACCAGGAGATTCAACTTTGTTTCCATGGGTGTATTCATGGATTTGCACTCCATCATATCAAACCTCTTCAATATTTCAACTACATACCTCCCTTGGTTAAGGAATATCTTCTTTGGGCTCTTCCAGACCTAAAGACCTAATAAATAGTGCATTAGGCCAAGGTATTTCATCTCAAATTCTGCAACAAGCTTCTTGTTACTCTTAGTGATGATATTTTATTCTCCAGTTAGAAATAAGTCGTTCACATACAACAACAATATAACGGGCTCATCATTCATAACCTTGAATTAAAGGTTAGAATCTTCTTTACTCTTGGTAAAGCCCAATCTTGTCAGGAAATTGTCAATTCTTCCATACTAAGCTCTAGGAGCGTGTTTCAATCCATACAGATCCTTCTTCAATCTGCATACATGAGTGTTTATTTATTCAACTTCAAACCCTTGAGGTTGTTATATATACACTTCCTCTTCTATGACACCATTTAAGAAATTTGTTTTCACATCCATCTGGTGTAGCTTCCATTTCATCTTAGTTGCAAGGGCTATGATGGTTCTAATTGAAGTGTATTTGGCTACAGGAGCAAATGTCTCTTCATAGTCAATGCCTTCCTTTTGAGAAAATCCATGAGGAACAAACCTTGCTTTATGTTTTTCAAAACTTCCATCAACAACATGTTTTATCTTGTATAGCCATTTGGAAGATACCACATCCTTGCTCTTCTGTTTGGGAACTATTTCCCATACATCATTCTTTATAATGGATTGGTATTCTTTTTTCATGGCATCTACCCATTCTTTATTCTGAATGGATTCTTCAAAGAAAGTAGGGCTCCTTCTCTAAAAGATCACACATCAAAGACATATAACTAGAGAATGGCTTGGGTTTCTTGACTTGTCTCATGGTTCCTTCAGGGGCACCATACTTCTCTTCATATTGAATAAGTTACCTTTCCTAGGTTGTCTTTCTCTTGTGGTAGATCGTCATCTAGGGAGGTTCTTGAGATTATATTATGTCATGATCTTATGGAATCTCCTCATCAAGGGAAGTTATGACTTCCCTCACTGGTTCTGCAAGTCTGGGAGCCATAGGTTATTCTTCATATACTCCTTCAAGCTGGCATCTTCTTGATTTCTTGAGTGTTGTATCTTCATCAAAGGTTACATCTCTACTGATATTAATATGATGGTAACCTAGTATGTATATTATAAAGGCCTTGGAGACCTCACAGTATCCAACAAATATTCCCTTCTTTCCTAAAGGGTCCATCTTGGTTCTCTTCTCTTTTGGAACATGTACAAATACGTGACAACCAAATATTTTGAGATGGATTACTTCTGGCTTCTTTCCAGAGAACAGCTCTTCAGGGGTCTTGAACCCAAGTGCACTATGGGATAATTTGTTCTTTACATACACTGTTGTTCTTGTTGCTTCTTCCCATAAGTGCATTGGAATATCTTGATCATGGATCATGGTCTTCACTGCCTCCATTATAGTTATGTTCTTTCTGTCTACTACACCATTTTGTTGAGGACTCCTTATGCTTTGTTGTCTCTCTTTGGGAAAGGGTTCTTGATGTTCTTTCCTTGTGCACATCCACTGCACACGCCTTCATGGTCAACCTTGAATTATGGTAGACCTGTGATTGCCTTGATTACATATGGTAATGCCTTGTAGTTAATGTGAGATAATATTATGTGCCAAAGTTCACATGAACTATCAATGGAATGAGTCAAGGATACTTCTGAGTGACTTTTTATCTTATACAAGCCACCTTCTTATTTTCCAATCACAATTGCTTCTTCCATCGTTTTTCCTTTGGGCCACATAAGAACTTCTCCATCTGTGAAAGAAAATATGAAGCCTTTATTATATAAAGCTGAGATAGAAAGTAAGTTCTTTTTAAAACCTGGTACATATAGTACATCCTTCATATCCATTGGGGTTCTTGAATCAAGTTTTTAATTTGATTCTCCTACTCCTTTAATAGGGTAATGATAATTGTATCCAGGTGTAACTTTCTGGAGAAATTTATTTTCTGTAAGGTAAGAGAGAATGTCTCTTTGACTTGTCATGTGCTTGGAAGCACCACTATCTATGAGCCAAGTGTCCTCACTAGGTGACATTGATCCTGAGAGGGTAGAGATTAAGACAAAGACTTCAATCTATTCTTTTATCATCTTTGTGGGTGGCTCTTCATCTTCAACTGTGTGGGCATGGTGCCTCTTGATTCTCTTCTTGTATTGTTATATTCTAGATGAACAATTCTTAGCATTATGTCCCATCTTGTCACAATGGTAACATTGATAGGATGAGAAATATTTTTCTCTTCTTTGACCTTTCTGAAACTTCTGGAATCTCCTTGGAGGATGAGATTCTTTATGTATGAATTTGTTTAGGGAGTGAGACTCCTTATGTTGATGAGTTTCTTTTTGTAAGTAAGACCTTTTCCTTCCTCAGTTAGTATGAGAAGATAAGGCTTGATATTCATCTCTTGATAGTATTGCTTCTAAGTTATCCACTCTTGCTTCTTCTTGAACGCATTCTTCCCAAAGACTGTCAAAGTGTAGTTTCTCATTTCTGGCACAAATAGTTTGGATGATGCATCCCAAGGTCTTGTGATAGAATTAAGGGTTTTCATTATGAATTCATATTCATATAGAGTATCACCAATTTCTTCTATATATTACATGAATTGTGATATTCCAGAGAAATACTCTTGAATTGTTTCTCCTTTCTGCATCCTTGTACTTTTGAGTTGAGTTCTTAGATTCATCTTCTGGTTGATGTTTTTTCCTTCATACATCCTGGTTAGGGCATCAAACATTTATTTTGGAGTCTTCTTTGAATCCAATTGAGGAGTCAAGTGATCTTTAATAGAATCTACAATGATTCTTTTGGCCCTAAATGTGTCATTTTTGTGTTTTTCTTTAGCTGCAACATCGGTAGGTTCTGGTACATCATCTTTAATGAATCTTGCTAGGTCATTCTCTTCAAGAATGAATGAAATCCTATACTTCCAGGAAAAAAAAATTCCACACATTCTAGCTTGTCAACAAGCTTAGTGTTTGCAGACATCTTTACGTGGAGCTAGGAAAATGACCAAAAATTGAAAATGCTCAGAATTTAATTTTGAACTTACCAGGAGGTGCGCTTGGTTGAGGTGAGTATCCTAGTGCAGTTAGATTTCAGAAAATCCAAATTTTTCCCCTTTAAAATGGACCAGCGGAATTATGGACTAATACTTTTGGTACTGGTTCTAGATTCTTGGTTTTCTGGAACTTTTGGTTTTCTGGTACTTCTAGTTTTCTGGTACTAGTCAAAACTAGGGTTTGACTTTCTAGAGTATCTAACCACTGAAAATATGTGCTCAAGGTTCCAAAGAGTTCCCGAGGCTAGGGTGCACTTTTCTAGATGGCTTTTAGGCTAATATTCCTCTTCAACAAAATACCTAATTTTCTTGTACGACAACAATGACATTTTTCCTTATCCAATGAAATATGCTCTCTTCAATTTATCTCTGATACCATATTAAGGTTTAAGCTATTAATAGGTTTCTTTTCAATTTACTAGATACCAATAGCATATGTAGGATCACTGAGAGAAACACAATCACAAGATACACAACATTTATCCTAGGAAACCCTCATGGAGGAGAAAACCCAACAAAAACTTCTTTAATATAGATAGCCAATACAATGCCAAGACAATAAACCAAAACACTTGAGAATATCCAACACTGAACAATGCGCCTCTCTCTTCCTTCTTCTCCCAACTATAACTACCAAAATTGCACACTGGATGAGAGAATGCGTGAGTGAGATAATGAGGCACTGACTTCCTTTATTTATATAAACTGGCAGGTGTTGAAAATGTGTCTCTTCACTAGGCAGGGCCAACTTGTCTTCTTAGTGGTTAAAACCACTTTAATTAGCCTAGGGGCCGACTTCTCAATTTGTATATTATATTTAGGGTTTGATCAATCCACAAAAGGGGATTTGGTCAATTACAATGCCCGACATGATCAATCCACAAAAGGGGATTGATCTAATGAATAATAACTCAATAATAAATAGAATACTCTTTGTAGTTACAATATTTCAACATTTACAAGGTCTTAAGGGAGAAAATAGCTTGTTGTTTTCTTTTATTAGTTTGTTGTCCTAAAAATCAACAAGCTTGTTTTTGTCCACTTGTTTATAATTTTCACCCCAAGGCCATTTCTCCATCCTGGAAGCTAAGGGAGGAAAATACCCAGGGTGGGTGGTCCTAAGAGAGAATTTTTTGTAAGTGTTTCACCTCTCCTTTCCCCCCTTTTCACCACCTCAGAAATAGGACCATTTGAGGTGTGGGTAGTCTCGGCCTCGTGTTGAGCTATCAAAGAGGTTGTAACCAACTTCACAACCGGATAGGTTGGATTCGTCCTAACAGATACATTTTTCTTATAACATGTCCCTTTTTTGGCGACTCCACTATGGATCTGGAAATCTATTTGGTTTTTTTGTATCCCAAAATTTTACTCAACATTGAACCCAAATTCTTTGGTGTCTTTTTCCCACCTTTTGACATAAATTCAAGACAAGGTCATTAAGAGATTCATCAATTTTCCTTGGTAATTTTCATAGTTTACTTCCTTTATAATTTCATTACATCAGGGACTGATAAATACCATCGAAATTTTCCTTCCCTCTTACCTTTTCAGTATTCGATTCCACTTGTTCACACTCATGTGAACACTTATCGATTTTTGTACCTTACCTTTCACTTGGAGAAGAACTAGAAACAATTTTTTTTTTAAGTTGGGTTACTTTGATAGCTTGTCAAAAAAAGTATGATTATTGGTGTGATACCTCTCTTGTATTCAAACTTCTTACCTTATCCCATTGCAAGCTGGTAGGGAAGAAACATTCTAATACTAGGGAAATAGTGCCACCTAGGATTACAAGAAGACAAAGCTTGCGAAAGAAAACAAGTATCAAGAAACATACTTCTAGGAAACTAGAGAAAAACGTTACACATATCATACAAACTAAGTCACCCTCTTCCTCTTATTCTACTTGAAACCCAAGATTAAAACAAGCATTAGTCAGTCCATCGAAAACTACCAACCCTTAGGTTGTCCCCTTAATTGTTCCAACAACTTTTGTTGTTCCTCCCACACCTATTCTGATGGAAATTCCATGGCACCCCGGGACTCCTTTAAGGTTGGTCCAACCTCTTCATGATATTCCTACAAATTCCCCAAACCAACTTCCTAAGTTCAATGGTGTTGGTCCATTGAATTATGGATAACATATAGAAAACTCCTATGATGCATTAGCACTTATGGACATAACCTTTCTCAATGTCATCAATAGAATTTTTGTAATGACCTTTGAAGGGTAAGCAACGAGATGGTATCTCTTTCTTCCTAATGTTAGCATCCTAGAATGGGACACTATGGTACAAGTGTTCAAGAAACATTTCCAAGGAACAGATGATGTTTCTTCCCTACTCAGGGATTTCACAACCATCTCTATTCATGAGGAAAAGAAAATTCAAAATTTTAATCGGTGTTGGCGTCAGAGGTCACTCCTGGATTGCTTGCAGGAACAGAGCCTGACACCCATCAGTTTAATGTCACGATTTGTTTATAAAGGGATGATCAAATGGAAGGAAACTCAGAACAATATCGTCTCAACTCTGAAACTAGGCCAGGTATGCATGGGAAAATGAGGTCTTAGATAAACTTCAAACAGTGAATTGTAATCAGGGTGAGCAGGGGGAAGACTTGTATGAGAAGAGTGAGAAGGTCTGCCATAAACATCAGGTTCCTGACAGACTGGAGAAGAAAGCATCCAAACGCAAGATCCCCTTACATTCAAACACAAAAGACCAAAGAATACAATAATGTAACAACAAATCCTTTATCATAACATAACTGCAACAATTCATGCGAATCATTCGATCATGAACTCTCTGGTATGAGACGAAAACATAGACGGAGTAAGAAAACTATTTGTCATAAAACAAGAAATCTTAGACACAGATGCACAACCAGGAAACTAGAATGGTTGTTAAAACTTTACAGTCAGGAGCTGTGTTCTACCATCGATAGATACAAAAATGGAGAAAACGCCTACATATACTCGAAACAACAAGAGCAACAAAATCAAGACGTTGCATTAAAACTTTGCGTCTGCATGGCTTTTGAAAATCTGCACCTGCAGTCTCTGAATGATCGTGCACTTATGGCAGACGCAATCGGACTCCTGACAGTTCTATGGGTGAATCGACGTGTCTTTAATTCATCGCCGGACTTTCCCATTATGGCGGAGGCGATGTCTAACCACCACCAACTGCTTCAATAAATGCTTCATTGGGATTGAGGATGGCCCGGCCAACTCGGCACTTCTGCGACGTGGAAGACCCTTCGCGCTGCCACTTAAATTGGCTGAATGGCCTGATGAATAGGCGTGGAGGCCAACGCGAAGGATGGGTTGCATAATGGGAGTGGTGACACCAAAAATATGAGGGGGATATGAAGTGATGAGGTGTGAGAAAGGTTACGGGGGAAGACACATGGTAGGAGGAAATAAGCGGGGGGGGAGCGGGACACATGGCAGGTGGTGAATGGATGATGAGATGGAAAAAGGGACCACATAGACCAGAAGAGGGGAGATGAACAGATGTCGGAAGATGAGGATGGGGCTAAAGGGAGCGAGCCTCATCGCGCGGTCGGGTGGAGGACAGATGGCAAGATGTCACGACAAGGAAGGGGGCCCCACGTTGATTAAACGCAGAAAGATAGAGGATGTCTGAATTGCCTGTGCGCTGTTGATCCGGGCGCTCAAATCGCCGCCATCGGAGAGATGTGTCCTCGATTCCGGACCCCCCCCCTCCGCTTAAAGGTAGAAAGGAGGGGGGGGTCCGGAATCACTCTACGCGTCGTTGATTCGGGCGCTTCGATCATAGCCATTGAAGAGGTGCGCCCTCGATTCTGGACCCCCCCCCCCCTTCGCTTAAAGGTAGAAAAGCGGGGGGGCTCCAGAATCCTATGTGCGCCGTTGATATGGGCACGCGAATCCTTGCCGTCTAGATTTGGTTTCCATTTAAACACGGATGCATTTGCAGCCCAAACTTAGGGTAAGTGGGTTTTTAACCCGCTCCTTCTCATTTTATCCCTGTTACAAGAAATATCGCTAACATTTGGCTCCATGGGGGATAGAGTCGTCCCTGTGATGCTCTAAGAACACTTTTGCAGATTCAGTGCCTTGCTGTTGGGATATGGAGTCATTTATTAAGCTGAAAACAAAAACGATATTTACAAAAACAAAAGAGCCAACTACGGCTCATAAAAGACATTTTTTTAAGAAATGCCCATTTACTGGGCCGTTAAAAACTTATTTTCCTTCCAGATCCTACAACCTGTAAGTGTTGTTTGAAAATACTTCAAGGATCTTGAAAGGCCCAAACCATAGGGCATCAAACTTACTGTGCTTGCCCCTGTCTTGCCTGGGTGCATCCCATTTGAGTACCAGATCACCCTGCTCGAAATCTTTCTTTTTGTTCTTCCTATCAAAAGCCTGCTTGATCCTCTACTGGTGATTATAGGCCCTGTCCATGACCTACTCTCTGATCTGTTGCACTTCCATCATCTGATGAATCCTTCTGACCATATGGTTAGGTTCTCCTTCAAGGTCCTGGAGGAATTTCACCACAGGTAAGGCGAGATGAGTAGGGAAAACAGCCTCTATTCCGTAAACCAGTTGGAAAGGTGAGATGCCTAGGGATTTATTTGTTGTCACCCGATCAACCCATAGAGAAAATTTGAGTCTTGAGTCCCATGCCCTTTTATTTTCCTCCAGTAGCTTCTTGATAAGCTTGATCAGACTTTTATTGGAGGACTCTGCCAGTCCGTTTCCTTGAGGATAATAGGGAGTAGAGTGAATCAGTGAAATCTCAAACTGCTCACAGAACTTGACTAGAGGCTCAGACCTGAAGGGGGCGGCGTTATCAGTGACAATTCTGTTGGGGCAACCAAATCTGGCTACAATATCTTCCAAGAAATTGATAATCACTTTGTGAGAAGTTCTTCTGGTGGGGACAACTTCTATCCATTTGGTGAAATAGTCTGTCGCAGTTAGAATCCATCTGTGTTGGCCACTTGAGGGAGGATGAATTTCTCCGATGAAGTCCAATCCCCACTGCTGAAAGGGTGCCGAAACTACTACAGGCTTTAATGGCAGAGATTTGAGCTGCTACTTTCCTGAGAATTTTTGGCATTTGATGCAAGCTCTGATTTATCTGCAGACATCATGGAATAAAGTGGGCCAGTAATATCCATCCCGGAGGATCTTATGAGCCGTGGTCTTCCAAAAGTGATGACCTCCACAGAGACCGCTATGGAAATCAAACATAACCTTCTGGGCTTCCTGCGGGTCCAGACACCTTAAAAATACCCCCAGAGGGTCTTTCCAGTACAAGGCTCGGTCGATGAGGCAATATCTGACCGCTTTGAGTTTTAAAGCTCTCGCCTTGCCTTTCTCCATTCCATCAGGAGGCCTCAATTCTTGCAGAAAATGCAAGATATCTTTGTACCAGGGGCACGCTATCAGTGACAGGGTATTCTAAGAATTCTTACTAGATGATTCGACCCGCGGATTTTCTGAACAGGCATTGATGAAACTAATCCCCAAAGTTTTGCAATTGGATTCAGCTAGCAGTTTGGCTAAACCTTACCCCTTTATCAACTTGGTGGGATTAATCTCTAGACCGAACTCTAGGATATTGGCAATCCATTTACCTCTTCTTCCGTCTATGTCAGGCTGTATCAGAATGTCCTTCACAGAAGTTGAAGGAACATATGCAGTGATATTTGAGTGCAAGACATAGACTCTGAAAGCTTTAAGAGCTTTCACCAGGGCATAGGCCTGCTTCTCCATGATCTCGTACCAGAGTTCTGTGTCTCTCAATGCCTTGTTGTAGAAAAAAATAGGTTGCTCTTGCCCTTGATCATTTTTCTGCAACAAAACTGCCGCTACTGTATCACAGGAAGCAAAAGAAAAAATCAGAAAATCTTTGGAATAATCAGGACTGATCAACACAGGTGCCTCAGTCAACACCTTCTTTATTTGGACAAAATATTCCCTGGGTTCAGTGGTCCATTTTACTTCATTTCCCTTCCTGAGCATGGTTGTGATGTGTTTCACCAGTTCGGCAAAATTTGAGACAAATCTCCTCAGAAAATTAATCTTCCCCAAAAAGGCCTGAACCTCCTTCTTAGATCTGGGAAGTGACAGGGTCTGAATCACTTCTACCCTGCTAGGATCAATTCTCACTCCCTCTGTTGATACTATATGTCCTAATAGCTTCCCCTCCTGCATAGCAAGCAACGATTTCTTGGGGTTTAGGGATAGGCCAAACCTGCGACACTTCAGGAAAACCTTCTTCAAGTGGCAGCAGTGCTCCTTGTCTGTCCTGGAGAAGACTGTGATATCATCCAAATAGATCACTACAAACTGATCCTTTTCCCCAATGAAGGCTATATCCATAGCTCGCTGAAATGTTGCTCCTGCATTCATCAATCCGAAAGGCATTTTGGCATACATGAATGTACCCCAAGGAGTGGTGAAGGTTGTCTTTTCTCTGTCCTCAGGCATGACTGATATCTGATTGTAACCAGAGAAACCATCAATCATGGATATCCTAGATGCACTAGTTACCCTCTGCAGTATGTGTTCCATGTTGGGCAGGGGATAATTATCTTTCTTTGAGCTCCTGTTCAGGTTCCTGAAGTCGAAACAGAGCCTGACTTCTCCACTTTTCTTTCTTACCGGGACCAAATTGGCCACCCATTCGGAATATCTTAAGGGGATGATGATGTGGGCCTCTAACAACTTCTTCACTTCTTTCTCCATGACAGGCAGCAACATGGGATTTATTTTTCTTAGTTTCTGCCTAAACAGCTTAGCTTCCTCCTTTAGTGGAATCTTGTATTCAATGACTGATGTGTCATACGTCTTGAGGTCTTTGTAGGTCCATGCAAACACATCAGCAAACTCTCTCAGTAGCTCGGTATATTCAACCTTCTGCTCCTTGGTCAAACTCCTTGACAGCTTGACAAACTTAGGCTCCTCTGGTGTGCCAATGTTGCACTCATCTGTGTCAGCATCATCACCTGAAACTCTCCCCTTTACTGCCACATCATTCCCATCGAACAATCTTTCTAACGGGACTAGTCCTCTCGGGATGTAATTGCTCGGTAGTTGAATAATCTGATGATTAGCGATTTTATTTAAAAACACCCCAGGGTGGGGGTCCCC
>ML776757.1:180523-197969 GCA_009831015.1 Picea engelmannii | reverse complement strand
AAAGGTAGAATGGCAAGGGAGGTATGGAATTCACATGAGCACCATTGATCAGGGTGAATTAATCTCAACCGTTCAAGATTTGCACGTCCGATTCCGGACCCTCCCCCCACCGCTAAAGGTAGAACAACAAGGGGGCTTCATAATGAAACTTCAGCTGTAGATCTGGGCGAGTGGACTTTGGCCATCCATATCTGCTCGTTACTTACCTTAATGCACATTCGCGCCCTGACTTAAAGCCAACATCTCTTCTTCACATCGGACGGTCGTTACAGACCCAGAGATTCTCCGAAGGAATCTCGTCCGTTCATCGAGACTTAGCCACATGCTAACGTCTCGACATTATGGGTCAGAATTTATCAAGGCGAGAGCCCGAGTTCTTGTCAACGGAACTCCCGAATCCCCGATCCCCAATTTCTCGAAACATGTAATCTCTCGACATGTGGTCTTCTCAAATCAGACGATCCACGACTGCTCCGGGGTTTCCACCATGGAAAGTCCCGATCCCTTGTTACCAGGACTCCCGATATCGCGATTCTCGATTTCCCGAAATGGGAAATCTCTCGACACGTGGCCTCCGTCATTCGGATGGTCTAGATCTATTTCGGGGCTTTCGCCCTATTCATTGGGGTTTTAACCCTCGTATATCTCCGGACAGATCCAACGGCTGTCGGGTTTTCCAGCCGAGATCTGACGGCTCAGACGATCCCTAACTAATTCGAGATTTCGCGTATCGCGATTTCCACACTCCTGTGCAATTCCAAAGGGCTTTAAACCCCGTGCACACTTTCCATATCTAACGGTCATGAGGGTTCACCTTTCCTCCCGAACAGATCCTAAAGCTCCTACACTTCTGGTGTGGAGTTCTCTCTCCCTGTGGATTATACCACACTGGCTGCGGTTTCATAGCACCGCTATACCCCCTGAGCTTAAAAACTTTTCAAGTAACTCCTTGACACTTTGGAGCAAACCAGGGTCCGAAATTAGCCTTCCATACCCAATTTCCCTTCGCATTCTCGGTCCAAAGACCGCTCCACTGGCCCATCTAGGCTCAGTGTCGAAACCTTGGCTCTGATACCAAACTGTAGCGCCCCTTTTCTGGCTACCAAGGCTTAATCGTTATTAAGAGAAGGTTATAACACCACTCTATACATAACTCATACCATTATTATATAATCCACACGTATTTAAACAAATAAACTCATTTAAGAACAAAGTAAAACATCTTATTTACTGCTATAATTGACAATCCATAGCATTCCATATTAATTCATATACACAGCGGAAATCATGATAACATAAGCAACATAATCTTGCAAAACATGATTATGGCGTAATCAAATACTTATCTTTTAATAGTGGTAGATTCCACCAACCAAGTGCAGGCCTTCCATGAACCTCCCAGCCTTAGACCGCACTGCTCATCAGCTCAGCAATGGGTCACCCCCGAGCTGGGACTAAGCTCCACCCCAAGGCAAGGAAATCTAGGCTAGGTTGAGGTTACAGGGAAAACAACACACAACCACAAGGAAGGGATTCTCTCCAAGGAACCTCCCACGCTCATTGCCCACAGACCCTCATTCCCCACATGCCTGTTCCACCCCAGGAGTATACACCTTCTCTGTCACCTGGACAGTCCTTCGGCTGCTAATCTCCCTTGCCTTGGGTTACAAGAACAGGCCAGACTGGAAGTCTCCAGGCTCTATGACAGCTACAAGGTTCCTTCCAGGAGTTCTCTCCTTCCTCTACGCACTCTCACCTGGAGGGAGTCGCTCACAGGTACAACAACCTGTTCTTCCAACTTCAACCACCTCTCTCACCTGTAGAGAGTGTGGTACAAACTGGCCAACAAGCCACACAGGATCAAACACTACACGTCCACCACAATCCACGGGAATCCAAACACGAACACCCCAGGGAAGCTCCAGATAGGTGCAACAGTATGACCAGGCTTAGCAGGGACAAGACACTTCCGTTTTCTCAATTTGGCAACACGGGATAGACTCACCATCTGGATTCTCAGGGATGCGTGATGAGTCGTCCATGTAGGGGTCGATTCAGACTCCCCGGTTTAGAACAGAGAGGAGTGTACCAATTTTCCAGAACCAAACACAGACTCTTTCCCAAATCCACGTAGGCTTCTCGTTCAGGGAATATACACACCGGTTTTCTCAGAGCCAGACACAAACTTTTCGAATCACAGGGACGCACGAAGGGTCTCTACAGGAGTCGGGTTGGTAGTACTATCTAGGGCTCCGTACCCATTCAGACAATCGGGTAGAATGGGGAAGGAACCCCTTTCCCACGGCTCACCCTAGCCATTTTATTCGCATGCGTCAGGGTTGACACTTGTCACCCATGAAACTCCATGCATTCCACCAGCATGCATCTCCCTTGCATGTTCTCCCTTTGCTAGAAACTTAGGATAAAACATAAAATGTACATGTCTTTTGGGATAATATTAAAATATTATTCCCAGGCTTAAGCCCCCTAGGCTTAGCCCCTAGGCTCAACACTTAGCTCCTTTTTCCACCTTCCAGCCCCTAATTCCTTGCCCACCTTATGGATGCTTAGTCCCCCTTCACTCATTCATCGTGGTCGGTCTGCACATGGTGGTGTTTATATTTTATTGATTGTTCTGCGTGATTACATATACAACATCAGGCTCCTGGCCTTCAACACTCAGGCTCCCTGGCCTAACAAACACATACGCCTCCAGCTTATAAAAACTTGGCTCACTAGCCTATAAAACATAATTACACTTCCTTACAGAACATGGTTCACAACGGGGCTCGGCCTTGGGGACACTACAACTTTTCATCCAAAAATACAACATTGATTAATCTAGCGATAGAGGCAGTTGAGTTCCCCATGAAAGAAATGCAAGAACATACCAAGGAACTAAGTCACATTGAATTAATTCTATCATAACTTCCAATAGAAGTATTGCAGGAATGACATATGAGAACGACACAAGAAATGAATTCATGCGCAGAGAGGACATCAAATGAGCTAGTAAAGGCTACGATAGAAAATGTTTCATTGGAGATGGAGTACAACAAGGTTAATCAAGAGAACGATGAGGCTACATAGAAGGTAGAAAGAATGTAACAGGTATTTGAGAAGGTATATCAAGAAATATCAGAGGCACAAAAAGATAAGGAGGCCATTGTGGAAAATCAAAAGTAAGTGAATCCATTCTGGGCTTCCGCACACAAATAATTGATCTAGAAGCATGCGTGACACCAAGCACTCCACCTGAAGAGAGGGACATGAGGAAGAAAATAATGACAACAATGGTGGACAGTATAAAGACTCTCGAGATAGAATTCACTCAAATTATATAGAAAATGTGGGGGTATGGAAACAAATAAGTGAAGAAAGGGTGCAACGAGAGATAAATCAGAAGATTCATAATGCACAAGAAAAAGTGCAGAAATTATAAGCAATGATGGGCACATTATTGCCAACAGAGGTGGTAATAGCAATGAATGAGAACATAAAGTTGTATTTAGAAATGGACCAGCTCGGGGTGGAGCAGTGGGCTCGCGCACAACAAAAATAAGTACTATAGGATGAAGCATATAGACTGACAACAACCTTAACAACAACTCAAGGGATAATCAAATAGGAAATTGACGAAAGTTCCGAAAAGATGCAAGCTCAGATCACTATCGACACAACTGTCGGCCAAATTTTGCAGAAGGAACTAGAGTTCAAGGAAAAGATTGCAACAATGAAGGCGACCTTCGAAGCATTCATGGTGTACTTGAAGAAGGCCTAAGTGGCTCAGGACAAGCCACAAGTGAGTGTTTGGGTTCTGTTGGATAGGCATTATGGATAATTTTTGGGATCTGCGCTAGAAGAATCAAAGAAAAAAAGGTAGGGATATGGTGTCCTACCCTCCATAATGACGCGAAGGAATATTGTCAGATTTGCGATGTTTGTTAGAGAGTAGGTTGACCATTGTGAAGGGATGAGATTCTTTTGAATCTACAAGTCACATTACAAGGGTTTGACAAATGGGTAGTGGATTTTTTCGGACTGATTAATCCACCAACGAGGAGAACATGATTTAGGTACGTAATTACCATGACATACTACTTAACAAGATGGGCAGAGGTAGAACAAGTTACAGATTGCAACGTGGAGACAACTACATGGTTCTTGTTTGAGAACATAGTTATAAGGTTTGGGTGTCCTAAAGTACTTATGAGCGATGAAGGGACTTGCTTTTTAAACAAGACCATTGTATCATTGATAGAACAGTTCCAGATACAACATCGCAAGAGAACTCCATATCACTTGCAAGAAAATGGCACCATGGAGGCATTTAATAAGATACTGGAGAATGCATTGACCAAGGTGTGCAATGTAGGATGAGATGATTGGGACTTAAGAATCCCTGCAATATTATGGGCTTATAGAACTACATACAAGAAATTGATAGGTCATACACCTTTTAGATTAGCATATGGATAGGAAGCAACAATTCCCATGGAGTTTCTTGTACCAAGTCTGCGCATTGTTGTGATGGCATACATTATGAATTCCAGTGTAGTAGAAGAAATAATATCACAGTTACTAGTATTAGAGGGAAATCGATTTATCGCAGGATTCCATCACCAAGTACAAAAAGCATGTGAAAAAGCATGACATGATAGACACATCATTTAGAAGAAGTTCCAGACAGGAGATCTAGTACTGTTCTATGAAAGTAAGTTCTTATAGCACCCAGGAAAGTTCAGGACGCACTAGCTAGGGACATACATGACCAGACATGTGACTGATGCAGGTGTTGTTCAATTAGAACAATTGGATGGAAAATTCGTGGAAGAACTAGTGAATATTAGTCGGATAAAAATATACAGGGATGACTGTCCTTCCGTTCACTAGAGGAGTTGTGTAGGTTAACTTATATCATAGTGTACTATAAGATGAAATGATAGAAAAAGAAAGAAAAAAAATTAAAACAAGAAAAGGGTTAAGGAAAGAAGTTGAAAATCGAGAAGTCCAAGAAGTTAAGGTTAGTAGGAAAAGAAGGACGCATAAACGAAGGAAGCAAGATTGCGTAAAAAGAAGAGATCACGCAGAGAGACAATATTTTGCAAATGACAACTAAGAGCAATTAAGACATTCCATGAAATGACGTGAAGTAAAGAGATACCATGAAAGCTAAGTAGTGGCGCTGCATAATAATAAATGAAGAATGGACAAAAGATCGTGACAGATTGCAGAATTGAACAAAAAAATCATTGAAGATACCGAGTTAATGGAACATTACAGTAGGTAATGAATGTCAACCATTGTTGGATTAGATGAAAAGTTTAGGCGCGAAAGGAAGTGAAGACTGATGGGGGAATACTATTTCCAGTATAAAAGAAAGTGAAGATTGATGGGGGAATACTATTTCCATTCATAATTTACATAGAGAGTCGAAGTTATAGAGACAAAGAGCCGAAGTTATAGAGAAAAGAGCCGAAGTTAAGAATGAAGTTCCAGAACCAGTTGGAAGTTGAGACCATTATCACAAAGGAATATGACACCACCTAAAGAAGCAGGAGCATCAGAGTCAATACTAAATAAACTGCACAGTCAACCAACAATATTTCCGATAATATAAGAGACATGGGAGACATTGTCCTTAGCAGAAACATTCCCTAGTGATTATATCCCACCAAGAAATCCATCAGCGAAATCGGTCCATTTACAGAAAGGATGCAAAGTACCCATTAGTGGAGCCATCGATTCCAGAGGGAGTCATCATGGAAGGGGATATGTTAGATATGATACCATCTCTAAAATAAGTTGACCACAACATCATAGAAGAAAAGAATCTTTAATATCTATTACCCGACAAGTTTTTGATCAAGTCAATTAGTTCTGAGACTCATATGATAGTTATCGAGCTACATGTGTGGGCTAGGGGGTTGCAGAAAGCAGGTCTTCTAAACTTGTTCAATATACCGCATTTTAGACAGATCCAAGAGATCAATGTGTGTGCAAAAATGTTGCTAAGTTGTGTGCAAGGGGGATACATGTGGCTTGATAGGCCAATGTCCATTGATATTGAATTAATAGTGCACATTACAGGTCTTTTGTTGTAGGGGGAGGATCCAACATCATTGTTGTTTGACAAGAAGAACGAAAAGACTCTCTCTGAGAGCATGAAATAGAAATTTCATACATTTCATGGACGTCGTGGAATGAACATCGTTAGAATCTGCGACCCCATGGTAAGGTTTGTGATGCAAGCCTTAGCCTGTAAATTGTTTAGGTAGTGCAGAAAAGATCATGTGCCAACAACAGTTATAGTGATAGTAGAATGATGTGTCGAGGGTGTCCAGACAAACTGGGAAATGTTTTTGTTAAATCATTTTTTTATTGACTATGAAGAAGTGCAGGATAAGAGGAAAGAATTTCACTACTCTTGGTTATTGATCCTAATAGAGCTATCGACTTGGAGGGAGCTAGATAACAGTCAGTTTTTAGGAGTTGAGGAGAAGCCTTATTTAGATGGTGCTATTAGAACCTTTGGTATACTATACATAAGGCGTATACAAGGCATACAAGGAAGTGGTATATGAATACAAGGCAATGGCACACTTTAAGGTAGGGAATCAACACATGTATATACAGGAAAGAAGGACCTAGATAAGTAGTGGTTGCCAACACAATACATACTGACAAAAGAGGAGATGGGCCACATTATGGTTTATTGGGACGAGGTGTGGAAGATTTCACCTGCAGAGAGAAGGAAAATAGAGAAGAAAAACCCAAAAATACATGATTTTGGTGAGGATGAAGAAGAGGGATATGACCAGGACAAAGGAAAGGGCCTAGAGGAAACAAATTAACCAATAGAAGCGTGAAATGACAAAAAGAGAAAAGAGCCAGAGACAAGGAGACCCTAACAACAACGACTGAAGTGCAAAGAATTTAAGGAAGTCACTATCCAGGATTTAATAGAGGACGATTTGGAGAATATAGGAGACCAAGTAAAAGAACTCATTGATGACCTGTTTCAGCGTGCAACACAACAAAAAGAAGAGATGAACATATGCATGTAGGAATAGATGGAAACATTGCGACATTTATTAGAAGCAACAAACATTGTGTCAGGGCGACAGAAGGAGGAAAAAACAACAAAAAGCACTACCAAGACTGGAGAGGTAGGGACAAAAATCTCCCAGTCCTTAGTAGTCATAGGAGAATGAATATTGATTAAGTTAGCGACAGAGGAAGTTGATTTCCCCATGACAAAAATGCAATAATAGGACAGGGAACTAGGTCACATTGACTTAATTCTATCACAACTTATAATAGATGTATTGCAGAAATTACATATGAGTGTGACACAAGAAATGAATTCATGTGCAGAGGGGACATCCAATGAGCTAGTAAAGGCTATAGTAGAAAATGTTGCATTGGAGTTGGATTACAACAAGGTTAAGCAAGAGCACAATGAGGTCGCATAGAAGGTAGAAATAATGCAACATGTATTTGAGAAGGTATATCAAGAAATAACAGAGGCACAAAAATATAAGGAGGCCATGATGGAAGATCATGTCACAAAAATAAGTGAAGCCATTCTAGGCTTCCACGCATAAATAGTTGATCTAGAAGTGTGCGTGACACCAAGCACTCCACCTGAAGAGAGGGACACGAGGAAGAATATAATGACAACAATGGTGGATAGTATAAAAACTCTTGAGAAAGAATACACTCAAATTTATACAGAAATTGTGGGGTTCTAGACACAACTAAGTGAAGACATGGTGAAATAAGAGATAATTCAGAAGATTTAGACTGTATAGGGAAAGGTGCAAAAATTACGAGCAACAATGGGCACATTACTGCCAGCAGAGGTGGTAATAACAGTGAATGAGAACATAAAGTTGTGTTTAGAAATGGATCATCTCGGGGTGGAGAAACAGGCTCACACACAACAAATAGAATTACTACAAGATGAAGCATACAAAGTGACATTAGCATTGACAACAACTCGAGGGAAAATCAAACAGGAAATTGACAAAAGTGTCGAAAATATGCATGCTCAAATCACTATCAACACAACTGTTAACCAAATTTTGCAGAAGGAACTAGAGGTCAAGGAAAAGGATGCAACAATGAAGGAAACCTTTGAAGCATTCATGGTGCATTGTAAGAAGGCCTAAGTGGATCGAGACGAGCCACAGGTGAGTGTTTGGGGCCTGCTGGATAAGCATTTTGGATAAGTTTTGGGATCTGCACCACAAGAAGTCAAAAAAGAAAAGGCAGTTAGAAGATGGACCAAAGCGGACTTTAACGAGTCAAAGTATGTGATAGGAGGATGTGCGACGAAGCAACGCGCAATAGTCGGAAAATTGATATCAATCGTTAGGATTTTGGGGACATTTTGTCCACTTTGTAACGAGCTTAGACCTATTTTGATGTATAAATATGTAAATGGTTTTTGAGGTAGGAAGTTGGACAAAGATTGTTTTAGAGAGAGATAGAGGTTGTAGCTCGAGACATGGGAAGTTCTTAATCCTTATTGCATAAGTTTAGTGGAGAGAAGAAAGAAGTTTGATTATGACCGAGGAGTGAAGCTCACAATGCAGTAGAACAGATAGGCAGGTTTGGGTAATGTTATTGTTGCATATTTTGTAGCGCAGTGTGCAACTGTAAGAGAATTATCAATGACTAGTAAAAGAATCTAGCCATTTTGGACGTAGCCCAAGTTGGGTGAACCATGTTAAACCTGATTAAATATTAATCGAATGAACATAAAGTAAAGGAATGTTGCACACAAATTCTAACGTGTAATACATATTGTTAAGTAATGGAAACTACACACATGAGTAAATGATATGTTGAATTCCTTGCTTCCCCTTATCATTGCAGAACCTTTGTTCCTGCAACCCCTCTAGATGCCTCGGGTGAGACTTCACCTGCTCTGCAGGTGATGTCGAAAGGGATGGGGTCTAAAGGATTTGTGGGTATTTGAATGATTAACCTTGGATCTTCCTCTGCGCAGCAACAACGTTCGTCGAAATGGAAAGTTAAGTTTAAAAATTGACTCCGATAGACAACCTTCCAATGGAAATATCTGAAGGGATCACCATCAGAAAGGGGAAAGTTGTGTTATTTTCTAACTCCAATGAGAAATCTATCGAGGAATGTTCCTTTCTTGAGAATCTTGCATATACGAAACATTTTATGTGTAGGGAGATTGAAGAGTTTAGATAGTTGGATTATCTGACCAATCTCTTCTTGCCTCATCACCTTCGTGGCCCATAAGAGACCCACTCTTATGCAACTAAGGTTTACAATATAGGCCAACTTTTAAAGATGAGTAATCTCTTGACACGTAGGCATATGGAAAGCACTCCATGGATTAGTTGAAATATGTGTTGGAGTAAGGTCTATCGGAAAGGGCTTCATCAGAGTCAATCTTACAAGGGTGAAAATCCTTTTGACCCTTGGTACATGGTGATGGCCATTTGATCCGAAGAAACATCATACACGACTTACAACCCTTAATTTAGGGCTTATATATTGTACATTTGATAGGAGTTCATGGTTATGAGGGCTTGTGGGATTTTTATAGTTCAATATAATGCATATGCAATTAAGAGACCCCCAACAAGTGCTCCAAATATTGCATGTTCTTTAATACTAGGCTATAAAAACATGATCTTAACAAAATGAATGTATATCATTCGCATAAGAAAATAAAGAGAAGAAGATAGTGTTCTTAAAAAAATCCAAAGACATACCCCTGCAACCTTGCATAAGACTTGACATTGAAATATTTAAAGCTTCTTGTAGTAAATGACCTTTTTCTTACTCTAAATCTCCCTTATAAGATCATAATTTCTTTTTAAAATTAGTTGTGATGGTATTATTAATAGTGTTGATAATATGTCCAAATATATTCTCTTCCACTAATCCATCCTTTCTTTAACCTCAATTGTTTTTCTCTAGAATTTGTTGCTATGAAAGGGATTAAACCCTCTTTTTCATTTTAGCCACTTTATACTTCCAAATTCAATGAAATTACCTCTTTTTCATTTTAACCACTTTATACTTCCAAATTCAATGAAATTACAAGCATGTCAAAGAGATACTTGTTTGTTGCTATGAGAGGGAGTGAGCCCTCTTTTTCATTTTAGCCACTTTATACTTCCAAATTCAATGGAATTACAAGCATGTCAAAGAGAAACTTCTTTTTTCCAAAGTAAAATTTCCAAGTCTACCCATAACTAATAATTATAAAGAAGTACTCAAAAATTATTATTACAAATTTTAAATATTGAAATTTTATTATATGATATATAAAAAGATTATTGAAGATATTATTATAAAAATAATTACACTTTTAAAAGAGTTAATGAATAAATTTATGATAACTTAGTTGTTACTTGAAATAGAGGTTGTCTGTTTTATGTTTTGTTTTTTTTCACTCAAATATGGCCACACAAATCTGCATGAAATCACTATTTTTTGTTGTTTAGGATATTTTTTGAATGCAGAAATGGATTCAGCATGGTGAAAAAGCCTTGGGACACTCCAATTATACATAAATAGTCACTCAAATCTGCTGATCTAATAATTTTTCACCGGATTTGAAGCAAATATTCCGGAAAAAATAGAGCAAGAAAAGAGTCAAAACTTAGAACTTTAATCTATGGCAATGAAAATAACCAACATTGATTGCTAACCAATTTCTTAAGTTTAATGAAAATGACCTCTTAACCAATTAAAAACAATTTTAAATTTTACTCTTAAAAATTGAAAATAAATTATATATATCTAAACATTAAAAAAAATTACCATGAAATTTCTCACCTACATTTAAAAAAATAATAAAAATAATCATAAACCAACTTTTTCTATCAGAATATTATGGAAGTTAAATTGTACCTTTTGTAATTAACAAAATTGTAAAATTTCCAGACTACAATTATGATTAAAATTTTCATAATACAATTATTCATTGCAAAGTTTGCCAAAAATAAATAAACATAATTTACAATTTTGAATTTCAATTTAATGACGGATGGTCGCCGGAAAGGTAGCTGAAAAAGCGGGAGAGCAAGGCGTTTTACTTAGAGTTTATGTCACGCCGTTCTATTATTGCGTTTACTTCACATACTTTGATTGGTTCGTATAGACCACACAATTCGACACACATCATTAGTTATTCTACTGGTAGCTGTAAACTCGACTTTAAGAAGAATAAGCAGTCTTATTAAAGGATAAACAGTTACACGCCATTAAATGCCACCGCTACTTTGAAAAAGGTATCCCTGAGATGACATCTAAAGAGATAAAAGTATACTGTGGGCCATTAACCCATCAACATTTTTGAAAAGTATGTATCAAACAAAAAGAAAAAAAAGATGCATTGTACTTTCCCAGTAGATATTTTTTTCGTCTTTTTCGGCCTCTTCGTTTTCAATTTCACTTTTGCTTACTATTTACTGCCTTACAGGGTATTAAAAGAAGCATTCGCATTCACTCGGCTGGATTTTGTACTCGCTGAGCTCTATTCAAGACCGAATTTTGAGAGGCCTCATCATCTCGTTGTCTTCGTGATCCAGAATCTGCAAATCCAAACCCAAATTATATCAATAAACAGTTTCCTCAACCATCCAGAAACGTCCAGTATAATGAAATGATTGAACTTGAATAAAGAAAACTGGACTTACATGACAGTGATAGACATAGCCTGGTTCAGTACTGGCATTGAAGGGATAAGGCTGATGAGAATCCAAGAACGAAAACTGGACAAGAATGGTTGTAATATAACCGGGTTGAATCTTAAACACGTTCTTCCATCCACGCTCCTGCACAGGAGCTGCCATGACTTTTCCCTTGGCATGTTTCTCAACATTGCATCTCAGCGCGTCGTTCTGCTTCTGCATGCAAGCCTTAAATTCGTCCAGTTTTAGCAGCTCTGTTTGCTCAAGGACGACAAACAGGCCGAGATGGATATGGAGTGGATGATTGTCGTCGGTGAGATCGATGACATGCCATAGCTCGCTGGTTCCTTGCCGCGGAGTCTCAGTAGCCGGTGCGTCGTAGGGTAATCCGTTGAAGAACAAATGGGTCGGTTCTCCCGAAGCGCTTTCGTATTCATACATGGTTATGTACCTCGTATGGGCCGCGCTTTCCTTTAGGGGACGACGGTATTCGATCAGTTTTTCAGGGATTCGGCTTTCATCATGGCTGGGCAGGGCGATCCTTTTGCTCTCGATCACGAATTTCATCACCTTGCTGTTCAGATGGTCGACGGGGTCTCCGGACGGGTATGGATATACTGCGTCGTTCGTTAAAATGGCCTCGCCTGTGGGTGAATCGGTGAAGTCGATGACGATGTCTGCAAGCTCAGAAGGACCCAGCAGGAATTGCTTGGCAGTCACTGGCATTGGTATGTAGGTCGAGTCGGAGCCTATATGCGTCATGTTAAGGCCATTGCTCAACGCGAATCTGTAGAAGCGAGCGTTACTGGCATTCAAGATTCTGAATCGGTATTTCCTTCTCTTCACCTTCAAGTAAGGCCACGCCTTGCCGTTCACTATGATTGCATCTCCGAAATACTCTGGCTGAACACATCCCACAGAACAGATAATTGAACACCCATATAATTAGCCCAAACTCCATATATAACAAGCAATCAGTCATGCACGCAAATTCAGAAGAACAAATGTATCTACATCGTCCATCCCTATGTATTACATGCAAAGTTGCATTTAAAAACATTTGTAAAACTAGCATAGCCATATGATTGTGTCTGAGAAATGACTAAAGGCTTATTTCATTTACAAACCCTAATTAGGGTTTACCTTAGAGTTTTGGCACGAAAAAAAAACAGTAAAAGGTATAAGTATCAGAATTTGTGTAAGTTGATCCATGAAAGAGGGTTTAAATGACATGCTTTGCAAGCTATTTAGCTCTACCCATTTGGAGAATACAAATAGTAGCTAGACTGGGAAGACCGCCCATATGAACCCAATACGAACCCAACATAAGCAGAAGTAAAAATGAAGTAATTAAACTTGACAATTACTGGTAATGGCAGTAAAACAATGAAATTTAAGCAATTGCAAGAAAGTTATGAACATGAAATCTCATCATTCATTAATTTAAGAGAACTACTAAGAATACACCATCATCTTCAATTGTAGTCATAAAATTAGTTTTTATAATTAAAAGATGATTAATTGTGCCCATCTACAATAAATATAGGCCTATCTACAATAAATATAGATATAAGCCTTTCGGTGTAAAAAGTGATTTTGTATGATTTTGCAAAAATTGGAAGTTAAAATACACATTCTCTAAACTCTAGCTTCCTATTAGATATATGTAATTTTTTATCCCATAAATCCTACCAGTTACGCCGTCCAACATTCTATTCAATATTCAAAGATCTGACGGATCAAATCTCTTAGAACTGCAAACTTCATTCAAGTTTTTCCTATGGATAAATCCAGGATAGATCTGTGCTGGTGAATGGTGAATACTGGAACTAGAAAATGTATATGCTGTGTGTTGTTGAGAATAACTGTTTATAATCCTATATATATGAAGATACTGACCTGCCACTGGGGATGGATGGAGGGGTTGTTCCCTGTGGAGTTCATGTAAATAGACCCGTCTGTAGCAAAGCTCCTGTCGAAGATGAGGAGATTACGGTCATATTCGGGGCCAGACGGGAGGCCGAGGGGCTTTTCGACCGCCGGATTGCGAATGACATAGGCGCCTATGAGACCGGCCAGGAGATTAGCTCTAGTGAATCCGAGGGCGTGGTCATGATACCAGAGATTTCCAGGATGCTGGATGTTGTTATAGTGGTAAAGAGGCTTCTTCCAGGCCGGGCCTGTCTCATTGAATCCCGCTGTAAACCACGCTTGCGAGTTCCCGTCGCTCTCGGGCTCATGGATGCCACCGTGCAGGTGGACGACGGTAGGGACTCCGCCGTGTTTGGCCCGGGCAGTCTTCAGCGTAGGATCCCATGGCAGGAAATGCCGGGAGGGAAGATGATTCTCCCACCTCACGAACGTAGAGGTGCCCTGGATGGCCTCGATAGTGGGACCTGGCACGGTTGCTGTTTCCTTCGAAGCTCCATACGCAAACACGGTAGTCGGGGGAAGAGCGCTGTGAAATTTCTGCAGACAAACACGATATATCTGTCAGTCATCTGGTATGAAATCGTTTCGAACCCAATCAAATTAGAAGATTTTATACCCATTTTGTCTCGAACATCCCAATCCGAAGCTCGGTTGGTTTCAACTTCCCGTGTTCGAGCACATATCCCTCCAGTCTGGGCATGTCCGGTAGCTCTTCCACGAACATCTCAAGAGACGAAGCTACCTTGTGCAAGCTCTCATCTGTCATCGAATCTGTAGTAGCATCCTCGAGGACGATGAAACCCAAGAAGCAGAACAAGAATATTAAGGCGCACCTATTCATCTCCATTATTTCTGTATTCGGCTCCGCAACAACAGACCCTCAGCCAGCTGATTTCTGCACACAAAAATCCTCGAATGATGAAATTAAATGAACTTAATTTGGCTGTACACTATATGCACCGGAGAATGAGCTAGAAGATAAGATGGGTATGTGGAGGAACGCAAGCCGTGCATCTGGTCAATAGAAATGCGGTGAAAAAACGACATAAAATCATAAAGGCGTCGAAACCATTGCAGAGATTAAGTGGATGGCAATCAGTCAGTGAGTCTCAATCCTTGGATTGGGTGTAAATGACTGTCATGTCTTTGCAGAAAAGAGATTGTGATGGATGGGTACTAAATAGACAGGGCGAAGGGCTTCAATGGGGCTGTGGTCGACCAGGGCAAGCTTGTTGACGGCACATGCTGCATGCGTGGTATTGAAACGATTCTTGGCTGGGCTGGCTATGCGCATGAAACGAATCTCACGCCATCAACATGGATGTCGTTTCAATTTTCTTTTTAAAGTACTGTAAAAACGAATTTTCTTAGCTTCTCCGGCTAGTCTTCCGACGGTGACCATTAGGAATAATCAGTATATATAAAATCAGATTTTGTTGAATGATTGCCACGCTATTATCAATATCACTAAAATTAAATTTTGGATTTTGTACGCAGTTACATTAAATATAAATTAAAAGCCCCTTATCAATTTTTCAATTTTGTGAGCAGTTATGATATTGTCAATGTTATTGAAATTATATATGGTGAACATTTACTATTGATTATAAACTATGCTCTTGACTTTTTACAATTGGATGTTAATTTTTACTATTTATGTAACACACAAGGTTAAAGGTTAATTACACCATTATAATATGAGCTCATTTTTTCAATCTCAATCTTGATAATTACACCATTATAATATGAGCTCATTTTTTCAATCTCAATCTTGATGGATATCCTTTGTTTGGATGTTTAGGTCAATATTTTATTAGGGTCAGTTTAAATTAGCGATGATATCTTTTGATATGTTAAATGCAATAAATATATGAAAAATTAGAGGGTATCCTTGCACTTATAAGTAAATAAGTACACAATCACAATCAATCTCGATGTCTAACATTCATATATATATATATATATATATATATATATATATATATATATATATATATATATATATATATATATTATTGTGAGAGTATAAGCTATATGTCCATATTGATGAAAAAAATAAATATCTAAATGATGAAATCAATATATACAAATTGGTATATATATGAGACAAAAATGAATTATGTCAAGTCATTTTCCTCAAAACTATTGAGGATTGTATTATATATATTTTTTTAATTAATAAAGTTAATTAACATGGAAATTAGTATGTAAAAAGTTGATGTAATGTTAGAAGGTCTTAACATAATGATAACGGTTTTGTTTTTTTCCGGGCCATCTCTAATAGTATAATATAAAAAAATATAAATCTTTAATAAATGAAAAAGTTATAAAAAAAACAAATACATTTTTTTTTAAATATTTAAGAAATGAAAAAGTTATTGAAGAAATATTAACACTATAACTAAATAGTTAAGTCATAAGAAAAATATAAAAGATAATATTTCTTAAAAAAATAATATATTTGTAATCTATCCAAATAGATATGTGCATGCTTGCAATTTCATCATCTACACAAGCATGTGTTTCACACCATTGGTTTGCTTACTTCAAAGTTAGGTCCAAAGTAGAATTAGGATAAGATATGATACATAATAGGTAACCAGAAAAATATAAAAAATAATATTTAAAAAATAAATTATATATTGTAATTTATAGAAATAATTATTTGTATGTTTGCAATTTCATCATTTACAAGGGAACATTGGTTTGCTTACTTCAAAGTTAGGTTTAAAGTAGGTCCAAAATAGAAAAATAGGATAAGATATGATACATAATAAGTGACAATGACAATTTAAGTGTTAATAAACTTAATGCATTCCTTTGAAATTTAAACTTGCCATGCAATACCCTTCCACCTACATTTTGAATTTCATTTGTAAAGAGAAAGTGTGATTTTACTTAATAAAAATGCAGGTGTGATTTTACTCAATAAAAATGCAGTTGTGATTTTACTCAATAAAAATGAAATTTAAACTTGCCATATACCCTCCCACCTACATTTTGATTTTACACAATAAAAGTGAGTGCAAGAAAATACAAGTACAATTCCAAAATCAACCTAGCTATATTAGCCAACTAATGATTTAAGAAAGATGTACTTTAAAGTATTGCATGAAAAAAAACACGAAAAAAGTGTTAGTATTATGATTACATTTGAGATAAGAATGAGGTGAAAGGTGTTAGAATATAATGGATGTGCTCGTTTTACCATCGAAAATATCACTATTGTCACCCAACCATAGGCTGAAGCCACCCTCCGAGCACCTTAACCTTGACAGAGAATCACTCCGAAAGCAAACCCTAGGCTAGATAACCAAACAAAGGGTAGCGCACCTTTCCCCAAGGATAACACACCAAACAAGAGCTGATCAGATAGTCCAAACCATAATCAAGAGATAGCCTAAGCCAAAACACAATCTGCTAGCTGCAACAACTGCAACGACAACTCTCCTCCAAACTTGCGCACAAACTGGGAAACTGCAGTGCGCACAAGTGTTTCTCTGCAATTCTGAGAATGCCTGACAGAATGAAGACTGGCCTCCTGTATTTATACTAATTCTGGCTAACTCCCTGGGCCGACTTCTCATTATGGGTGTCTATTTACTTAGTATATAATATTTCTTCTGGACGACTTCTTCTCTTGTAGGCTAATAACCTAATACCAATTATCCTCTTGAGCTCACTTGTCTTCTAGGGTTATTAGCCAACTCATTAGGGTTTCTTCTTGCTTCCCAAAATATTCTATTCTCGTTAGGTTTACACGTGGAGGTAAATACCTCTTGCAGCTACCATAATATTAACACTCCCTCCTAGCTAGGGAGGTATTA
>ML776757.1:169049-180473 GCA_009831015.1 Picea engelmannii | reverse complement strand
ATGCTTTTCCCGTCCCAAGTTCATGAATCTCATCTATGTTATTTGATTTATGTATGATTTCTAACCCTCTAGTAAATTAGTAGCATGCATGTATAGTCTTATCTTGATTGCAGGAGGCTTTGTAGAAGGGGCAGCAGCATCAAAGAAATAGAAGGCTCAACGGAGGATCTACTTCAATCATCGTTAAAAAGGTGAGTCGATTCTTCCCATGTTTGCTTGAAAAAGGGTTGAGATTGTGGGTAGGAGGTTAAAAGTTAAATCTTAAGGGTCATGATTTGCGTATAAGTTTAGAGCCCTAGCTTATTAGTCCATAGGGTAGAATACCCCACAACACCATAGAGTGACACAAGAGCCATTATTCTAATATGGACATATGTCCTAGAAGAATAAATGTCCTTAACCATTTTCCGTCTCGGAAATCTCTGTCCATTGATTATCCATCTAGCTAATAATCATTTTCAACACTGTTGATAGTCTTCAAGGCAATTGGAGCAATATAATTCAATAGAACACAATTTTGTCTATCCATAGTAGTACACAACTACAATCCAGTGGTACACTACCACACCAAGTAGCACACAGGTACTTGATCAATGATGTATAGTCACAAATAGTGGAACATATCCACCACAGTAGTATACATCTAATGTCTAGAGACATACAATCTTCATAACAATCATCTGATATCAACCTGCACATAAACGATGTTATGATATAAACTGAATCATATGGGCCATTCTTCCACTCACATCTGTGAGATCTTGGAAGAGAATCTTCCCTCAAAAGGTAAAACATCAATGATGAGCTATTTGGACTATTCTTCTCAAGCAAGGAAGAATAACTATCCTGATTTCGGAACTTGGACCATTCCCCACCGTGGGCCATTCCTCTTACACTAGACAAGGTGTAACCTGGAAATAATGAGTTTTCCCTAAGGAATGTCTATCCCTAATTGCTGAACTTGGAACATTCCCCACCCTGAGCCATTCCTCCGCCACTAAACAAAGTGAAACCTAGAGAGAATGAATCTGCCCTAAGGAATGACTATCCGGAGCATTTCCTAAGGAAATGACTGTCCTGCACCAACCTCCAAAACAGACCATTCCCCATTTTAACCACAATGGGAAATCGTTGTCCGACGAGGCGGGCCAGTCTTCTTGATTAACCCTCAAGAAGAGAGACTTCCCTAGACCATTCCCCATGTTAAGCACAATGGGAAATCGCTGTCTATGGTACATCAACAATCCATCGAACCATTTTCATTATGAAAATGACCGTTCGATCTGGACCATTTTTTAAACTAGAAAAATGCCCGTCCGTTAGAAATCTCAAGCCACTTTTCGAATCTAGAAAGGAACTACTCATCTTGGACCATTTTTCGAACTGAAAAATGATTATCCATCAATCAATAACACATCAGTGCTCCCTCCCAACCTGGGATTCATTTCTTCCCTTTTCAATAAGGAAGTCATATCCACGAGCTCCAGCTTCAGTATGAAAACTCTTTCATCTTGGACATAAGCTTTACCAAAATGTCTGCTTATTTTCTCATCTATGGAGATATATATTGGAGAACCACTTTGTCCTTTCTGGACTTCATCACGGAGAATGTAATGCTTGATCTCAAATGTACTTCGATCTAGAACATTGGTTTTCTCTAAAGGCTTCATATAGCTCTGATCAATAAAGTATATCATTGTTGGATTCCTCTTTGGTTCCTGCTAGCTCACAACATCGTGGCAAGGGTCAAACTGGAACATATCCATGTGTCACTTCTTATGTCATCATGAGATCTTTGTCATGGATTGGCAATCCATCATCCAGATCCTCTGAGTAATCATTCTGATACAATATCTCTGTTATAGAAAGTCTTCACCACACTTCTGATGTGCATTGGAGGTTCTCCACCAAGTTGTCTTCTTCTATCTGCATACACGGGTCTCTTTCTGGTATGCCTCAAAGCCTTGAGGTTGCTCTTCATACACTCTTTGTTCAATTGCTCTGGAGAATAGTCTTTGCATTCATCTGATGTAGAAATCCAACCCATGGATATTGCAGATGATATAATGACGCATGTAGAGGTATGTCTAGTTTACTAGAATGAGTAATCATCATAGCCTTCTCCCTCCATCTGGGAGAACCTCTAGTTATATATCTTGCAATGCTTTCATTCATAAGTCTTCCATACATTGTTCTTCATCACAACTTTCAGTTCCTCTTCTTGATTTATTTTAGTGAGTTCATATCAAGATGGTAATATTGTGATTCTTGATAAAATGACTAGTTGTTCTGAATTTTCTTTCTTTCTTGGAATCTTCATGTTCTTCCTCATGTTTCTCTTTAGCTCTTGGGTCCATGGAGTTTCTTATAGATTCCATTCCCTAGAGATTCCACTTCTTTCTTTCGTCATAGGATCATGGATGTGGATGGACAACCAGGGATACTTTAAGGCTTCTCTTCGAAGAAGACTTCTTCTAATGTTGAACTGAACACATACTACCTTTCATGGCTACTACCATGGATATATACTTCATCATCTTCAATGGATCATATGATTATCTCCCTCCTAATCCTTGCTTCATGTATGAGTGCATTTTTTTCTTTTGGAAATATATAATCGGCTCCCTCCATAATCCATGTTTCTGTCTGCATCCTTATTGCCTTATGCAAGGTGTCATAAGTCTTTCTCCAATTTCTTCTTTATTGATGACTTCTTCTTGTCTTTTACTTCAAGATTGATTATGATTTCATCTTGTCTTGCAGCTGTTACTTATGAATTGTTTGATGTACTTCATCCTTTCATTTGTATTGTCTAACTTGTATTCATAATGATAGCAATCCTCTTTGTTTCTTCCATAGGTATAGTTTTTCCTTGAACACATTATCTTCTAAGAAGTAGATATGCAATATATGTACAGAAAACATGGTATGTACAAGAACTATGAAGAGTATTGTTACCTTGTCTTAGAAGAAGAGGTTTGTTTTATCCTGCTTGGTCTTCTTTGTAGGTTCCTTTTCTTCGGCAACTAATGCTTCGTGTGTCCCCTTCCTTTTCTTTAGCTCAGGACAATGATTCTTGTAGTGACCATAATTTCGACAGTTGAAGCATTGCATTTCTGACATGTCTTTCTCTTGATTTGGCTTCTTCCTTGAACCAAGCTTCCTTTTGTTCCTAAAATTCTTGAATTTTGTTGTAAAGGCTTGATCATCGTACTTATTTTTGGGTTTTTATTTTGCACTAATCCTTGATTCTTCTTGAGCACAACAAGTCCAAAGTTATTCAAATGTAGGATACTCCTTCCTTGTGTTCATGCTTGCGGAAAATGCATCCCATGTCTTGGGAAGACCGTTGAGTACTATATTTACCAGTTCCTTCTCTGAGATGATCTCTTCAATAGCTTGTAGTTGATCTCTTAACTGATATATCCTCACAAAGTATGATGTTATGTTTTTATCATCATTCATCTTCATGTCACCAAGCTCATTCTTCAGACTCAGTACATGTCCAATGTTTCTGATTTAGAAGAGATTTGTTAGGGCATCGTACATATTCTTTGATGAGTCAAGATGGGAGATGTAGGGTATCAAGTTGTATTTTATAGAGTCCACTATGATACTCATGGAATTGATATCACCATCTTTGAGCTTCTCCATAACTACAATGCTCTGCGGTTCCTTTTCTTTTCCTTCTTCAAAATCTAGTTCCACGATCTTTCCTTTCACAATATCCAACAATTTATTCTTGGCAAGGATGAGGTCAATCCTTGTCTTCAACACTCTGAAGTTAGAAGCTCCATCTAAATTGTTTTTTGACTTCACAGAGTAAGTCATGGATTCTTTGACTTGGTCAACCCTAGATTTGACCAAAAACTCAAACTTGACATCTTGGCTTGTTGAGAGTACTACGAGATGCGCTAGGATAGGGCGCACTGGTCTATCTAGAAATTAGGTCAATCCCTTCACTTAAGGTGCCTCAACGAGAGGGTTAGGTTTTCTACAACTGCACTTGCTAGTAACCCTAGCAGCAGTGCTTTGGTGACTGATCCTACTAGAAACCCTAGTGACAGTTCTTCAACGAGCTTAATATCCTTATGGCTATGCTCCCTTCCAGTGGTTAGACTGAATGAAGGAGGTGTGGGCCCCTAACATGTTAGAATATAATGGATGTGCTCATTTTCCCATCGAAAATATCACTATTGTCACCCAACCATAGGTCGAAGCCACCCTTCGAGCACCTTAACCTTGACAAAGAATCACTCCGGAGGAAAACCCTAGGCTAGATAGCCAAACAAAGGGTAGTGCACCTTTCCCTAAGGATAGCGCAACAAACAAGAGCTGATCAGATAGTCCAAACCATAACCAAGAGATAGTCCAAGCCAAAACACAATCTTTTAGCTGCAACAGCTGCAACAACATCTCTCCTCCAAACTTGCGCACAAACTAGGCAACTGCACTGTGCATAAGTGCTTCTATGCAATTCTGAGAATGCCTTCAGAATGAAGATTGGCCTCCTATATTTATACTAATTTTGGCTAACTATCTGGGCCGACTTCTCATTTTGGGTGTCTATTTACTTAGTATATAATATTTCTTCTGTCTGACTTCTTCTCTTGTAGGCTAATAACCTAATACCAATTATCCTCTTGAGCCGACTTGTCTTCTAGGGTTATCAGCCAACTCATTAGGGTTTCTTCTTACTTCCCGGAATATTCTATTCTTGTCAGGTTTATACTTGGAGGTAAATACCTCCCCCAGCTACCATAATATTAACAAAAGGAGGGTCTCAATGAGGAGTTTCCTCATAAACATGACATTTTTTTGTATGAGAACCTTGTTTATATGGGAATATACCACTCGAGTTGGAAATTACAATTGATAAAATTGCTCGAAATGGAAATCTTTTGATACCAGTACTAGGAGGATGCACAACACAATTCCTTTCCATGGGCCCTTTTGACATAGTTTTCAAAATATACATGGCTTCCAATTACACTACAACCTCAAGTTACATGTCAAAATTGTCACCATGCACCATTTCTATTCAATAGAATAATTTATATCATTTGATTGATAAAATTTGGATTGTGTTTATATAGCATATCGTTATTCAACACTGAGGAACATTCCCATTGTGGAAAGTGGAAAGATATGATGTCACATGATTTGCTTCATCATTTCAATTAGATATCAATACATAATTACTATATTTAATATATGGATAGAAACATAATTAAACAATTATATTGAATGAACACTAATAAACTATTTTTCTTCCACCTACCTTCAAAATATTGTGCTAATGATGTAATATGAGGCACTAGCTTTCCCATTGGAAATAAAATCATTTCTTACATAGGAAACATAAAGTTTATATATAATTTGAACTCATCCTTCCCTGTGGAACATTGAAAAGGTTTGGATTAATGTTGTAACTAGTATCTTAATGTCATAAATTTCAATTTAACCTCTCCTTTCCATGTTTCCATAAGATAAATTCATTTTACAATCATTAAATGGGTGTTTTTTTACTTGGATTGGATCATTACATAATTTTTCATCTATCTTGGTACTTTTTAGGTGGGAAATTGGAGGAATTGGTATGCGAGGCCCATTTTAGTGGTAGGTCCCAATTTGGGGATTTGGGGTCCAAAACCTTCCAAATCCATTTTGAGGCATCAAATGAAATTTTTGGGGTCAAAAATTTGTGATAATAGATATGTTCCCTTAACATTTTTCTACACATCGAGACCTTTTCAACGACGTGAAAAATCAACTCAATCAGAGCTCATATGCAGAAGTTATGCCTCCTGGAAGTTCACCTTCCTTATTGACCACCATGGTATGAATGGATGCCACATAAACCCCCATTAATCACACATGTGGGGATATCCATTTGTGAAATTTCAAGAATATTCTAGAAGTTCCAAAACCTTATCAATAATGGAGGGTTGAGGATGAAAAAACCCAAACCCTAGATGACTATCAGCTATGCTAAATATTGGGCCACTAGGAAGAGAGGGGGTTCCATTCTTTAGCATTGTACTTGATCCATCGTTCAAAAGAGAATATAGAAGTGGTATTTTGACAGATTAACAAAATAGGTAGGAGATTCTATTTCATTCGTTTAGGCCACAATGTTGAAGGAAACTCCATAGTGAGTGCCCCTTTCTTTGTACTTGCTTTTCATAACTACAGAAAAGAGAGCAGAGCATAGGCCTCACCTCCCAGCTAGCTTTTCTCCCATATTAGGTTTCTTAAGATACATCTTGTGTTCATTTGTGTGGATGGTGTGTTCATTTTCTTATTCTTTGTTTTTCGTATTTCAATGATTTTACAATTATTTTCATAACATTGAGCAATAAACTAGTGCTAACAAATATGATATATAAGGAAATAAACCTACATAATAAAATATTTTTAGTACAATACAAGATTTTGGTGACACGTTGTTCTAGTGGAATATCCATAGCAGTTTACAGATCATATTGGTATCAATGTAGGTTTCTTTAGGGTATTTGTGGAAAGTTGTAGGATCTAGGAATTGGCTTGAGAAGGAAGTTACAAAACACTAGCCTGGTTGATGAGTCTGATCATAGAAATCCTCAGGATGCAAAAGAAGATAAATTTTCAAGGCCATAAGAGCAAGTTGTTTATATCTCTTACAACATCACTCTCCTCATGTCGGCTCTAGAAAACAAGTTTATACCTTTTGAGGAGTCTGGTGGCTCTAACTTAGAAGTTGGATCAGATGAGAAACTAGGATATAATGAAGACCTAGAAAAGGAGTCGAGAAAAGAGACTGAGAAAGAGAAACCAAGTTCTGGTGCTATCACTCCTTCACAATCTCTTTTAAAATGGAATCCAAAGTGGACATCAAACCCCACCAAGGTGAGAATGGTGTTGTTAAGTTGAATAATTGGTTGAAATAGTTAGAAGTGTATTTCAGTGTCCATAATATAGATGAAGAGAAGAAAACTTCATTTGTCCGAATGAAACTAGAGGGCCATGCACTAACCTAGTGGGAAAGCCACACAAATAAACTTATTGTAACGTCCCCCAACCACCCTTGTCGGGGACACACCACTAACTCAAAACCAAATTGTTCTGATAACTGGTTGTAACACACCCAACCACCCAGGGTAGGTCATGCTACTTGAAACTATCATGCTCTGATGTACATACATACATACATACATACATACATATACAGACATATACATTTTGTTCGTACACATATTAACGCGGAAGCAACAATAATACATCCATGCAATAAACACATGCAATTATGATAACATTCTAACACATGTACAATATACACAGAATTTAAACATAGCATGTACAATTAACATAGATTTGGTGCTTATATTTTTATGAGAAGACCATCGACTCTGTGTAGACCTTCCACAAACCTCCCAGCCTTAGACCACGCTTCTCCAAGATATCAACAGTGGGTCACCCCCAAGTTGGGACTAAACTCCACCCAAGGCAAAGGAATTCTAGGCTAGGTTGAGGCTATGGGAAGCTGCACAATGCAATAGGAAGGATTCTCTCCAAGGAGCCTACTTATGCCACCTTGGGAATATGCACCTTCACTATTCCATAGTCTATCGGTTTCTCCACTTCCCTTCTAGGGATTCATAAACAGGTCAGATCAGGAATTCTCAGAGATCTGTAGTTGTTATTGGACTCCGTCTAGGAGAAATCAATTCCCCAACAAACTCTCTCACCTGGAGAGAGTTGCTCACGGGCTTGTCAACCTTCTTCTTCAACCATGGGCTTGACAATCCATCACTTCAAACTACAATATGAAAAAATGGCTAAGGAAAGGGACAACTCGGTAATTACAAAGGTTCTACAATGGAAAAAATGGCTCTTGATGCGTTCTTGTTCAATGCGTGAGTGAATGGGACAAGGGATGGCAATAATCGTGAGAATGAACTCGTGAGGAAATATGGACAGACTGGTCAGAATGATGAGAGTGAGAATGGTGATAATGTTCAGACTACATAATTGTGAGAGAACCAAAATGGTGAGAGCGAACCCCCCACAAGGGTGGAAAATTCCCACATAAATATACACGCGTCTTGCGTGAAAGTACTTGGCTCTCCAGAAGCTTGTTCCTCTCCACTTGGAGTTTGTTATTCTCCCCAAAGGGACTTACGATAATTGGGTTTATTTACCAACTTTAGTATTTTCAGGAAATACATTATAATATTCCCTTGGGTTAAGCCCTCAAGCTTAGCCCCTTTCTCCTAGCCTCTCAGTCCCATCCCTTTCCCTTCATAGTGAATCTTAGTTCCCCATAACTCTTTATTCGTGGTTGGTCTACACGCAACGATGTATTTTTATTAATGATCTGCATAATTACATATACAAAATTAGGCTCACTGGTCTTAACATCGAGGATCTCCGACCTAATAAACACATAATACTACCAACTTATAATTACTTGGATTACCATCCTATAAAAATCATTATACATCTTACAATTCAATAAGGGCTTGGCCTTGGGGAATTACAATCCCCTCCCTTTAATTTTTCACTGTCCTCAGTGCAACTCATTTACATACTATCAACAAGATTTTCAAAATCTTCAAAAATATGTGGGTATTCTGCCCGCATAGAATCTTCATGATCCCAAGTTGTGTCCTTAGGATCGTACCAGGTCCATTGGACCTTTACAATCCCTATGGCTTGATTCCATAGATATTTGATTTTTTGATCCATAATGCCTACCAGATGCACTTGAAAAGTTCTTTCTTTCTCAACTTGAATCACATTCCAATCAATAACATGATTAGCATCAGGTATATATTTCTTAAACAATGATACATGTAATACATTATGTATAGACATAGATGCAGGAAATGCAAGCATATAAACTACTAGTCCAATCCTCTCTAGGATTTCAAATGGTCCACAATATCTAGCTTCCAACTTGGAACATTTTCCCAACTTCAAGGAAATTTTGTTGGCCTTCACCTTCAAGAAAACATGATCACCCACTTTAAATTCCCTATGAGTTTTGTTCTTGTTAGCATAGAATTTCTGCCTGTCTTGGGAAACCTTTAAATTCTTCTTAATCTTCAACATTTTTTCTTCCATTTCTCTGAGAAACTCTGGCCCATCTACTGCTCTATCAGCTGGGTTGTCCCAGTTGATCGGCGTGTTGCACTTTCTACCATAAAGTGCGTCAAATGGGCTCATCTTTAGTGATGCTTGGTACCCACTGTTGTAGGAAACTTCTACCAAGTGTAGATAATATTCCCATTTACATGGTTTTTCCATCACATACATCCTTAGCATATCCTTTATCACTTGGTTCACTCTCTTTATTTTCCCATCAGACTCAGGATGATATGTTGTGATGAAGTTCAGATTTGTTCTGAACCTTTTGAATAACCCCTTCCAAAACTTTGAGGTAAACTTTGGGTCTCTATTGGAAATAATTGTCTTGGGTATGCCATGCAATCATGCTACTGTTACACCTCAAAATTACTCACTTCAATAGTGTCGCAAGTGTCGTAATTACGAGTGTTGTAAATGTCTCATCTTGTCCACAAGTGTTGCATATTGACCACAAGTGTTGCAAGTGTCACAAACATCATATTTCCATCTTGCATATGTTGTGCCGCTAATGACACCATAAAGAAACTTAAGACACCTCAAAGGTTAGTTTGGAAGAAGAGAAATTACTTGACAGGAGGTACAAGCCTTTTTCCATTGGAAAAACCACTCAAAAACTGAATTTTGGAGAGGAGTGCTCCCCTACCCACTGTTAGGGAGTGCTGGCGCTCCCTAAGCCTCTTTAGGAGAGTGTTTGAGCACCCTGTGCACCCTTTTGGGGTAGCGCTTCCCCTTTTCTGAACAAATTATGGGTTTGTTAAGGCAAATAAAGGAAGAATACCTCAATTCTTGAAGGTAGTTGGATTTGAATAGATGGTCAAGGAATGATCTTAGGGGAGATCCTCAACTAAAGGAGAGGAATCCTCAACTTATCCTAAAGATCTCTCAAGTGGTTGGACCTCTCCAAGGTTATATAAGGAGGCCTTCTCATGGTGAAAGGCATAATGACAATTGAGAATTACATCAAACCTATGATCTCATGAATGAGATGTCATCAAAGAAATCAATGGAGATTGATTGAGAAAAGGAGTTGGACAAGGAGAATTGGAAGAAGCTGCTACACCTTCATTCAAAGGACTGTAAGTACGTTTACTTGTTATCATTAATATAATCAATTCTTGGCCTGTTTCTTTCAAACTTGTGCTTGTTCCACATGATTTTGTCTGCAGTAGATGGATCTATGACTGAGCTAATCTGAATAGAGTAAGAATTCCATTGTATCTTTGTTTGTCTTACAGGATCTATCAGAGAGCTCAGGATCGAAGCTCAGCTAGGAATTTGCAAGGAAAAATGTCACTAATAAGGTACATATCTTTCTCCTTCTCTTTCATTCATTATCTTGATTAGATATAAAAGGAAGTCAGTGTCCATGTTAAGCACTTTTCTTTCTTGGTCTTAGGAGTCTAGAGACCAAGAGGGAATCCACTTGTCCGCAGGGGGATTCACCTACAACAAAAATTGGAAACCATACTGCGGAGGAGATCTGATTTTTGTTTCCATTCTCAAATCTTGTTTTGGACCTTTGCCCACTGATTTGATCTTCTCTATATTGTATTTTTTATTCTTAGATTGGTTTGATTGCCTCTTTATGTCATCATGATCACTCTGATTGACTGAATTTTCTTGAATTTTTTATTTTCTGGGAACTTTTCTGAGATTTTGTAATAGAGCGCTCCCTTTCCCTTGCTAGAAGAGTGCCAACACTCCCTGGTGGCCTTACACAGAGTGTTGGAGTGCTCTGGTACCCCTTACACCATAGCACTATCCCATTTTCAGTGAAAAACCTTCTAGTTTTTCAATTTTTTGGGTTCAGTTTTTGCTTTTTACATTTGCTGAGGGTCTCATACTCTCAGTCCATCTTGGTATTGGCCTTCAATACCTTGTTTTATAAGGATTCATTAACTTTTGTTTGGATTTTTTGACATTTGTCCTTAATTTGCAATAACTCTTTGTCCTTAATTTTCAATAACTCTTTGTCCTTCACGATTTGGAGTCAATTTGTCATTTTCTTCTCGTTTATTTGAGTGAGTGAAAACTTTGTAAGGAGTTTCAAAGGTCTGTTGTACTTTTCTTTCTGATCTTTGAGTCATCTTGTCCAAGCTCTTTCTCCTTCCTTTTGATTTTTTGGCTTTTTGTTTCTTGTTTGATCATAACAAGGGTGTCTTTTGGTTTATGTGAAGTTTTCTTCCAGATTGCTTAAATCTCACAACTCTTGAAGTCCAATTAGCATAGGAAGCTTTACATCTACTGATTATTAGTCACATATAAAAAATTTAGCATTGCATTGGATTCCTTATT
>ML776757.1:132508-158228 GCA_009831015.1 Picea engelmannii | reverse complement strand
AAGGAATTACACAATAAATTGAGAATAGCTTTATGGGAAAGGGACATGCCACTATATCATATTGATTGAAAGTAAAGATTACAACCTGATCGCCTTGATGTCTCAATCTTCCTTTCGATGGATCTTGGCTCCAACACACACACACTTGCTCTATCCTTGTATGAAGAAGATCAAATCCTCTTAATAGACTTGCTAGAGTCTCCAAGCTACTGTTCAGGCTAAGTCCTTCACACAATTCTTTCACCAATTCTCCAATGAATCTTGATTAACCTTTTCCATGAGAATTCCCTCAATATATAGGAGAGAATGAGATAGTTACTTGGATAAGAATGATCCCACAATATCAGGGAATCCAATACAAGGATAACCATTCGAATTCCAACCCATTCTTCTAGAATATTCCCTTCTAGAAATATCGAGAATTCATCTTTTTCCATGCTTTAGGAAGAGTTCGCACCCTGGCTATTCAACACAGTGTAAGAAGTTCACACCCTGGGTTAAAGAAGCCTGCGAGAATGGGTCATTCTCGCACCCAAATATATTAACATCCTACGAACCTTCTTCAAAAATGAGTTTTATGGGAAGAGATGAAAGTAACTTTTCTCAGGAGAAAGTTCTTATGAAGAGCCTGAGTACACCATCATCAATACATCATCATGACGACCAAAATCATGGGTAACAGAATGCCCCCTAAAGTATGAGGTTGGAATCAGTGAGAACTGAAAGACTTTGTAAGTTGCATGTGTGTGTCGGAAACCAGGAGCACACCTAATCGGAAACCTGCGAAAAACCAAGCATCTGCAGAATATCATATATATTAATTCTGAGGTAGGCATTCCCATACTCAGATCACAGACTGATGACATTGTAGACATGGGTCATGGCCACCAATCATACACTATGGATCCATGCTGTCAAAATATAGCATAGCCACTAGGAATACACTATGGATCTATTCGAGAAATTTCAAATTAAGATGACATAGCCATGAGACATACATAGTGGATCTATGTGTCGCAAATTATATAGACTCCATCGCAACCTGGACAAAAGGATGATATCCAGGGTCTTCAATCTTGTCGCCCAAAAGTACGAATCTAACCATGTGATTACATGTGTCGAAGTCGAACATGGCAAAAACCACTTGATTACCGATCATTGATGAAATCGTTAACAAGTGCGAGGGAAATCACCATTGATGTCAATGACTCCCAAGGTACTCTAGTACAATCCATCAAATGTGAATGAATGAATTGAATTCGAACATCCTATGGAATCTTTCGATCAAGGGTCAATGATGGAAACCCACTGTCGAAAGCAAGGAAACCTTCCATTGAGGCATGCAAGCTCCAAGGTACCAAAGAATTTCTAAGTCTTGATTCCAGATAATGAGCTGAAGTCGACGGAACACAACTCGTCACAGGAGGGCCTTGATGTATCCCCCATCAATGACACAAAATGAGTAACAGATTTTGAAGGTGAAACAGAGTGTGATGCAAATTGAATTGGACACGGGGAAGGCCGACACAGAGAGAATGGATAACTATAGATGGTCGACTCAATAAAGGTTTCAGATGGACTTCTCTTGAACATATGAAAGACAGGACCAATGATTTGGCAGCATTGTCTCAAAGACGACACAGGGAATGACCTTGTAGAAAATCGAATGAAAGACAAATGGATTTCCCAAACCGGATTCAAATGTAATGAATAGGGGGTGTCATGTTCAAGAGCGACACTTACTGCCAACCAATACGAAGATGATAACATATCTGTTTCCCGAATTTTCCCCCACCATTTCTGGCGAGTACCTCTTTATTGTTACGCAAGCTTGAGGAGGATAACATATGCTTGTTGATATAAGCTTATCCTTCAGATAATTCCTTCGAAGTATGTTTAATGAACCCTAAGAAGGAGTGGTTCGGTCCCATTACGGGTCTGTCAATGTTTGTTTAACGAGTCCACAGATAGAAAACTTGAAGGTTTTTCATGATTATAGAGTTTGGAAAGACACTTAAAAGAGAACTCTCTCAGTTCCTTTTTCGTAAAATAGTCTGAATGAGACCGAAAAAGAGATAAATTATCTCTCACCAGACACTTACTTCAGATACTTTATCGAGCGTGAAAATAGCAAGGTCGCTCGGCTATCTTTTCATGTTTAGAGAGTCTGAAAAGAGCTTAAAGAGGACTCCAGGGGGGTTCCTTTTTCGTAAAACCTTGTTGATCTCGAAAAAATGATAAAAGTATGCTCGATCCCATTCTCATGTATTTTCAAGCGCAAGAACGGACAAAGACCACGCTCGAGGTTTTATACAAAAACCATAAAAAATAATCAAAACACGCGATGACAAAGAAAAATATGTCCGTATCCCTGTTTAGGAACATTGAAGTCATTATGCCTGCAAAAGTTACACTCAAAAGGACATTAGTGATTAGGGTTTAATAGATAAATAATCATAAAAAACCAGATGACATAGTAAAAGTAAATAAAAAGGAGTAAAAACTCTTTTTACCATATCATTTTTACTTTTCACTATTTGAGCTCAAAAAATCCCTTTTTTACCCTCGAAGTTCAGCGTCAGATTGCAGGAGTTACGAGAGTCCATTCTTCGAGCCATCAACAACAGTGAGGTAGAATCTTTATCCTCTACTCATTCATGGTTTAATTTTTCATTTTCATTGGTTAAAAATTCATTTTTAATTTGATTTTATGAGCCCTATTTGCGCTCCACTAGTCTCGCAGGTGGGCTACACGGGACCTGCGAGAATGGGTCATTCTCGCAGGTGAGCCCACAACATCCTGCGAGATTCTCGCACTGTGCACAAAGGGCACCTACGAGAACCACAAAGCTCAATTTGTTTTTTAAATAATTACCCAATGAAAAGAGAACCAATTAATGAATAGAGTTGCTAATCATCTCTTTGTGCTTCCTATGCAGGTAATTGGCCATAAAAATGGTTCTTGAATGGTGCGAAAGGGAGCACGAAGAAGACAATGAAATTGCCAAAAATCATCCACCTACTATTGCTGCTTTGAGAAATTGTGGCCTCTTGAAGTACTTTCATATCCCGAGCATGAGGGCCCAAGTCAGGTTATTAGAGTACCTGGTGCGTATGTGGGATCCTGATCAGCAAGTATTTCATGTGGGGGTCCACACACTGTCCTTAGATATTGAGGACATTTAATTTTTGACTGGATTGTCACGGCGAGGGTACTATGTGAGCCTGACTAGTAGCAGAGGTGGTGGGCTTCCCATGAGTGAGTACTGTCATTTACACTGTGTTCCCAAGGCAGAGAGAAAGAAAGGAAAAGTAGCTATTTGGGGGGTACGATATTTGACCCTCCATACTATCCTATTCACCATAGCTCGGATGGGTGGGAGTTTTTCTCCTCACATGGCATTATAGAGTTACTTCCAGTATGCTATTGAGTGTACTGAACCTCGGGTTTTCAACTGGGTAGATGCAATGCTTCATAGCGTAAAAAGGCAGTTGAACAAATGCAGATGAGGCAACCTAAAGAAATTTGGGTATGGATCTTTTCTAGTGTCCTTCCTTGAGAGGGTTCCATTACTGAGGCTGTAGGTTGAGTGGAATTTACTGGCTCCCAGGGATCCAAGGATGCTGAGATGGTGTCAGCTTATGGCCTGGCATGTAGCTGGACCGATCATCAAGTATGATGATACTTTCTTTGACTGGCTTCAACCATAGATGTTGATGGTTGACGACTATGCTTATGCTGGGTTGGATTTCCAGGGAGATCCGGACTTAGTACTTCTAGAGGATGCTCAGTGGGGGGAACTTGGTAAGAAGTAGACACATTTTTTTCTTTTAAAATGTTTTTGTGAATTTTATCATATTCAAATGTTTTTGTTTTATAAGTTCGTCCAAAGACTAAATAAAAAATCGTTGTTGATGACACAGATGTTGGACCTTATAGACCTCCTGGTACTTCTCCCATTCAGCGGCAAGGAGAGGTGGCACCAGTGCCACAATATGCCGAGGATTATCAAGTGGTGGAGCAAAATCTAGAGGGCCTGACCACAAATATTCCAGACATGCCTCTTGAAGAGGTTCCACGACGCGATCAACGTCATACTATAGGAGTGTCAGGGTCCATGAGTCGACTGCTCTGTAGGGTTGCTCGGGCAGTCGTGTGTTACCATGATCGTCATCCATGACGTCACTTTGTAGAAGCTATGAGCTTTAGATTTTGACATTTTGGTCTTCAGACAAACGTTTTGTAAAAACTCTTTTGATCATTATATATACAAACGGCTTCTACCAGTTTATCATGTGTTGTGTGAATTGATGTGATTGATTTATAAATGATTCAAATTTCCATCTAATACATAGTTAGCCAATGCATCTGTTAATGTATTTAGACATCTAGGAATATGTTGATATTCAATGTAATCAAAATAACGTTCCAAGAGGTGAATTCACAAATACACCCATAACAAAGTAGGACTTCGAATAGTATAGACATTACTTAACTGTAGTACTACAAGCTGCGAATCAAGTCGCACAACCAAATGATGAATTTCGAGCGAGATAACATCAACCAATAATTCAATAATGGCGTTATACTCTGCAATGTTGTTGGTTGCACGGTTGAGGCACACACCTCGTAAGGCGACAAGCTCGTTTGTAGGGGCGTAAATTTCCCATGCAGTGGAAGCAAGGTTTTGAGTACTACGGCTAGCGCCATCAACGAAGCCAATATAGGGTAGCGAAGACTCTGACATCTGGAAATCAAACACAATGTCACATAAGAACAGAGACCAGATAAGGACAAAAGCAAGGTATAGTAACACACAAGAAGTATGATACAATAAAAATACAAGTACTATTGCATAGATGATTTTATGCATAGTACTTCTTCAAGTACAACCCATTCCTAGTTTCACTCAAAGGGATACCATCGTAATCTACTAACTCATAAGCTCCTTTTTCCAAAACTTGTCGAACGATATAAGGACCTCACCACATGGATTCGAATTTCCCAGCTCCTAACATATCTTGATCTTGTTCATAGAGAATAACAAGATCACCTTCGGAGAAAATGCAAGGCTTGACATGTTTGTCGTATTGGGCCTTGACATGTTTTTTCTGAGCTTCTATGACTAGGGTGGCATCGCGTTGAGTTTCATCTAATCGCATAAGATACAATAGACGTTCTTCCTCAATAAAAGTGTTGGGTAGGAGTTCAACAACTAGTTTTAAAGAGGGTATCTCACATTCAATAGGGAGAATGGATTCCACACCATAAACTAACCGAAAAGGTGTAAACCCAGTAGTGGACTTGACAGATGTCCGGTAAGCCCACAATGTCGAAAACAATATTGTGTGCCAACTTGTTTTATGAATCCCTATAATTCGTTGGAGCATAGTTATGAGAACTTTGTTGATTGCTTCGACCTGGCCGTTGGCTTGTGGGTAATAGAGCGTTGAGTTATCATGGCGAAGACCCAACTTTTCCATAAGTTCAGACATCATAAAATTCCTAAAGTGGCTACCGTGATCAGTGACGATAGCTTGGGGAACACCAAAATGAGCTATGACATGATTAAAAATGAATAATGCTGCGGTCTTTCCAGTGTTGTCAAATGTCGGCATCGCCTTGACCCATTTCGTAAAATAATCAACGACTACAATAATGTAACCATGCCCCCCGACTGAGTGAGGGTGACATTTCATGAAATCGATGCCCCATTTCACAAATGGACCAACTGATACCACAAGGTGAAGAGGAGCAGGATGTGACCATATCTTCTGATTATAGGTTTGGCATGCATGGCATTTCTGAATGGCGGTTATGCAGTCGTTAAACAAAGAAGGCCAAAAATACCCTTCTCGTAAGATCTTCTGGGAAGTAGCATACCCAAACATATGACCACCACATGCTCCAGAATGACAGTCATTCAGATATTTCTCAGCTTTGTCGAACATTAGACAATGTTGAAAAACAGAGTCAATCCCCCGACGATAAAGAGTATCCCCGAGGAAAATGTATTGACGAGCTTGATAGCGTATGCGACGTCGGTCAGTACTAGACAAAGTTGGCCGGAAATTCTGGGTTTGGAGATATATAATGATATCCCCATACCAAAGATCATCATTTCTAATAAGGAAAAGAGATTCATCGGGTAATGAATCAGCGGCTACATTTTCCGTTGCAGAATGGGGAAAATCGCATATCAACTCAGCAAAAACTAAGGACTTTTTGGACTTGGCGTGCTCAATTTCCAAGTCAAACTCCTGGAGTATCAAAATCCATTTGGAGTATTTTCCCCCTAGAAATTGACGTGTCATAATGTGTTGCATAGGGTTGCAATGAGAAATCACCGTAGTCTTGCGTGAGAGGATATAGTGCCGGAAGCACTAGACGGCTTGAATGGCAGCCAAGGCCAGTTTTTCGACATGTAAATACTTTATTTCAGTCGGCGTGAGACTTCGACTCAAGTAGTAAATAACATGTTCTTCGTTAGCATCATCCTCTTGGACAAGGACCATACCAATAGTGTACTCCGAGGAAGCAATATAAAGGAAATAATCGTGACTATAATCGGGGGGAAAGAGAAGCGGAGCATGTGTTAGGGACAATTTCAAAGCTTCAAAAGCATTGTTAACAATGGTATCCCAGATGAACTCTGAATCCTTCTTTAATAACCGCGTAAATCCACGAGTTATCTCGGCGTAATTTGGGATAAAACAACGAAGAAAGTTTGCTTTCCCCTACAAACTTTGCAACTGGCGAAGTGTAGAAGGAGGAGGGAGATTAAGGATTGCCTCAACCTTTAAAGGATCCACCCAGATCCCTTGACACGAAACGATAAAACCTAGAAGACAACCCGACTCTACACAGAAAACGCACTTATGAGGATTCAAACGTATACAGGAGAACCGACAGCGAACAAAAATGGCTCGGAGGTGGGTGGGGTGATCGACTCTGCGCATTGAATGAGAGGGTAAATCATCCAAATAGGGTTGAATGATGTGCTTGATATCATGGAAAGCATAAGACATAACACGTTGAAAAGTTGCGCTAGTGTTCTTGAGATCGAAAGGAAGTTTCCGATAGGCAAACGTACCCCAAGGACAAATAAAAGAAGTCTTATGTTGATCCTTGGGAACAATGTTGATTTGATTATATCTGGAGAAACCATCTATGAGAGAGAATATTTCACTTCCAGCGCAGTCATCGACAATCTGTTCGACGAAGGGGGTAGGAAAGTTGTCCTTTGGACAAGATTTGTTGATATCCCTATAATCAACGCATACACGAATTGTACCTTGTTTCTTGTCAATCGGGACAAGATTGGAAACTCAGTCTGTGAGAGCCACTGGATAAATAAAGTCGGCTTTAAGAAGTTTCTCAACTTCGAGCTTTATAGCAACCGCTTTACGTGGGTGAACTAGACGAAGGCATTGCCGGACGGGTTTAGCATCAGGATATGTCTTTATCTCATGTATCACAATCTCAGGGTCGATACCCGACATTTCTTCGTAGCTCCAAGCGAATATGTAACGAAACTCTTTGAAAAGGGACGTATATGTGACTATTTCATCAGGGGAACACGAAGCTCCAATATGGACATTTTTGATAATCCCAGGTTTGTTGGATATGTCAATGGGAATAGTGGGTGAGATATTGCTTAAGTTCCCTTCGGAAAACACATCGTGTGCAGACTCGGGAACAGTCGAGATGACGACAACGGTCGACGGGGTCGAAATCCGTTGGTAGTTCTCAAGAGTATGTTGCTCTAGAAAGAGGATGGAACGATGATGCCCATCATCCTAAGGGGTTTCCTCCATGAAAGACATGATCATCTAGTCAGTGGGAAAAATAACACGAAAAGGATCAAGAGACAACTCATCAAGAGAGGGGGTAGAAGGTGTTGCTGATTGAATGGCCTGATAGGCGGATTCAACTGGACTTAATGGCATTTCATCGCCATAACAAAGATGATCTCCGGGGTCAAGTACTATCCAGGGGTCGTGAGATGCAAGAAGTTCGTGAGGCAAAGTGGAGATCATATTGATGGAAGAAACAGACGAGCGTGGAACATTGGGTGGTGGAATGGGGAAAGTACCCATTAACGAAGAGTCCTTGAGAAGGCCTACACTGATGTTCTCATAACCCGGCGGGGTTTTAGCAATAAACGGTATGTTTCCAGTACGGGTATCAGAATTGAAGAAGGCTAGTTGATCGACGGTAACAACCTTACCTTGATGTGGGAAACGTACCACATGGAAAAGGGTTGACACAACCGCACGCATGGAATTGATCCAGCTGTGGCCAAGCAGAATATTATAATCAAGGGGAGCATCAAAGACTTCCACTTCGACTTGGACCATTTTTCCTTCTAACGTGATGGGAAACGAAGGAAGAACACTGTAGGGCTTAAAATCAGAGCCATTGAAGGCTTTAAGAGTGTTTTGGGATTCATTCAAAGAAGGAGAGCCAATGGCTTTCCAGCAATCAAGAGACATGACACACGTCGAGGCACCCTCGTCGATAATGGTTCGGCAAATGTTTTTGTCAGAGACAATCACTTGGATCTAGAACGCGAGTTGAGGGGGTAATATTAGAATGTGATCTTCCAAGTCAAATATTATTAAATTTGTATCCGTCGGGTCAATTCCACCGATAGCTTTCAACAATGCCTTCCGTTGTGTGGGACAAGTTTGAAGGACTTCAAGGGCTGACATTGCAGAAGGTGCTAGAGTCAGATCTTCAACAATGTTGTAGTTCTAGGAAGCACGAGCGTGAGGATTGAAGGCTGATTTCCGAACGACGCCCTTTGGGGGGGGGTCGCAGAACTATGTCGAGGCTCGATCGTTCGAGATGAAGAGGACCATTGGTAGGTCGAGTCATGGGAGAGGGTTGTACCAAAGAAGGGGGTAAATCGTCAACCTTCTCCTTAGAGGGAGAATAATCTTTGGCTTGAGTAGTGAGTGAAATGTTGCTCTTCTTAGAATCACCAGTACACATCAAAACATAGGAGGTGGTAGAAGATGAGGGTTGGTCATGGATGAGCAACTGATCCTGTTGTTGAGACGGGAAGGGTTGGGACAAAATGACCGGTGCAGGTGGTTTTGGAGATCCTTGAAGGAACTTAGTGACCTCAGCATGTCGTGGACAATCCTTCGTGTAGTGATCATCATCACAGATAAGGCAAGGGTATCGTGGTTTGTGCATATCCCGATCGTCAACAGGGGTAGTTTTGGTTTGCTCTGCTTGAGAATTATTTTTTCCCTCCTTAGTCTTACCTCTCCCCTTTTTAGATTTGTTTTTACCGGCTGGGGTAGATTGAACTACATTTACCTGAAAAGTCTTTCCTGTGGGAGGGGTAGGAGACAGAGCATTTTGAACATTAGAAGAAGCATATTTAGGGTTTTTGCTTAAAGCGGAATGTGGTTGGGCTTGGGCAGTACCAACCACACCATCAGCTGCATGCGAGACAACTGGAGTAGTTGAAGTGCTAGAAGTATTAGGACGAGGTAAGTCAGGTAGTAAATCATAAAGGGTTCCCGTTTGTGAGTAAACGAGGTCAAGATATTGAGCACGACTTATAGCCTGCTCTTCTGTGACGACACCACCCATGGCAATTTCCTTATCGATGTCATTCACAAATGATTTTGTGAACCATTCTGCCAGCAATTGATCGAGGAGCTCAAGTTTAATGAGACATCGTCTCCTGCGCCACTCATGGATGTGATCAGATATATGAGTGCCTTTGTTTTGTTTGAAGGAAGTCAAAATTTCGATCCCCATGTCATAACGGATCAGTAACTGGTAATGTGTAAGGAAAGACATAGCTAGGGTGTTAAAGTCAGAGAAGAAACCTCATGGCAATTCGATATGCCACTTCACAACAGAACCTGTGAGGGTTCGTTGAGAAAGACATAAACAAATAGAGTCATCCATTAATGAGTTGGATGAGCACCATAGGTGAAAAGTCATAACGTGATGGTTGGGGTCCTCTCCCGCTTTGCCGTCGAATTTAGGAATGTCTGATGGAAGCTTGGATGGTATAACAGGCCATTGGGGAGAGTGACAAATAGGATCATTTAAAATCCTTGACAAATCTGGAAAATCCAAAGTGGCGAGAAAGGGTAGTTGTCGATTCACCTGCGGGTACTGGTCACTTTGGGGAGGAAGCCCTATTGGCAAATCAGTAGGACCATAAGCAGTCTGCATATAATGTGAAGACCCAGGCATATTTGGTGGTGGTTGGAGAGGATAGTAGCTCATAGGAGGATACCCTAGAATAGGGGCTTGATTTTGAGCATTTACCCCCCAAATTGGATTGAACGAACCTGGATATGGTTGGCCCACACTAGGGGGTATTACAGACGCAGTGGGAAACTTTTTCCCCCCAGTCGATTGAGTAGGTTGTTGTATCAACTGATTCCAATACTGAGCCAAGGACGGAGGTATGTTTTTCCCATAGGGTGGGGTCGGTCCTCCCAACGAAGGTGGTGTTCCAATTGGGGGCAATGATCCAATTGAATTTTTCCCATTGAGAAGATGTTGAGTTATACCACCTTGGTGAAAATGTCCACCAACCGAAAATTGGTAATTTGGAGTGAATGATGGAATAGCGCCACTAGGATTAAGGTTGCCAGTAGAAGACGAAGAAGGTCCTCCAAAAGGAAATTGAGGGAGTGTTGGAACAAAACCAGGAAGAAAGTGCCCAGAAGAAGAAGGACCACTAGCAGAGTCGGATGGAGTTTGTGCAGGAGTAGGAATGGAAGCATTCAATGCACGGTATCCAGGTGGTAGTGTCGGAATGACGTTGGACATGTGCGGTGTGTTGATGGGAGAAAGACTAACCGCAGTAAACCCGGTTGGAACACTCGAAGTAGCTGTGAGATGGGCCATTTCGACAGGGACGGTGAAGTGATAAGCGATAGTCACCGATACTATTTCTGTACTAGAGATTTCAAAAATCACATATGGGTTGATGTCGGAAATGACAAGTGAACTTGGACCAAAAAGGTCCCGTCGAAAAACGCCTGTAGACCAAAAAGGATCTTGGTCCCCAGGTCCAGTCAGAGATCCAGAATACACAACAATTAAGTCTCCGAATGAGTTGGATCACATAAAACGTCTCTCAGAATCGGGGTGAAGTCGAAAGTCCTCTCGAGTATTTTTAATTCGAAAATGTTCTAGAGAGTCAGTACGTTCCACTTGCGGGGTGGTGATGACTGGGACTTCACTTTACCGAGGAGAGCCTTCAGGTGTACTTGTAGGCAAGGGTTGAGAACCTTCTAGATGATTTGGAAATAAACCCTGCATTCTACATGAACAATGTGGAGGAGCTATTGTAAACAAGTGACAAACTTCGTGAATAAAATCCTATGGCCAACTTCGAGAAACGAACAACACGCACTAGTAAACAAAATCTAGGATGCAACACCAAGCAAACAAGACCTTCTAATTTTGAAGCCACTAGTTGGTGATGAAATCCAACATCGCAACAACGAGATGAGAAGGGGCTGGGCTAGGGTGGAAACATTACGCTGATGACCTGCTTAACGGACTTACACCCTGGTGCAAGATCCCACACATAATCGTGGGTATACCCTCCAAGGAGCCCGAGTGAGTTTGTTCAACGTCAATTCCAGGTACCGTGAAGACTTTCCCCTTCACAGTCACCTCATGTAAGAACCTAGAAATATAGGCCACTAAGGTCACCACCAACAACAATAAATCTTGGGGGAACAGTCGACAGTCCGATCCACACGCAAGGGCAGGGTATCTAGCCCGAAATGAACTCAAAAGGCTTCGACTCATCATTGTGGGTATACCTCTTAGTGATCCCCATAATACGTGCAATATCTACACTAATATCAACAAAGCAGGGTGAGTAACTCTGTCAATATCAATGCGACCTCGTGCTTGAACCTTGTGTGAGAAGGGCTTCCTAGGACAAGATGTTGCATATGGAATTTAACACTCCCTAACACAAGATTCTATTATGTGTTTTATGCTTTTGGAGAGTGTATCTCTCTTCCTACTCCAAAGCGCTAGCCTAGCTAAATATTAGTGTAATAGAGCCCTAGAAAAGAGTTACTAGATAAATTTTGCACGCAGTGTTATTAAGAGTTGTTGTTTACTCAAAGGAAATGGAGATGAAACTTATGTTGTATGACTCTGACCCAACAATGCATGGATGAGAAAGAAATATAGCAATGTTCGTTCAATGAATCCTATGTATGGGAGGGAAAGAGAAAGTTTTCCAGATCAACCATGAACTACAATACAATTTCCGTTAAAATGCAAATGCAACAAATCACACATCAATAACAATTCTCTATTGTGTCTTTTTCAATAATTTCAACAATTGATTTTCAATGTTTTAGAAGACGAAAAAGATTTTTTGAAAGAAAAACATTTGTTCACTTTTCAAAAAGGACCCACACCATGATAGTGAGAGTACTGAAAATAAAAAACCAATGAACAAGAAATGATAAAAACCCAAATCACTCTTTCAATGAAAACAAAAATAAAAAGCAAACCAATATAGTATTTTCAATTGCATAAGAAAAGTGATCTTGCAAACAATAAGCAAATGATGAAGACTAAAAAAAATCAACTTTCAATCGATCACCGTTTCTTAACTAATCAAACACACTCAGATTCCGAAATCAGAGAGTATGGTTTTACCAAGAAAAGTCAAGAAACGAAAGTCAAGACATAAATGACAAGAAAAGCCTTGGAAATCCTAAGACATTCCATGCACAAAAATGAAGACAAGAAAGACACCAATCAATGGTCCAAGAAACTCTTATGAGGCACCTAGACTGATCTGGGCAGTTGAAGATGCCAAAACTCAAATCCAAAAATTTGAAAAAATGGGTTCACAGGCTGGGAGTGTTACACAGTACGAGAATTAGTGATTCTCGCAGGTGGCCCTTGAGCAGGGTGCGAGAACCTCACACTGAACCTAAACGCAGGATGCGAACTCTATAGATTCTCACAGGCTACAGTGAAGTGCATTGTGAGAACCTCTGAAACTAGTCAAATATTTGGAAAATGAAACAAAATTTGAAAAGGCCTCTGGACCCAGAGGGTCTATTAGGATATCCTGAAGACTCAGAGATTGATAGGAAAGGAGAAAAGAAAAACAAGAGAAAATGGCCACGGAAAAACACCAAAATCCACAAAGAAAAATGGGATGTTCCCCAATTGAGTCGCCAATTTTGTTATCAGACTAATCGGTAGGTGCAGACACTAACAGATCTCCCTATATCCACCTGGATCTAGAACAAAACATGACAGGACATGGCTCTTTCCCTAAGTTTTGACCATTAATTAGCTAGTAGGAAGGAACAAGTAACATTCCTTTATATCGCTTCCTAGGGTCTATGTTGCTCCCGCTTCACTCCGGTGCTCTCGTGAGGTCAAGACCAAGAAAACACAAACCAAACAAAGTAAAGATAGCAAAATATATTCAACAGTCAACTTATGTGTATGATCAAGGAATTACACAATAAAGTGAGAATAACTTTATGGGAAAGGGACATGCCACTATATCATATTGATTGAAAGTAAAGATTACAACCTGATCACCTTGATGTCGCAAGCTTCCTTTCGATGACTCTTGGCTCCAACACACACACTTGCTCAATCCTTGTATGAAGAATATCAAATCCTCTTGATAGACTTACTAGAGTCTCCAAGCTACTATTCAGGCTAAGTCCTTCACACAATTCTTTCACCAATTCTCCAATGAATCTTGCTTAACCTTTTCCATGAGAATTCCCTCAATATATAGGAGAGAATGAGATAGTTACTTGGATAAKAATKATCCCACAATATCARGGAATCCAGTACAAGGATAACCATTCAAATGAAAACCCATTCTTCTAGAAGATTCCCTTCTAGAAACATSGAGAATTCATTTTTTTCCATGCTTTAGGAAGAGTTCGCACCCTGGCTATTCAACACAGTGCGAGAAGTTCGCACCCTGGCTATTCAACACAATGCAAGAAGTTCACACCTTGTTTTAAAGAAGCCTGCGASAATGGGTCATTCTCGCACCCAAATATATTAGTAKCMTRTGAACCTTCTTCAAAAATGAGTTTTCTGGGAAGAKATGAAAGTAACTTTTCTCAGGAGAAAGTTCTTATGAAGAGACTGAGTACACCATCATCAATACATCATCATGATGACCAAAATCATGGGTAACAACCTTCCATGGGATMTGGGCTAATATGCCCTTGGGTGCGCCCARAATTATCCCTTGGATGCGCTCCTGTAATGAAACCACGTGCTAAGGTTTATCCCTAGCCCCATTGTGCCCTCMTTTGGATATTTGACCCCAAAAYTATAGGAAAGTGGGTTTTTTTCATAAATTTGRCTTTTAGTAGGTTGGTAATTGAACTTTTCCAAAGACTTGGAGYTAGCCATGGGTCAKAGGTTCAARTCACATGGACCCCCAAATAGTTYTTACATGCCAACCAGTAGTGAAGTGCCAYGTGGCTTTCCATGTCTGGGCCATGTGGAACTTATTCATTTTCCAGTTGACCATTGACTTTTGCCATAGAAGAATCTGATTGTCGTGCAATATTTTTCACATCTGGAGTCTRTTTTAAGGAAATGAATATAGGGTCGGAATCAACACGACGAGATGATCATGATGGAATTGGTTTCATCCAATTTTGAGAACTTTGATTTTTGAGCATTTTCTGAGCCTGGGGAGCCTCCTGGATCAGGATGCCAACTCCAAATCATGAGTGGCATAGAGCCTTTCATTCTCTTTCAGTTTTATGGACTCGAAACATATCACAAACCCATTCTGACTAAGGACTCCACCAAGTCCTTCCTTGCACACATATGTGCAAACCAAAAAATCCTCAATCGGATCAGTAATCCTCAGAATTGGAGCACTGGTTAACAACTGCTTCAATTGTTGGAAGCTCTCTTCACACTCTGTTGTCCGTTGAAACTTCACCCCTTTCATTTGCAAGGAAGTGATTGGGTGATAAATTCTCGAAAACCTTGCAATGAATCTTCTGTAGCATCCAACTATACCTATGAAGGATCTGACTTCTTTCACAGTCTTAGGTGTTGTCCACCCTTTAATTGCCTCAATCGTTTCAGGGTCCACTGCTATCCCTTCTTCGGATATGATATGCCCCAAATAGTGAATTTTATTTTGATAAAATGGGCTCTTGCACAATTTGGCATACAATTGATTCTCTCTTAACACTTCCAACACCATCCTCAAATGATTCTCATGTTCTTCCTCTGACTTGGAATACACAAGGATGTCATCCAAAAATACAATGACAAACTTGTCTAAGTATTCCCGGAAAACACCATTCATCAAGAATATAAAAATAATTGGTGCATTTGATAACCCAAATGGAACCACTGTGAATTCGTAGTGACTATACCTTGTCACGTAGGTGGTCTTGTTGATGTATTCATCTGTGATCCTTACCTGAGATCAATCTTTGAGAATATCTTTGCATCCTTTAACTGATCAAAGAGATCAGTGATCCTTGGCAAAGGACACTTGTTATTTATAGTTACTTTATTCAATTGTATGAAATCGATGCACAATCTCAATGTCCCATGATTCATCTTCACAAAAAGGACTGGGGCACCCCAAGGTGACACACTTGGGCATATATACCCCTTCTTCAGAATATATTCAAGCTTCATTTGCAACTCCTTCAACTCTGGTGTAGTCATTATGCAAGGAGTCTTTGATACTCGAGCTACTCCAGGCATCAAATTTATAGAGAAATCAATATCTCTCTTTGGGGGTAGTCCTGGTATCTCCTTGAACACATCCTCAAAGTATTTCAAGACTGAGTGATCTTCCATATTTGGAACCTTATCCTTAGATGCTTCTTCCAAATGGGATGCAAATATTTGGAAACCCTTCCTATAACACTTCTTCAGCTGTATTGTTGAGATTTCTCAGACAGTAACTTCCCTAGGAATTCCTTAGACTACTCTTGGGTTCCCTTCCTCATCCAGGAAAGTAAATTCCTTGTTATGGAAGTCTAATACAACATGGTGTTGGTCCAACCAATCCATACCATTTATATAGTCATATGAACCCAATGGAAATATGTTCAAATCTTCCATGGTACTTAGACCATTCATGTCCACTGAACATGATTTAACTAGCCCAACAACTTTTCTCTTGGCTACTATAGCCAGTTGTACCAACCAAGATTTCTCATGCTTTCTTCTTGGAAAAAAAAATCTATCCACAACTTTAGGTTCTATGTAACTATGACTAGCTCCTAAATCTATGAAAATAGTAAAGGTATGGTTATTGATCATACCTTCAACTTCAATCACGTGTGATTGAAACTCAACTTGGTTGTTGTCCAGGGCTGTTGTTATAGGATAAATTGGTATATGCGGACATTAACAGATCTCCCTAGATCCACCTAGATCTAGAACAAAATAGGATAGGACATGATGCTTTCCCTAAGTTACAATCATTGAATTTGTCATCGAAGAAGGAATAAGTGACAGACCTTTAGATATCACTTCCTTATTTTTTTGTTGTCCCTGCTTCGCTTCGGTAGCCTTGTGATATGAGATCTACAACAACACAAATTGAACAAGGTGAAATAAAAAATAATACATTCAACGAAGAGCTAAACATGTGATCAAGGAGTCATGCAATAAAATAAGAGTGATTTTATGGAAAAGGGACATGCCACTGTATTTATATTAAATGAAAGTAGAAGATACAACCATATTTCCTTGATGTCGCAATCTTCCTTTCGGTGGTCCTTCATTCAAACACACACACTTGCTCCACACTTGCATGAAGAATATCCACTATGGCTTGATGGAAAAATGGGGGGCTCAAGCATCAATTCAAATAGAATTCCTCACACAATTTTGAATCTATTCCTTCATCAATTCTCTATTCAATATTTCTTAACCTCTTCCTTGAGAAACCTTTCATTATATAAGAGAAGGAGAGAGGGTTAAAGGGATGAGGATGATCCCACTAAATCTGAGAAGTTAGCAGGATGCCAACCATGCGAATGCCAAATCATTTTCTAGAATATCCTCTTCTAGAACCTTTGTAACCTCTTTTTCCTTTTGAGCTTTTAAGTAGGTTCACACCCTGCTTATAGAGAAAACTGTGAACACCTCGCAATCCAAGTATAGAGTAGCCTACGAGAATCAGGGTTTTCTCACCCTACAATATATGCATCCTACAAAATCATCTTAAAAATATGTTTTGTAGAAGAAGACAACAGTCACTTTTCTTAGGCAAAGGTCCTTATGAGATCCTGAACACATTACTGTAGAGACATCACTAGAGTGACCAAAATAATGTGTAACATAATGCCCCCCAAAAGTATGAGGCTGGAACTCGTGACAGTCAAAATACTTTGTAAAATGTGTTTGTGTGTCAGAAACAAGGATCGAACCTAATTGGAAACCTGCAAACAATCAAGCATCTGCAGAATATAATACGAGTTCTGAGGTAGGCATTCCCATGCTCAGAAGAATGAAATCATAAATGTAGGCCATGGCCACCAATCATACACCATGGATCCATGTCATCAAAATGCTACATAGCCACCAAGAATACACTGTGGATCTATGTGTTAGAAGACTCAGATTAGGACATAGCCACACGACATACAAAGTGGATCTATGTGTCAATACAAATCATAAATACTCCATCGCAACCTAGACCAAAAAAGATGAGACCCAGGGTCTTCAATCCCATCATCTGAATGTATGAATCTAACCATGTGATTACACGTGTCGAAGTCGAACATGGTAGAAACCACTTGATTACCAGTCATTGATGAAAACCGTTAACAAGTGCGATGGAAATCACCATTGATGTCAATGACTCCCAAGGTACCTAAGTACAATCTGAACGAATGTGAATAAATGAGTCGAAGTCAAACACTCGGTGGAATGTCTCGATTAGGGACCAATGATGTGAATCTACTGTCGAAAGAGAAGAGACATGCCATTAAGGCATCCAGGTTCTAAGGTACTAAATGATTTCTAAATCTTATTCTCGGATAATGAGTTGGAGTCGATGGAAAAAAAAATCGTCACAGGAGGGCCTTGATGTATCCCCCATCAATGACATGAAACAAGTAATAGATTTTAGGGTAAGTCAAAGTATGAATATGATTTGAAACGGACATAGGGAAGGCTGACATGGTAAGAATTGACAACTGTAGATGGCCGACTCAATGGAGGGCTTGTTTGGACTTCTCTTGAACATATGAACGAAATGACAATGGTCTTGGAAGCATTGACTCAAAGACAACCCATGATATGACCTTGTAGCAAGTCAGACGAGAGACAAATGGATTTTTCAACTTAGATTCAAATGACGAATAGGGGGTTTCATGTTCAAGAGCGACGCTTACTGCCACTAATACAAATACCAAAGCACATCCCTTTCCCAAAATTCCCCCCACCATTTCTGGCAAGTACCTCTTTATTTTTATGCAATCTTGAGGAGGATAACATATGCTTATTGATGTAAGCTCATCCTTTGGACGAGTCCCTCAGAGTATGTTTAGTGAACCCAAGGAAGGAGTGGTTCGTTACCATAAGGGTCTTTAGATGTTTGTTTAACAAGTCCAAAAATAGAAAACATGGGGGTTTTTCATGTTTTGAGAGCCTTAAAAACACTTAAAGAGAAATCTCCCAATTCCTTTTTCATAAATTAGTTCGATGAGACCAAAAAAGTGATAAAATATCACTCATCAAATGTTTTCTTCAAATACTTTTACGAGTGTGAAAAGAACAAGATCGCTCGACAATCTTTTCATTTTTATGGAGCGTGAAAAGAGCTTAAAGGATACTCCCTTATTTTTGTTGTTTTCGTGTTACCATGACGAGTACGAAAATATGACAAAAGTATAATCGGTTGCGTTCTCATGTATTTTTTAGCACGAGAATGAACAAAGACTGAGATCAAGGTTTTCCCTACAAAACCCTAAAAAGGTATTCATACATGTGATGGATAAAAAGATAAAATGATCATACATCGTCGTTCGAGCTTCTAGGTCATCTATCTGCGAAAAAACTATACTCACAAAGCCATTAAGGTAATAGGTTTTTAGGCAAAATAATAAAAATAATATTAAAAATCAATGAAAAATAGTAAAAAAGTGAATAAATATGGATGAAAAGTCCTTTTTACCATTTCATTGTTACTTTGTGAAAAAATTGTCCAACACACCTCTTTTTTCCCAAATTCCTTCGGTCGATTGCGGGAGGTACAAGTGGTCATTCAACAAATGGTTTTGACCAACGAGGTAATCTCCTAATTCTTCAACTTTTTCATGGATTAAATTTGATTTTTGTTGGCAAATTTTAGTGTTTGAGTCCATTTTGGGGCCGGTAGGTGCACTCAGGCATTCTCGCAGGTGGGCCATTCAAGACCTGCGAGAACCTAAGGTTTTCGCAGGTGGGCTTCAGTGCACCTGTGAGAATCTCGCGCTGTGTGAAATCTTCACCTGGAAGGGTCGAAAATCAGATTTTCATATATGTTTTTGCTCAATAAAAATTTATTCAAGAGGTTAAATTGACTTGTTAACTTCCTTCTCATGGCTCAATTCCAGGTATTGATAATCATGATGTTGGAATGGAGGGAGAGAGAACACGAGGAGGATGATGCCATTTCCAAAAATGATCCGGGTATAGTTGCTGCCCTCTGGGAATGTGGGATCTTAAAATTTTTTAGGATCCAGGGCATGACGGCCCAACTTAGGTTGTTAGAGTACCTAGTCCACATGTGGGATGTGGATCAATAGGTATTTCAGGTAGGGGTCCACACGCTTACACTAGATATTGAGGATATCTATTTTCTGACGGGATTGTCACGATGTGGATACCATGCGTCTCTGACTAGAGGTAGAGGCGGTGGACTTCCTATGAGCGAGTATGTTTTCCAATATTGCATTCCCGAGGTGGAGAGAAGCAAGGGAAAAGTCGCCATCTAGGGTTTCCAACATCTGACCTTATGGACTATATTTTTTACCATTACACGCATGGTTGGGAGCATGGCTCCACACATGGCTCTCTAGAGCTATTTCCAGTATGCAATAGAGTGCACAGAGCCTCGGGTTTTCAACTGGTCGGACTTGGTTCTTCGCAGCATGAAGAGGCAACTGACAAAGTGTAGAAGGGGTAACATGAAATAGTTCAGGTACAGGTCAATTTTGGTGTCTTTCTTCCTTAAGAGGGTCCCACTACTACGTTTACAGGTAGATTGGGGTTTACCAGCCCCATGAGATCCGAGGATGATGAGGTGGTGTAACCTCATGGCTCGGCACATAGCAGGCACTATAATCGAATATAACGATTCATTTTTTGACTGGTTTAGGCCCCAGATGCTGATGATCGATGACTATTCATATGTCCCCTTGGATTTCTGAGGAGATCCAGATTTGGTTCTTTCTGAGGATGCCCATTGGGGTGACTTAGGTAAGAAGTACAGATTTTGTTTTTTTTAATGTTTTTTGTAAATTTTATTATATAAAATATTTTTATGTTTTCAATCCAAGGACTAATAAAAAATTTCTTTTGATGACACAGATGTGGGGCCGTATCGACCTCTAGGAACATATCCCATTTAGAGACGAGGGGAAGTGGCTCCAGTGGCAAGATGGGATGCTGAGGACTATAAGGCAATTGAATAGAACTTAGATAGACTGACTGCAGATGTCCTGGACATCTCTATTGGGGAGGTCCCCTGGCGCTATCAGTGCCATACTGTGGGTGTGTCTAAGTCTCTTAGTCGACTGCTTCATAGGGTAGCTCGAGCAATTGTATGTTACCGTGAGCGTCAACCGTGATGCTAATTTGTAGAAGCCATGGGCTTCATATATTTAGATATTTTGTTCTTTGGACAAAAACGTTTTGTAAAACTTTTGATCGTTATATATATATATATATATATATGCGGCTTCTACCGGCTTATTTTGTTTCATATAATACATGTGATGTGTGATTGGTTTTATAAATGCCTCAGATGTATGTCTAACATATAATTAGCTAAAGCATCAGTCAATGTATTTAGACATCTAGGAATGTGTTGATATCGATAAAATCAAAATAAAATTCCAAGAGGCGAATTCGTAGATATACCCGCAATAAAGTAGGACTTTAGATAACATAGACATTACTTAATTATAGCACTACTAGCTACAAATCAAGTCGTATAACCAGGTGGCAGATACCAAGCTAAATATAATTAGTCAACAATTCGATGACAACGCTATATTCTACGATATTATTGGTCGCACGACCAAGGAAAACACCTTGTAAACTGATAAGTTCGTTGGTAGGTGCATAAATTTCCCATGTAGCAGAAGAAAGGTTATGAGTACTATGACTAGCACCATCGACAAAGCCAATGTGGGGTAGCGAAGACTCCGAAATCTGAAAACCAAGCACAATGCAAGGTAAGCGGTTGAGGGTAGAAACCAAATAAAAAAAAAGCACACTAAAGTAACACACCAAAGTATGATACAATAAAATAAAATCACTCATGCACAAATGACCTAAGAATAATACTTTTTTAAGTAAATCCCATTTCTAGGTTCACTCAAAGGGACAACATCGTAGTCCACTAACTCGTAGTCTCCTTTCTCCAACACTCGTCCGACGATATAAGGACCTCTCCACATAGCCTCAAATTTTCCGACTCCTAGCAAATACCGACCATGTTCATAAAGGAGAACTAGACCGCCTTCATAGAAAATGTGTGGTTTGAGATGTTTGTCGTATTGGGATTTGACACGTTTCCTCTGGGTTTCTATAACTAGGGTGGCGTCATGACAAGTTTTGTCTAGTTGCATAAGATACAACAGACGTTCTTCTTCAGCAGAAGTGTTTGGAAGAAGTTCAATGACTAGCTTTAGAGATGGTATCTCACATTCAATCGGCAAGATGGATTCTATACCAAAAACTAACTGGAAAGGTGTAAACCTGGTGGCAGACTTGATAGATGTCTGGTAAGCCCACAATGATGAAAACAACATCATGTGCCAACAAGTTTTCTGAATCCCTATCATTCGTCGAAGCATGGTAATGAGGACTTTGTTTATTGCTTCAACCTGGCCATTGGCCTATGGGTAATAAGGTGTTGAGTTTTCATGGTGAAGACCCAACTTTTCGATGAGTTCAGACATCATGAAGTTTCTAAAGAGGCTACCATTATCAGTAACGATAGCTTGGGGAGCACCAAACCGAGCAATGATATGATTGAATATGAATAGTGTTGCAGTCTTTCCCATATTGTCGAATGTAGGCATCGCCTTGGCCCATTTCGTAAAATAATCTATGACTACAATAATGTATCCATGCCCCTCGACTGAGTGAGGTGACATGTCATGAAATCGATACCCCATTTCGCAAAAGGTCCAACGGAGACTACAGGGTGTAGAGGAGCAGGGTGTGATCGTATTTTGTTGTTGTATGTTTGGAAAGCGTGGCATTTTTGGACAGTGATAATACAATCTTTGAATAAAGAAGGAAAAAAATACCCATCTCGTAAGATCTTTTGGATAGTAGCATACCCATACATGTGACCACCACATGCGCCAGAATGGCATTCATTCAAGGCTTTCTCGGCTTCATCAAATGTGAGGCATCGTCGAAAAATGGAGTCAATCCCACGACGATAAAGAGTATCACTGAGGATAATATACTGATGGGCTTGGTAACGTATTCGATGGCGGCCAGTGCTAGAAAAATCAGGTTGGAAAGTCTGATTCTTGAGATATATAATGATATCCCCATACCAAAGTTCATCATAACTGATCAGAATAAGGTATTCATCGGGTAATGAATCCTCTGCTACTTTTTCTGTCTCAAAACAGGGAAGGTCACATATCAATTTGGCAAACACGAAGGATTTATTGGACTTAGCGTGTTCGAATTCTAAGTCAAACTCTTGGAGTATTACAATCCATTTGGAGTATTTTCCCCCTAGAAATTGGCATGTAAGAATGTGATGCATAGGGATGTAGTTGGAAATCACAATAGTCTTGCGTAAAAGGATACAGTGCCAGAAACGTTGGATAGCTTGGACGGCTGCCAAGGCCAATTTTTCAACATGTAAATACTTGGTTTCGGTAGTCGTGAGACTCCGACTCCAATACTAGATAAGATGTTTGTCATGAGAATCATCCTCCTGGACTAGAACCATAACAATGGTAGAGTCTGAGGCTGCGAGATACAGGAAATAATCTCGACTGTAATTGGGTGGGAAAAGTAGTGGGGTACGGGTTAAAGTCAGTTTTAAAGCGTCGAAAGATTTGTTGGTAGTGGTATCCCATACAAAATCAGAACCTTTCTTGAGAAGTCGAGTAAATCTGAAGGTTAACTCAATGTAGTTTGGGATGAAATGACGTAGAAAGTTTGCCTTCCCTTGCAAACTTTGTAGTTAGCGAAGCGAGGAAGGAGGAGGGAGACTGAGAATCACCTCAACCTTCAAAGGATCTACCCTGATCCCTTGAAATGAAACAATAAATCCTAGAAGTCAGTCAGATTCTACACAAAAAACACATTTGTGCGGGTTTAAGCATATACGGTAAAAGTGACATCGAAGGAAAATGGCTTGGAGGTGTGTTGGATGATCTACACGGTGCATGGAATGAGCTGGTAGGTCATCGAGATACGGTTGGACAATGTGATTTATATCATGAAAGGCATAAGACATAGCACATTGAAAAGTTGTGTCGTCATTCTTTAAACCAAACGGTAGTTTCTGGTAGGAAAAAGTTCCCCAAGGACAAATAAAAGTGGTCTTGTGTTGGTCAACGGGTACGATATTGATTTGATTATATCCAGAAAAACCATCCATCAAAGAGAAGATTTCACTTCCGACACAATCGTCGACGATCTGGTTAATGAAGGGGCTAGGAAAGTTGTCTTTAGGACAATCTTTGTTAATATCCCTATAATCAATGCACACACGGATCGTACCTTGTTTCTTGTTAACTGGAACAATATTGGAAACCTAGTCAGTTAGAGCCACAGGGTAAATAAAGCCATATTTAAGAATTTTCTCAACTTCAAGCTTGATAGTAGTTTCTTTACACGGGTGGACTGGACCAAGTTGTTTCCAGATGGGTTTAGCACCCGGGTATGTCTTAATCTTGTGTACAACAATGTCAAGGTCAATACCCGACATTTCTTCATAGCTCCATGCGAAGACATCATGAAATTCTTGAAAAAGAGACTTGTAGGTGACAACTTCGTCATTGGAAAACGAAGCTCTGATATGCACATTTTTGACAACTCCAGGTTTAATGAATATGTCAAGGGGGATGGTGGGTGAGATATTACTTAAGTTCCCTTCGTAGAACATATCGTGTGTAGACTTGGGAAGGATAGAAATTATGACAACGATTGACAGAGTCGAGATCCATTGGTAACTCTCAATGGTGTGTTGTTCTAGGAAGAGAATGGAATGATGATGTCCATCATCCCAAGGGGTATCTTCCATGGACATAACAAACATAATCATCTTGTCTATAGGAAAAATGACACGGAATGGATCCAGAGATAAATCACCAAGAGATGGGGTAGAAGGGGTTGCCAATTGAATGGATTGATAAGAGGATTCGATCATACTCAAAGGCATTTGGTCGCCATAGTGAAGATGATCACCGGGGTTGGGTACTATCCACAGGTCATAAGATGCAGGGGTTTCTCAAAAAGAAGTGGAAATCATGTTGATCGAGGTGACAAACGGATGTGGAACATTGGGTGGTGGAATGGGGAAAGTACCCATCAAAGAGGAATCTTTAAGAAGACCCACACCGACATTCTCATATCCAAGGGGTATTTTTGCAATGAAAGGTACGTTGTTGGTACGTGTATCATAATTAAATAAGGCCAATTGGTCCACCGTAATTACTTTTCCCTGATGTGGGAAACGTACGACACAGAAAAGAGTGGACACAACTGCACGCATGGAATCGATCCCGCTACGACCAAGTAAAAGGTTGTAATCGTGAGGAGCATCAAAGACCTCAACTTCAACGTTGAATGTTTTTCCTTCTAACATAATAGGCAATGAAGGGAGGACACCGTAAGGCTTAAATCCAGAGCCATTAAAGGCTTTGAGCATGTTGTGTGATTCGGTTAAGAGAGGAGAGCCGATGGATTTCCAGCAGGCAATAGATATGACACATGTCAAGGCACCCTCATAAAAAACTGTTCTACAAATGTTCTTGTTGGAGACAATAACTTGTATTTGAAATGTGAGTTAAGGGGGTAACCTTGGAATGTGATCTTCCAAGTCAAAAATTATTAAATTTGTATCCGTAGGGTTGATTCCACCAATGGATTTCAATAGTGCCTTCTGTTGTGTAGGACAACTCTGAAGGACTTTGAGGGCTGACATCGTAGATGGTGCTTGGGCCAGATATTCTACAATACTATAGTTCTAGGCAGCACGCACATGAGGATTGAAAGAAGACTTTCGATCAACACCCTTTGGGGGAGGGCAAAGAAATTTATCTAGGCTCAGTCATTCAAGATGAAGAGGACCATTGGTAGGTGGAGATGAGAGATATGGTTGGATCAACGAAGGAGGTATTTCATCAACCTTCTCTTTGGAGGAAGAATAATTTTTGGCTTGAGTGGTAAGTGTGACGTCATTCTTCTTTGAATCACCTCTTCACATTAAGACATAGGATGTAGTGGAGGGGGAAGGTTGGT
>ML776757.1:97797-128708 GCA_009831015.1 Picea engelmannii | reverse complement strand
TTTTAAGGAAATGAATATAGGGTCGGAATCAACACGACGAGATGATCATGATGGAATTGGTTTCATCCAATTTTGAGAACTTTGATTTTTGAGCATTTTCTGAGCCTGGGGAGCCTCCTGGATCAGGATGCCAACTCCAAATCATGAGTGGCATAGAGCCTTTCATTCTCTTTCAGTTTTATGGACTCGAAACATATCACAAACCCATTCTGACTAAGGACTCCACCAAGTCCTTCCTTGCACACATATGTGCAAACCAAAAAATCCTCAATCGGATCAGTAATCCTCAGAATTGGAGCACTGGTTAACAACTGCTTCAATTGTTGGAAGCTCTCTTCACACTCTGTTGTCCGTTGAAACTTCACCCCTTTCATTTGCAAGGAAGTGATTGGGTGATAAATTCTCGAAAACCTTGCAATGAATCTTCTGTAGCATCCAACTATACCTATGAAGGATCTGACTTCTTTCACAGTCTTAGGTGTTGTCCACCCTTTAATTGCCTCAATCGTTTCAGGGTCCACTGCTATCCCTTCTTCGGATATGATATGCCCCAAATAGTGAATTTTATTTTGATAAAATGGGCTCTTGCACAATTTGGCATACAATTGATTCTCTCTTAACACTTCCAACACCATCCTCAAATGATTCTCATGTTCTTCCTCTGACTTGGAATACACAAGGATGTCATCCAAAAATACAATGACAAACTTGTCTAAGTATTCCCGGAAAACACCATTCATCAAGAATATAAAAATAATTGGTGCATTTGATAACCCAAATGGAACCACTGTGAATTCGTAGTGACTATACCTTGTCACGTAGGTGGTCTTGTTGATGTATTCATCTGTGATCCTTACCTGAGATCAATCTTTGAGAATATCTTTGCATCCTTTAACTGATCAAAGAGATCAGTGATCCTTGGCAAAGGACACTTGTTATTTATAGTTACTTTATTCAATTGTATGAAATCGATGCACAATCTCAATGTCCCATGATTCATCTTCACAAAAAGGACTGGGGCACCCCAAGGTGACACACTTGGGCATATATACCCCTTCTTCAGAATATATTCAAGCTTCATTTGCAACTCCTTCAACTCTGGTGTAGTCATTATGCAAGGAGTCTTTGATACTCGAGCTACTCCAGGCATCAAATTTATAGAGAAATCAATATCTCTCTTTGGGGGTAGTCCTGGTATCTCCTTGAACACATCCTCAAAGTATTTCAAGACTGAGTGATCTTCCATATTTGGAACCTTATCCTTAGATGCTTCTTCCAAATGGGATGCAAATATTTGGAAACCCTTCCTATAACACTTCTTCAGCTGTATTGTTGAGATTTCTCAGACAGTAACTTCCCTAGGAATTCCTTAGACTACTCTTGGGTTCCCTTCCTCATCCAGGAAAGTAAATTCCTTGTTATGGAAGTCTAATACAACATGGTGTTGGTCCAACCAATCCATACCATTTATATAGTCATATGAACCCAATGGAAATATGTTCAAATCTTCCATGGTACTTAGACCATTCATGTCCACTGAACATGATTTAACTAGCCCAACAACTTTTCTCTTGGCTACTATAGCCAGTTGTACCAACCAAGATTTCTCATGCTTTCTTCTTGGAAAAAAAAATCTATCCACAACTTTAGGTTCTATGTAACTATGACTAGCTCCTAAATCTATGAAAATAGTAAAGGTATGGTTATTGATCATACCTTCAACTTCAATCACGTGTGATTGAAACTCAACTTGGTTGTTGTCCAGGGCTGTTGTTATAGGATAAATTGGTATATGCGGACATTAACAGATCTCCCTAGATCCACCTAGATCTAGAACAAAATAGGATAGGACATGATGCTTTCCCTAAGTTACAATCATTGAATTTGTCATCGAAGAAGGAATAAGTGACAGACCTTTAGATATCACTTCCTTATTTTTTTGTTGTCCCTGCTTCGCTTCGGTAGCCTTGTGATATGAGATCTACAACAACACAAATTGAACAAGGTGAAATAAAAAATAATACATTCAACGAAGAGCTAAACATGTGATCAAGGAGTCATGCAATAAAATAAGAGTGATTTTATGGAAAAGGGACATGCCACTGTATTTATATTAAATGAAAGTAGAAGATACAACCATATTTCCTTGATGTCGCAATCTTCCTTTCGGTGGTCCTTCATTCAAACACACACACTTGCTCCACACTTGCATGAAGAATATCCACTATGGCTTGATGGAAAAATGGGGGGCTCAAGCATCAATTCAAATAGAATTCCTCACACAATTTTGAATCTATTCCTTCATCAATTCTCTATTCAATATTTCTTAACCTCTTCCTTGAGAAACCTTTCATTATATAAGAGAAGGAGAGAGGGTTAAAGGGATGAGGATGATCCCACTAAATCTGAGAAGTTAGCAGGATGCCAACCATGCGAATGCCAAATCATTTTCTAGAATATCCTCTTCTAGAACCTTTGTAACCTCTTTTTCCTTTTGAGCTTTTAAGTAGGTTCACACCCTGCTTATAGAGAAAACTGTGAACACCTCGCAATCCAAGTATAGAGTAGCCTACGAGAATCAGGGTTTTCTCACCCTACAATATATGCATCCTACAAAATCATCTTAAAAATATGTTTTGTAGAAGAAGACAACAGTCACTTTTCTTAGGCAAAGGTCCTTATGAGATCCTGAACACATTACTGTAGAGACATCACTAGAGTGACCAAAATAATGTGTAACATAATGCCCCCCAAAAGTATGAGGCTGGAACTCGTGATAGTCAAAATACTTTGTAAATTGTGTTTGTGTGTCAGAAACAAGGATCGAACCTAATTGGAAACCTGCAAACAATCAAGCATCTGTAGAATATAATACGAGTTCTGAGGTAGGCATTCCCATGCTCAGAAGAATGAAATCACAAATGTAGGCCATGGCCACCAATCATACACCATGGATCCATGTCATCAAAATGCTACATAGCCACCAAGAATACACTGTGGATCTATGTGTTAGAAGACTTAGATTAGGACATAGCCACACAACATACAAAGTGGATCTATGTGTCAATACAAATCATAAATACTCCATCGCAACCTAGACCAAAAAAGATGAGACCGAGGGTCTTCAATCCCATCATCTGAAAGTATGAATCTAACCATGTGATTACATGTGTCGAAGTCGAACATGGTAGAAACCACTTGATTACCAGTCATTGATGAAAACCGTTAACAAGTGCGATGGAAATCACCATTGATGTCAATGACTCCCAAGGTACCTAAGTACAATCTGAACGAATGTGAATAAATGAGTTGAAGTCAAACACTCGGTGGAATCTCTCGATTAGGGACCAATGATGTGAATCCACTGTCGAAAGAGAAGAGACATGCCATTAAGGCATCCAGGTTCTAAGGTACTAAATGATTTCTAAATCTTATTCTCGGATAATGAGTTGGAGTCGATGGAAAAAAACTCGTCACAGGAGGGCCTTGATGTATCCCCCATCAATGACATGAAACAAGTAATAGATTTTAGGGTAAGTCAAAGTATGAATATGATTTGAAACGGACATAGGGAAGGCCGACATGGTAAGAATTGACAACTGTAGATGGCTGACTCAATGGAGGGCTTGTTTGGACTTCTCTTGAACATATGAACGAAATGACAATGGTGTTGGAAGCATTGACTCAAAGACAACCCATGATATGACCTTGTAGCAAGTCAGACGAGAGACAAATGGATTTTTCAACTCAGATTCAAATGACGAATAGGGGGTGTCATGTTCAAGAGCGACGCTTACTGCCACTAATACAAATACCAAAGCACATCCCTTTCCCAAAATTCCCCCCACCATTTCTGGCAAGTACCTCTTTATTTTTATGCAATCTTGAGGAGGATAACATATGCTTATTGATGTAAGATCATCCTTTGGACGAGTCCCTCAGAGTATGTTTAGTGAACCCAAGGAAGGAGTGGTTCGTTACCATAAGGGTCTTTAGATGTTTGTTTAACAAGTCCAAAAATAGAAAACACGGGGGTTTTTCATGTTTTGAGAGCCTTAAAAACACTTAAAGAGAAATCTCCCAATTCCTTTTTCATAAATTAGTTCGATGAGACCGAAAAAGTGATAAACTATCACTCATCAAACGTTTTCTTCAAATACTTTTACGAGTGTGAAAAGAACAAGATCGCTCGACAATCTTTTCATTTTTATGGAGCGTGAAAAGAGCTTAAAGGATACTCCCTTATTTTTGTTGTTTTCGTGTTACCATGACGAGTACGAAAAGATGACAAAAGTATAATCAGTTGAGTTCTCATGTATTTTTTAGCACGAGAATGAACAAAGACTGAGATCAAGGTTTTCCCTACAAAACCCTAAAAAGGTATTCATACATGTGATGGATAAAAAGATAAAATGATCATACATCGTCGTTCGAGCTTCTAGGTCATCTATCTGCGAAAAAACTATACTCACAAAGCCATTAAGGTAATAGGTTTTTAGGCAAAATAATAAAAATAATATTAAAAATCAATGAAAAATAGTAAAAAAGTGAATAAATATGGATGAAAAGTCCTTTTTACCATTTCATTGTTACTTTGTGAAAAAATTGTCCAACACACCTCTTTTTTCCCAAATTCCTTCGGTCGATTGCGGGAGGTACAAGTGGTCATTCAACAAATGGTTTTGACCAACGAGGTAATCTCCTAATTCTTCAACTTTTTCATGGATTAAATTTGATTTTTGTTGGCAAATTTTAGTGTTTGAGTCCATTTTGGGGCCGGTAGGTGCACTCAGGCATTCTCGCAGGTGGGCCATTCAAGACCTGCGAGAACCTAAGGTTTTCGCAGGTGGGCTTCAGTGCACCTGTGAGAATCTCGCGCTGTGTGAAATCTTCACCTGGAAGGGTCGAAAATCAGATTTTCATATATGTTTTTGCTCAATAAAAATTTATTCAAGAGGTTAAATTGACTTGTTAACTTCCTTCTCATGGCTCAATTCCAGGTATTGATAATCATGATGTTGGAATGGAGGGAGAGAGAACACGAGGAGGATGATGCCATTTCCAAAAATGATCCGGGTATAGTTGCTGCCCTCTGGGAATGTGGGATCTTAAAATTTTTTAGGATCCAGGGCATGACGGCCCAACTTAGGTTGTTAGAGTACCTAGTCCACATGTGGGATGTGGATCAATAGGTATTTCAGGTAGGGGTCCACACGCTTACACTAGATATTGAGGATATCTATTTTCTGACGGGATTGTCACGATGTGGATACCATGCGTCTCTGACTAGAGGTAGAGGCGGTGGACTTCCTATGAGCGAGTATGTTTTCCAATATTGCATTCCCGAGGTGGAGAGAAGCAAGGGAAAAGTCGCCATCTAGGGTTTCCAACATCTGACCTTATGGACTATATTTTTTACCATTACACGCATGGTTGGGAGCATGGCTCCACACATGGCTCTCTAGAGCTATTTCCAGTATGCAATAGAGTGCACAGAGCCTCGGGTTTTCAACTGGTCGGACTTGGTTCTTCGCAGCATGAAGAGGCAACTGACAAAGTGTAGAAGGGGTAACATGAAATAGTTCAGGTACAGGTCAATTTTGGTGTCTTTCTTCCTTAAGAGGGTCCCACTACTACGTTTACAGGTAGATTGGGGTTTACCAGCCCCATGAGATCCGAGGATGATGAGGTGGTGTAACCTCATGGCTCGGCACATAGCAGGCACTATAATCGAATATAACGATTCATTTTTTGACTGGTTTAGGCCCCAGATGCTGATGATCGATGACTATTCATATGTCCCCTTGGATTTCTGAGGAGATCCAGATTTGGTTCTTTCTGAGGATGCCCATTGGGGTGACTTAGGTAAGAAGTACAGATTTTGTTTTTTTTAATGTTTTTTGTAAATTTTATTATATAAAATATTTTTATGTTTTCAATCCAAGGACTAATAAAAAATTTCTTTTGATGACACAGATGTGGGGCCGTATCGACCTCTAGGAACATATCCCATTTAGAGACGAGGGGAAGTGGCTCCAGTGGCAAGATGGGATGCTGAGGACTATAAGGCAATTGAATAGAACTTAGATAGACTGACTGCAGATGTCCTGGACATCTCTATTGGGGAGGTCCCCTGGCGCTATCAGTGCCATACTGTGGGTGTGTCTAAGTCTCTTAGTCGACTGCTTCATAGGGTAGCTCGAGCAATTGTATGTTACCGTGAGCGTCAACCGTGATGCTAATTTGTAGAAGCCATGGGCTTCATATATTTAGATATTTTGTTCTTTGGACAAAAACGTTTTGTAAAACTTTTGATCGTTATATATATATATATATATATATGCGGCTTCTACCGGCTTATTTTGTTTCATATAATACATGTGATGTGTGATTGGTTTTATAAATGCCTCAGATGTATGTCTAACATATAATTAGCTAAAGCATCAGTCAATGTATTTAGACATCTAGGAATGTGTTGATATCGATAAAATCAAAATAAAATTCCAAGAGGCGAATTCGTAGATATACCCGCAATAAAGTAGGACTTTAGATAACATAGACATTACTTAATTATAGCACTACTAGCTACAAATCAAGTCGTATAACCAGGTGGCAGATACCAAGCTAAATATAATTAGTCAACAATTCGATGACAACGCTATATTCTACGATATTATTGGTCGCACGACCAAGGAAAACACCTTGTAAACTGATAAGTTCGTTGGTAGGTGCATAAATTTCCCATGTAGCAGAAGAAAGGTTATGAGTACTATGACTAGCACCATCGACAAAGCCAATGTGGGGTAGCGAAGACTCCGAAATCTGAAAACCAAGCACAATGCAAGGTAAGCGGTTGAGGGTAGAAACCAAATAAAAAAAAAGCACACTAAAGTAACACACCAAAGTATGATACAATAAAATAAAATCACTCATGCACAAATGACCTAAGAATAATACTTTTTTAAGTAAATCCCATTTCTAGGTTCACTCAAAGGGACAACATCGTAGTCCACTAACTCGTAGTCTCCTTTCTCCAACACTCGTCCGACGATATAAGGACCTCTCCACATAGCCTCAAATTTTCCGACTCCTAGCAAATACCGACCATGTTCATAAAGGAGAACTAGACCGCCTTCATAGAAAATGTGTGGTTTGAGATGTTTGTCGTATTGGGATTTGACACGTTTCCTCTGGGTTTCTATAACTAGGGTGGCGTCATGACAAGTTTTGTCTAGTTGCATAAGATACAACAGACGTTCTTCTTCAGCAGAAGTGTTTGGAAGAAGTTCAATGACTAGCTTTAGAGATGGTATCTCACATTCAATCGGCAAGATGGATTCTATACCAAAAACTAACTGGAAAGGTGTAAACCTGGTGGCAGACTTGATAGATGTCTGGTAAGCCCACAATGATGAAAACAACATCATGTGCCAACAAGTTTTCTGAATCCCTATCATTCGTCGAAGCATGGTAATGAGGACTTTGTTTATTGCTTCAACCTGGCCATTGGCCTATGGGTAATAAGGTGTTGAGTTTTCATGGTGAAGACCCAACTTTTCGATGAGTTCAGACATCATGAAGTTTCTAAAGAGGCTACCATTATCAGTAACGATAGCTTGGGGAGCACCAAACCGAGCAATGATATGATTGAATATGAATAGTGTTGCAGTCTTTCCCATATTGTCGAATGTAGGCATCGCCTTGGCCCATTTCGTAAAATAATCTATGACTACAATAATGTATCCATGCCCCTCGACTGAGTGAGGTGACATGTCATGAAATCGATACCCCATTTCGCAAAAGGTCCAACGGAGACTACAGGGTGTAGAGGAGCAGGGTGTGATCGTATTTTGTTGTTGTATGTTTGGAAAGCGTGGCATTTTTGGACAGTGATAATACAATCTTTGAATAAAGAAGGAAAAAAATACCCATCTCGTAAGATCTTTTGGATAGTAGCATACCCATACATGTGACCACCACATGCGCCAGAATGGCATTCATTCAAGGCTTTCTCGGCTTCATCAAATGTGAGGCATCGTCGAAAAATGGAGTCAATCCCACGACGATAAAGAGTATCACTGAGGATAATATACTGATGGGCTTGGTAACGTATTCGATGGCGGCCAGTGCTAGAAAAATCAGGTTGGAAAGTCTGATTCTTGAGATATATAATGATATCCCCATACCAAAGTTCATCATAACTGATCAGAATAAGGTATTCATCGGGTAATGAATCCTCTGCTACTTTTTCTGTCTCAAAACAGGGAAGGTCACATATCAATTTGGCAAACACGAAGGATTTATTGGACTTAGCGTGTTCGAATTCTAAGTCAAACTCTTGGAGTATTACAATCCATTTGGAGTATTTTCCCCCTAGAAATTGGCATGTAAGAATGTGATGCATAGGGATGTAGTTGGAAATCACAATAGTCTTGCGTAAAAGGATACAGTGCCAGAAACGTTGGATAGCTTGGACGGCTGCCAAGGCCAATTTTTCAACATGTAAATACTTGGTTTCGGTAGTCGTGAGACTCCGACTCCAATACTAGATAAGATGTTTGTCATGAGAATCATCCTCCTGGACTAGAACCATAACAATGGTAGAGTCTGAGGCTGCGAGATACAGGAAATAATCTCGACTGTAATTGGGTGGGAAAAGTAGTGGGGTACGGGTTAAAGTCAGTTTTAAAGCGTCGAAAGATTTGTTGGTAGTGGTATCCCATACAAAATCAGAACCTTTCTTGAGAAGTCGAGTAAATCTGAAGGTTAACTCAATGTAGTTTGGGATGAAATGACGTAGAAAGTTTGCCTTCCCTTGCAAACTTTGTAGTTAGCGAAGCGAGGAAGGAGGAGGGAGACTGAGAATCACCTCAACCTTCAAAGGATCTACCCTGATCCCTTGAAATGAAACAATAAATCCTAGAAGTCAGTCAGATTCTACACAAAAAACACATTTGTGCGGGTTTAAGCATATACGGTAAAAGTGACATCGAAGGAAAATGGCTTGGAGGTGTGTTGGATGATCTACACGGTGCATGGAATGAGCTGGTAGGTCATCGAGATACGGTTGGACAATGTGATTTATATCATGAAAGGCATAAGACATAGCACATTGAAAAGTTGTGTCGTCATTCTTTAAACCAAACGGTAGTTTCTGGTAGGAAAAAGTTCCCCAAGGACAAATAAAAGTGGTCTTGTGTTGGTCAACGGGTACGATATTGATTTGATTATATCCAGAAAAACCATCCATCAAAGAGAAGATTTCACTTCCGACACAATCGTCGACGATCTGGTTAATGAAGGGGCTAGGAAAGTTGTCTTTAGGACAATCTTTGTTAATATCCCTATAATCAATGCACACACGGATCGTACCTTGTTTCTTGTTAACTGGAACAATATTGGAAACCTAGTCAGTTAGAGCCACAGGGTAAATAAAGCCATATTTAAGAATTTTCTCAACTTCAAGCTTGATAGTAGTTTCTTTACACGGGTGGACTGGACCAAGTTGTTTCCAGATGGGTTTAGCACCCGGGTATGTCTTAATCTTGTGTACAACAATGTCAAGGTCAATACCCGACATTTCTTCATAGCTCCATGCGAAGACATCATGAAATTCTTGAAAAAGAGACTTGTAGGTGACAACTTCGTCATTGGAAAACGAAGCTCTGATATGCACATTTTTGACAACTCCAGGTTTAATGAATATGTCAAGGGGGATGGTGGGTGAGATATTACTTAAGTTCCCTTCGTAGAACATATCGTGTGTAGACTTGGGAAGGATAGAAATTATGACAACGATTGACAGAGTCGAGATCCATTGGTAACTCTCAATGGTGTGTTGTTCTAGGAAGAGAATGGAATGATGATGTCCATCATCCCAAGGGGTATCTTCCATGGACATAACAAACATAATCATCTTGTCTATAGGAAAAATGACACGGAATGGATCCAGAGATAAATCACCAAGAGATGGGGTAGAAGGGGTTGCCAATTGAATGGATTGATAAGAGGATTCGATCATACTCAAAGGCATTTGGTCGCCATAGTGAAGATGATCACCGGGGTTGGGTACTATCCACAGGTCATAAGATGCAGGGGTTTCTCAAAAAGAAGTGGAAATCATGTTGATCGAGGTGACAAACGGATGTGGAACATTGGGTGGTGGAATGGGGAAAGTACCCATCAAAGAGGAATCTTTAAGAAGACCCACACCGACATTCTCATATCCAAGGGGTATTTTTGCAATGAAAGGTACGTTGTTGGTACGTGTATCATAATTAAATAAGGCCAATTGGTCCACCGTAATTACTTTTCCCTGATGTGGGAAACGTACGACACAGAAAAGAGTGGACACAACTGCACGCATGGAATCGATCCCGCTACGACCAAGTAAAAGGTTGTAATCGTGAGGAGCATCAAAGACCTCAACTTCAACGTTGAATGTTTTTCCTTCTAACATAATAGGCAATGAAGGGAGGACACCGTAAGGCTTAAATCCAGAGCCATTAAAGGCTTTGAGCATGTTGTGTGATTCGGTTAAGAGAGGAGAGCCGATGGATTTCCAGCAGGCAATAGATATGACACATGTCAAGGCACCCTCATAAAAAACTGTTCTACAAATGTTCTTGTTGGAGACAATAACTTGTATTTGAAATGTGAGTTAAGGGGGTAACCTTGGAATGTGATCTTCCAAGTCAAAAATTATTAAATTTGTATCCGTAGGGTTGATTCCACCAATGGATTTCAATAGTGCCTTCTGTTGTGTAGGACAACTCTGAAGGACTTTGAGGGCTGACATCGTAGATGGTGCTTGGGCCAGATATTCTACAATACTATAGTTCTAGGCAGCACGCACATGAGGATTGAAAGAAGACTTTCGATCAACACCCTTTGGGGGAGGGCAAAGAAATTTATCTAGGCTCAGTCATTCAAGATGAAGAGGACCATTGGTAGGTGGAGATGAGAGATATGGTTGGATCAACGAAGGAGGTATTTCATCAACCTTCTCTTTGGAGGAAGAATAATTTTTGGCTTGAGTGGTAAGTGTGACGTCATTCTTCTTTGAATCACCTCTTCACATTAAGACATAGGATGTAGTGGAGGGGGAAGGTTGGTAATGAATGACCAATTGGGACCGTTGTTGAGAAGGGAAGGGTTGTGACAACATGGATGGGGTAGGTGGTTTTGGGGTCCCTTGAAAGAAATTAGTAACCTCGACTCGTCTTGGACAATCCTTAGTGTAGTGATCATCACCATAGATAAGACAAGGGTATCGGGGTTTGTGCTTATCCTTATCATCAACAGATTTTGTTTTGGTCTTCTCATATTGCGAATTATTTTTATCCTCCTTATTCATACCCTTCCCTTTTTTGGATTTATTATTTCTGGCAAGAGTAGATTGAACAGAGTTCACCTTAGAAGTCTTGCTGGTGGGAGGAGTAGGAGACGGAGCATGTTGAACATTAGAAGCAATGGACTTGGGGTTGGTGGTAGAGGCTTGTGTGGAGTGGGGTTGAGCATGGAAAGTTCCAATCACACCATCAGCCTCATGATAAGTAGCAGGAGTATTTGAAGTAGTGGTAGTAGAAGGATGAGGTGCATCAGGGAGTAAATTGTAAAGAGTACCAGTTTGTGAGTAAACAAGGTCAAGGTATTGAGCACAAGTGATCTCCTATTCTTCTGTCATAAATCCACCCATGGCGATGTCATGAGTGATGTCATTCATGAATTATTTTGTGAACCACTCCGCTAGTAACTAATCGGGAAGCTCGAGTTTGATGAGACATTGTCTCCATCGCCACTCATGAACGTGATCAGATATACGAGTGGATTTGGTTTTTTTGAAAGAACTCAAAATTTCGGTTCCTTTTTCGTAATGGATCGGTAACTGGTAGTGGGTGAGGAAATCCATGGAGAGAGTGTTAAAGTCAGTGAAGAAGCCTCATGGTAATTCTATATACCACTTCGCGACAGAACCTGTGAAAGTTCACTGAAAAATATGTAATCGAATAGATTCATCCATCAAAGAGTTGGATGAACACCAAAGGTGGAAAATCATTACATGATTGTTTGGGTCTTCTCCCAGTTTACCATCAAACTTAGGAATGTTAGATGGTAGTTTGGCCAGTATTACGGGCCATTGAGGAGAGTGAATGATAGGATCATTTAAAATTCTAGATAGATCAGGGAGGTCCAGGGTGGCTAAGAAGGGTAATTGCCTATTCACGTGGGGGTACTGGTGACTTTGGGGAGGGAATTCCATAGGTATACCAGTAGGACCGTAAGAAGTTTGCATATAATGAGAAAATCCAGGCATATTCGGTTGTTGGTGTGGAGGCATGTAATTTATAGGGTTGTATTGGTTGGGGTTGTTCCCTTGAATAGGGACGTTGGGTCAAGCGTTCGAGCCTCAAATGGGATTGGATGAACCTGGATATGGTTGGCCTGTACTAGGGGGTATGAAAGAGCTAGCTTGAGGTTGTCACCCCCCAGTCGATTGAGGATTATTTTGGATAAGATAGTTCCAATACTGGGCCAAGGCTGCAGGTATGTTATATCCATAGGGTGGGGTAGGTGGGGGTTTCCCTCCAATCGGGGGTTGCATTCCAATTGGGATTTGAACTCCAAAAGGGGATTGTGTTTGGCCGCTAGGGTGAAATTGTCCTCCAACAAGAATATGGTAATTAGGTGTGAAAGACTGGGTGGTTCCACTAGGGTTGGTTCCTTTGATAGGGGATGGAAGAGACCCTCTAGAAGGGGGCCGAGGAAGTGTCGGAATAAAACCAGGAATAGTGTGGTGTTTAGGAGGGGGAAAACCTCTAGAAACTCTGGATGGACCTTGAGTAGGAACATGGATAGAAGAATTTAACGGATTATATCTGAGGGGAAGGGATGGGGTAGGTCTAGGTGTGCCAATGGGAGATTGTCTAGCCATTGTATTCGCGGTGTGAATATTTGTAGTATCTGGGACCATTGTATAATGGGCCATTTGAAGGGGGATAGTCAAGATATGGTTGGCTGGCTGGGTGTCTGAACCAGGGAAATAATAGGCAGTAGTAAAAGGTAGCACGTATGGATCGGATGTTTCGGGTAGCTCAGGTGTGATAGTGATATCAACGCCTACTCCTGAGCCAAAGACATCATGTCTAAAAATGCCAGTAGTCCAAAAAAGATCCTAATCTTCAGGGCCTGTGAAAGGTCCGGTTGGTAATCCAAAAGACTTAATAACAATTTCTCTAGATGAATTCACTTGAACAATATGTCTCATAGAGTCGGGAGGAATTTGAAATCCCTCTAGAGAATCTGTAATTCAGAATTGTTCTAAAGAGTTAGTTCTTTCCACTCGTGGAGTGGCAATGTCTTGGACTTCACTCTGTTGAGGAGAGCCCTCCAGTGAGTTGGTAGGAAAGGGTTGAGAACCTTCCAGATATTCTGGGGGTAGTCCTTGCATTCTATGTGAGAGGCGTGGAGGGTCAATGCTGATTGAGCTAAAATCTTACGAAAGAAATTCTATGGCCAAATTATGGAAACAAACAACATGCACTAGTAAAATCTAGGAATCAAAACCAAGAAAACATGACCTTCCTATTTCGAAGTCACTAGTTGGTGATGAAATCCAACGTTGCGACGTCAAGACAAGAAGGGGTTGGGCCAGGGTGGAAAATTTACATTGACGACTTGTTTAACAGACTTACACCCTGGTGCAAGATCCCACACATAATCGTGGGTATACCCTCTAAGGAGTCCAAGTGAGTTTGGCCAACGTCGATTCCAGGTACTGTGAAGACTTACCCCTCCATAGTCACCTTGTGTAAGACTCTAAGAATATAGGCTACTAAAGTTACCACAAACAACAATGATTCCTGGGGAAACAGTCGACAGTCTGATCCACATGCAACGACAGGGTATCTAGCCTGAAATCAAATTGAGAGGCTTCCACTCATTATTGTGGGTATACCTTCAAGCTACCCCTGTAATACGTGCAATCTCTACACTGAGATCAACAAAGCAGGGTGGGTAACTTTGTCAATCTCAATGCGACCTCAGGTTTGACGCTTGTGTGAGAAGGGATTCCTAGGGAAAAATGTTGCAAATGGAATTTGACACTCCCTATCACAAGATACTAATGTGTGTTTTTCACTTTGGAGAGTGTGTCTCACTGCCTATTCCAAAGCTCTATCCTAGCTAATGTTGGTGCAAAAGAGCCCTAGAAAATGTTAATAGTTGAATTTTAAAGCTGCACAATATTATTAAAGGTTGTTTTTACGCAAGAGGGAGACGAAAATGAAACCAATGTTGTGTAAGACTTTGACCCAACAATGTGTAAATAGAAATGAATGATACAAACTTCCTTTCGATGAATTCTATCTACAACAAGGAAAAATGATTTTTCTAGAACAATGCAAACTACGATGTACAATTCTCTTTTTAAACGTAGTACCAAACAATCATTGACAATGTAAATTCACTATTCGTTCTCTTTCAATATTTTAACACCAATATTTTCTGAATAAATGATTTCTTAAAAGAAAAAGACTTTAATTTTTTTTTTTTTTAGAAACCAAAAAAATAGGGATGGAACTAAGAAAAGGTAAGCAACCAATGAAAATAAAATACTCAACAAACACCCAAATCGATCTTTCAATGGAGATAAAAAATATTGACAAGAAAAAGTCTCTTCAAATGCACATGGACAAAGAACTTTCCAAGCAACAAGCAATCTAAAAGAACAATTAATCCCAACTTTTAATCCAATCAAAGACTTTTGACCAAACAAGCACTCAGATCTCAGAATCAGAGATTATACCCTTGTTGATAAAATGTCAAGAAGTAAAAACTGGGAAAAAATGATTAAGAAGAGTTTTCGATCTCCGAAAACCAATTAACCGCAAGATTTGAAGTCAAGAAACAATCAAACACTGGAAAAAGAAGTTCTTCCTAGGTAAACAAACAAATCTGGGCATAAAAAAATACAAGAGGACCTAATCCAAAACTTTTACAAATGGGTTCGCACCCTAGTAGTGGGGTACAATGTGCAAATTAGGAATTCTCGTAGTCTAGACACTGGCAGGGTGCGAGAAGGTCGCACAGGACTGAACAGTAGGGTGAAAAAATTAATGGTTCTCACAGGCTATAGAGAGGTACAGTGCAAGACCGTTTTTAATCAAGGAAAATTTGGAAAAGGGACAAAAAGTTTGAGTAAAATTCTAGGTCCAAAGAGTCTATATGGGTCTCCTACAGACTCAGAGACTGGTTGGCAATGAAAAAAAGTAGGCTAAGAGAAAGTGGCCAACAAAAAACCACAAAATGAGTCGTATCCCCAGTGGAGTCGCCAATTTTGTTATAGGATAAATCAGTATATGTGGACACTAACAAATCTCCCTAGATCCACCTAGATCTAGAACAAAATAGGACAGGACATGACGCTTTCCCTAAGTTACAATCATTGAATTTGTCATCGAAGAAGGAATAAGTGACATAACTTTAGATATCGCTTCCTTATGTCTTTGTTGTCCCTGCTTCGCTTTGGTAGCCTTGTGATATTATATCTACAACAAAACAAATCGACCAAGGTGAAAGAAACAATAATACATTCAATGAAGACCTAAACATGTGATCAAGGAGTCATGTAATAAAATAAGAGTGATTTTATGGGAAAGGGACATGCCACTATATTTATATTAAATGAAAGTAGAAGATACAACCAGATTGCCTTGATGTCGCAAGCTTCCTTTCGGTGGTCCTTCGTTCCAACACACACACTTGATCCACACTTGCATGAAGAAGATCCACTATGGTTTGATGGACAAATGGGGGCCTCAAGCATCAATTCAAACATGATTCCTCGCACAATTCTAAATCTATTCTTTCATTAATTCTCTATTCAATATTACTTAACCTCTTCCTTGAGAAACCTTTCATTATATAGGAGAAGGAGAGATGGTTAAAGGGATGAGGATGATCCCACTAAATCTGAGAAGTCAATAGGATGTCAACCATGCGAATGCCAACTCATTTTCTAGAAGATCCTTTTCTAGAACCTTCGTAACCTCTTCTTCCTTTTGATCTTTGAAGCAGGTTCACACCCAACTTATAGAGAAAACTGTGAACACCTCGCAATCCAAGTATAGAGTAGCCTACGAGAATCAGGGTTTTCACACCCTACAATATATGCATCCTACGAACTCATATTAAAAATATGTTTTGTAGAAGAAGACAAAAATCGCTTTTCTCAGGCAAAAGGTCCTTATGAGAGCCTGAACACATTACTGTAGAGACATCACTAGAGTGACCAAAATAATGTGTAACAGCTGCATAGATCCTAAGTATACTTCTACCCATTTTCTCCATTATCTTTGATTGTTGTATATAATTGTGGACATCTCTCACTTTGTCATTTTTGTGAGGAAAATATATATACTTGTGGTCTCCTTTACAGCCCCAACATTGAATGGGTTTTTGTCTTGGCCTTTGCCCACCAACCTCAACCATTCTGTGCTCTCTAAAAGATGGATGTCCTTGAGGACTATTTCTGGAAAATGGAGGCTTATTTCCCTTATGCCTATGTTCCTTCTTGAAATTGTTCTTGTCCTCCCAAGGCTTCTGGAAAGTAGGCTTTGCTTTTTGCTGATCATATAAGAAATTTTCTCTCCTTATATTTTCTTCTATAGTCTTGGGATCATCATATTGGATTTTATCGCTGATGAAAGAAGGAATCCCACTCAAGTACTTCTGAATATTCATTGTCTTATCCTTTATGAAGGAGACATACTTCAACAATTCAAAAAATCTCCTTTCATACTCCTTAATAGTCATTCTACCTAGTTTGAGTTCAGAGAACTCTTTCATCTTTTTATCATAATACCTCTTGGTCAGGTATTTCTTCTCAAAATGCCTCTTGAATTCCTTCCAAGTCACATTTTTCTCTATGAGGTGTTACACTTTCACCAGCTGATCCCACCAGATGGATTCCTTTCCTTTTGTTACACGTCAAAATTACTCAGCTGGATAAGTGTCGCATGTTCCTCTCAATTGTCGTAAGTGTCGCATCCTCCTTACAACTTTCGCAAGTGTCGCAAGTTGGTCGTAAGTGTCACAAATGATGTTAGAGCATACTGCCATGCCGACGACACTAAGGAGGCACTTAAAACATCTCATATGCTTGATTTGAAGAAAAAGAACTGGTTTACTGAAGTCAAATAACTCTTGACACCTGAAGAGAGCTCTGAAACAGAGGTTTTGAGGGGGAGCGCTCCCCTATATCAGCCCTAGGAGCGTTGACGCTCCCCTACAAGGCTTCAGGGAGCGTTATAATTCTCCCCTACCCCCTATGAAGGAGCGCTTCTCATCTTGAGAACGTTGGCGCCCCTACAAAGATTACTAGGGAGCGCTACAGCGCTCTGATGCCCCTTCTAAGGGAGCGCTGCCTAATCTGAGGCAGTAGCTGGCCCGTTGAGAAGAATAAGAGGAGGATCTTTCGAGATTAGAAGGCAGTTGTGTTCAAATTCTTGGTTTCATCAAGAGATCCCTGATCTAAGGAGGAAGTTCCCAACTTGTTCTAAAGATAACTCAAGAGGTTAAGCTCCTCTTAACCTATATAAGTAGACTCTATGATGGTGGAAAGGGGGAAGAACTGCTAGTATGAAACTTATGATCTTGGATAAAATACACAGTCAGCCAAAGGAGAGTGATCAGTGAAGCTGTTGTTGTCTAGGTTGCGGATATTTTAGGCAAGGGTTAGACAAAGAGGACTCGACGAAGCTGTCGCATTCGCATCTACGATTGTAAGTACTGCTGTCGTTATTCTCATCAATATGACACGCTTGGCCTGTTTCTTTCTAGTTTGTGCCTAATGTTACATGAAATTATCATTAACTGATAGATCTATTTTCAAGATAATATCAATAGGGTAGGAAGTGGTCGTATCTTGTTTTGTCCACAGGATTCAGCGAGAAGCAAAGGATCGAAGCGCAACTAGGAGCGTGCAGGGACAAACGTCGATAAAGAGGTACTTCTGTCATCCTTCCTTCTCATGTGTTAGTTTAGATAGATTTGAAAGGAAGTCAGTGTCCACGTTAAGAATTTTCTGTCTAGAGTTAGGGTCAAGATCTTAGAGGCAATCTACCTGTCCGCAGGGAGATTTTCCTACAACAAAAACTGGCGACTCCACTGGGGAGATAGCCTCAAATCGAAACTTCTTGTTTTGATTTTCTCCTCATTGACCTAGTATTACCCCTTGATTGTTTCAGACCTGGTTCACTCCTCTTTTGATTGGTTTCATGAGATGATTGGCTCCCAACCCCATCCTACTCAGCATAATTGTCAGAATTGAATTGAATTTTTTTGATTTTTTGACATTTTTGGGAGTTTTAGACCCTGGTGCCACTGTCTTAGTGTTAACAGAGCACCAACGCTCCCTCATAGCTTTGCACAGAGCGTTATAATGCTCCTTGCCTTTGGCAACAGAGCTCCAGCCCTCTTTGGCTCAAAAAACCCTTAAGAATTACTTTTCCAGGGTTTTGCCTCTGTGTCTCTTCTGCTGAGTAACCTTGTGAGCCAATGTTTCTTCCTTTTCAGCCTTGACATCTGTCTTTTTCTTGAAGAATAAACATCTTACTAGTTGGATCTTGTAGCCTTCTTCACTATTGTTATTGTTTTTTTTGTTGATTGGAGTTTGAGACCCATGCATCATGTTTCTCTTCTCATCAACTGAGTAAAAACCTTGGTGAAGGTCATCAAAAACCTATAGACCTCTTCATCTCGATTTTAGTCAAGATCATTGTTCTTCAACCTTTTCTTTGTGGGTTTGAAGTTTGGTTTCTCTTTGATTGTTTCTTTTCTTTCGCTTTTCGTTTTGATTGCAATGAAAGGGTGTATTGTTTGTATGACTTTTGCTTGTGCTAGTTTGATTTTAATTCATACAAAAATATAATTAGCAAGACGAGCATTGTGTTGAATTGATCATTATTCATATACAAACAACAAAAAGAATCTACATGATTGATTGTTCATATTAGAAGGTATCTCAAAAGTTTTAGCATCACATCAGGATTTGATTGAGAAAAAGAATTGTTTGAGGACATTCCTTAATAGTGCTTGTTAGTGAAAAGAACTCTCTCTCTCCCTTAGATAGATGTTCATCGAAAGGAAATGAATGCTTATCATATTTGATGAATTCTTTGGGTCTGAGTCATAATTCCATTTGTTTCACTTCCATGCACCTCTTTTGCGTAAAGAACAACCATAAAATCAATGCTAATTAAAAGTTATCTAGAACTTTTTCTTTTCTAGGATCCTCCACCAACAGTAGACTAGACTTAGTACTTTGGATTAGGGCTGTGAGCATAACTCTCCAAAGTTTCCAAAACAAACACTAGCATCCTGAGTTAGGGAGAGTCAAATCCAATCATCGTATAAGTCTACCTGGGATCCCCCTCTCACACAGGGGTTATGCACGAGGTCGCATTCGGGTAAGCTACGGGGACTAACCCTCCATGGTTTAACTGATTGTGGTGGTCAGATCGTATTATGGGGATCACTTTGAGGTAAATCCACAATTTCTACGTGGAATCCTTTTAGTTGATTTCGGGCTTGATACCCTGCCTGTACGTTCGGATCAGGCTGTCGACTGTTCCCGCCCAGGGGATGACTGCGAATTGGTAACCTTAGTGGCCATAATATTTAGGGTCTTACACAAGGTGACAGTGATGGGAAGTCTCACTGTACCTGGAGCAGACATTGGTCAAACTCACTCGGGCTCCTTCGAGGGTAAATCCACAATTACTGCGTGGAATCTTGCACCAAGGTGTAAGTCTGTTAAGCAGGTCGCCATTGTAACTATTCCACCCTATCCCCGCCCCTTCTGTACTTGATCATGCGATGTTGGATTTCATCACCAACTAGTACGGTCATCAAAAGAAGGTCATGTTTTCCTGGTTGTGTTTCTTAGATTTTTTAGCGTGTGTTGTTTCTTTTAGTTAGTTGGACATATATTTATTTCGCCAACTCTTTTCCGCCAACCTCGACCCTCCACGCTGCTCGCGGAGGCTATAGGGACTTCCTCCAGAAAATATGGAAGGAAACACCCCTTTACCCCCTCATTCTATGGAGGAATCTCCTCAACAGAGCGAGGTTCAAAATACTACAACTTCCCAGGAAGAAGTTCCCATTCCTTTGGAGAATTTTCGAATTGTTTCAGAATCTCCRGAAGCTTACSRCATTCYGGAGGGATASGAACGACAGATCCTCCACCTGAATTCCGYYGGAGAWTTTGTTGTCRTYAATCCTTCTGACATTCYGGCTGGGTMTTCTCAAAACCCTTTAGCCAATGACCCYTTTTGGACCGCAGACRTTGTTCGAAKTCCACCACRCYTRGTGCGAGAWMTTTATGGARYAGGGGAAGGTGYCGATGCACCTTTTTCCTACACTGTACCCCCAAATCACTTCACCGGTACCACCACTTTTACAGCCACACCAACCGTTGGTCCGAACACACCGTCCATCGGCCCAAGGTCTACTATTCCCCTCCAGACGACCTATTCGACAATGGCCCCACACATCCCCACTATCCCTGCCGGTAATGCGGTAGTCAATCAAGCTCCGATTGGCACACCTGTAACACCAAGACCTACACTCCCTTTTGGATTCAGGGCACTGAATGCTTCCACTGCCATCACTTCCCAAACCACTACCCAAGTTATACCGGGAAGTTCCATAGCCATCCCACAACCCGGAGGGACTGGTCTTGGTGGTCCTAATCTGCTCGGCGGTACCAATAAGTCATTTATGTCTAGCTCTCAAATCCCAGGAAATCTACCTCAAACTGGGGGGCATCCTCCCACCGAAGGACAAATTCCATCCGGGGGGAGCCCTAATGCTGGGGGGCATCCTCCCACCGGAGGACAAATTCCATTCGGGGGGCACCCTCATGCTGGGGGGCAACCTCAATACGGAGTCTACCATCAACCACAAGGACAAAATGTGTCCGCCGCACCCAATCTGTGGAGCGTCCCTTTTCAAGGAAACCCACATTTCTCCACAGGACAAAATGTTCAGACTCTGCAACAACCCCCTTATGGACAAATACCAAACCCACCCTATAACCCGCAAAACCCATCTGGTTATCTGTCGCTCACACATACTTCTCAAAACATCTCAAATCCTATGTACCTTGGTCAAAACTAACATCACATGAGAGGGCCCACGGGTTATAATTATCCACATAACCTAGTATTGGGCCCCACTGGTGTCCCTCTGCCACACCAGCATTACCCACAGGTTAACCGACAACTACCTTTTCTAGCTACGCTGGACCTTCCAGACTTGTCTCGGTTAACGAATGATCCTATTTATCATTCTCCGGTTTGGCCAGCTATTCGAGCTAAACTTCCTTCTGATATCCCAAAATTCGACGGAAAGTCTGGAGAAGACTCGAACAACCACGTGATGACCTTCCATTTCTGGTGTTCATCCAACTCCCTCATGGACGATTCGATTCGTTTGCGTCTTTTCCAACGAACACTTACGGGTTCCGCAACGAAATGGTATATTGAATTACCACGTGCATCTTTTCACCATTTCAACTCCCTCGCCATGTCCTTCCTCATGCACTTCCAACTACCCATTCGATACGAGACGGGTACTTAACTATTAACCTCCCTTCGTCAGACAACTTCGGTACATATCTCCGATCATATCCATGAATGGAGATGACGACGAAGGCTAATCAAAGCGGTCATTCCTGACCAATTGTTAGCAGAATGGTTCACGACATCATTGTTACCCCAAATCGCTCATGATGTTGCTATGGGTGGTGTCGTCACCGAAGAAGAAGCCATTGCCCGAGCTTAGTACCTAGACTTATTCTATTCACAATCTGGTACTCTATATGAGTTGATACCAAACGCTACCCATGCCACTAATGATCCATCCAAACCATCGACTTCTTCACATGCGGATGGAGTTATTGGCTCCGTCAAAACTCAATCGACTACCCAGTCTACTGGAACGATCCAGCGGCCCGCTTCCACGGCTTCTCCCAGTCCGACTGCACCCTCTTCTACCCCCCCTCAAACTCAGGTCTCTGATGTGAATGCGGTCCAGTCAACCCCTTCGAAACAACTTGGGGGCAAGAAGAAAGCGAGAAACAAACCAAAGAAGAACAATAACAACGAACAACCCAAGACCCAACCGCAAACCCTTGCTGCCGGAAAACAACCGCAGCGAAAACTGAAATTCCCACCTCATTTGCGGTGATGATCACTACACTCGAGACTGTCCACATCGCGATGAAGTGGCCAAACTTTTCAAAGGAAATTCACAACCCACTGTGCTCACTCAGCCTTTTCCGCAGCAACAATCGTTGGTTGCACAAACCCCCATGCCGGGGGGCATTTCTAGCCAACCCCATGATGAGGCCTCGACAAGTGCCCACATTTACATGTTTAATAGAGTTAATCTAACTACTCACTCTGCGACATATGACACACCAGTTAAACCTGATAAACCGAAGATTGCTAACGGTTCTCCGTCAGACCCATCACCATCCTCCATCAATCCTCCATCTGTTAGCCCTCCATCCGGGCCACTCCAGATTGAGAAAACTTCTTTTGACTCTATCTTACACCCTCCTAAGAGAACCATCCGAAAATTTACCTTCAATCCTAATTCATGGGCGGCCCAAAATTACAACATTGTAGAAGATTTGGCCCAAGCCCCGTGTGCCATGTCCGCCTTGGAAGTTCTACAACACTTCCCTAGCCAGAGTAGAATACTCTTAGCCACCATCGACTCTTTTGATATTGAGTCACCAAACAACATCACGTTTAATCTGGATGATCATCAACCGCGACTCTCCCACCATCTAGCTTTCCAAATCGATGTTGTTGTTCACAATCAACAAATCCACCGGACTATCCTGGACGAGGGAGCCTCCACCTGTGTCATGTCTCTATCCTATTGGAAATGTTTAAAATCACCAGCCCTTAACAAATCCTCTACCATGTTACGCGCCTTTGATGGATGAGGTTTTCATCCTCACGGATTATTACAATCCTTAGTCGTTCAATTGGGCGGAAAAACTGTTACCGTTGACGTTGAGGTGGTCGATGCTCCCCACGATTACAACCTACTACTTGGAATAAGTTGCTTCTACACTATGACTGTCGTTGCCTCGTCGGTTTTTCGATGTGTACAATTCCCCCATCAAGGAAAAATTGTTACCGTCGATCAACTTGATTTCTGTACACCCGACACTTGCATCCCTGCTACCAACAACATTCCTTTCCTGGGAGACCACCCGGTTACGTATGAAAGAGTTAGTGTTGGCTTATTGAAAGATTCTAGCCTCATGGGTGCTTTCCCTACACCACTTCCACCTACTACACATCATATTGTCATTGTCAATATGATCTTGACTATGCCTTATCAATCCCTGGAATCATCTGACCCTTGGGTTGTGCCTAGTCCTTTGGAATTCGATGTGCTTAGTGACACTATGTCACTTAGCCCAGCCGAGGCCGCATACACAACTATTCAATCTGCCTCTCCCTCTTTGAATACTTCACATTCATTGGCATTCGATACTTACTCGGTTCCCTCGTGGTTGGATTCCCTATCATCTGCCATCGATTACATTTCCCACATTTTCCCTTCAGACGAATCCATCATGGAAATGATCAGCATCGATGACTTACCTTGGGATGATAACCACCATCGATCCTCTTTTAATTCGCCTTTGGAAGAAATCCAACAAGACATACAATCTGTCTTCCCTCCCGATGTTACCGAAGCTCCACAATCTCCTATCCTCACACAAGATACTCTCTCTGAGGGGAACATGGGTAACATCTCCACCACGATCACGATTGACATTTCAATCAATGAAGGTGTCATGGAAAACATCAACCTTGGTGCTAATTGCACACCCGACAAAGTAGTTTCTTACACCACTTTGTTCAAGGAATTCCACGATGTCTTCGCATGGAATTATGAGGAAATGCCAGGGATCGACCCTTCAATCGTCGTACACAAAATCAAAACCTACCTTGACGCGAAACCGGTTTGACAAAAGGTCTGCCCGGTTCATCCCAAGAAAATCATAGCTATAAAGGTAGAAGTTGAAAAACTTCTAAAATCTGGCTTCATCTATCCCGTCCCTTTAACCGAATGGGTCTCCAACGTTGTTACGGTTGCTAAGAAACAAGGGACCATTCGTGTTTGCATTGACTATCGAGATCTCAACAAAGCCTGTCCCAAGGACAACTACCCTACGCCCTTCATCGACCAAATCATCGATAATTGCATGGGGAGCGTAATCTTCTTTTTCATGGATGGTTTTTCTGGATACAACCATATTGAAATCTTACCCACTGATCAACACAAGACAACCTTCATCTGCCCTTGGGGAACTTTCGCCTACCGAAATCTACCTTTTGGCCTTAAAAATGCTGGAGCCACTTTCCAGCGAGCCATGTCATATGCTTTTCATGACATCAAACATATAGCAGAACCGTATCTCGACGATTTACCCACACATTTGCTAAATCGATTCGATCACATTGATCATTTACGCGCGATTTTTCTGCGATGTAGGTTTTACCATATTCGTTTGAACCCACACAAATGCATTTTCGCTGTCGAATCCGGTCGACTCCTCGGCTTCATTGTCTCCAAAGATGGGATCAGGGTGGATCCCTTAAAGATCAAGGCCATCTTAGACTTACCTCCACCTACCAATTTAACCCAACTCCAGAGTATGCAAGGCAAAGAAAACTTTCTTCGTCGTTTTATCTGCAATTATGACGAGATCACTAAAGGATTTATGCGATTACTGCAAAAGAACGTCCCTTTCATCTGGGATGACGCCGCTCAATGGTCATTCGACGCTCTCAAGCATGCTTTGACCCATGCACCTTTGTTACATCCCCCTAAATATACAAAGGATTATATCCTTTACTTGGCCGCTTCTACTTCCACCATCACAATGGTGTTAGTTCAAGAAGACCCCAACGATGAAGAACATGTGATTTATTATCTGAGAAAGAGTTTATCTGGACCCGAACTCAGATATTTGCATGTTGAGAAACTGGCTCTGGCAGCCGTCATCGCTGTCCAAAGGTTCTGCCACTACATCTTATTACGCACCACCACGGTAATCACAGACTCCAACCCAATGTATCATGTCTTGACACATCAAGTACTTGGTGGAAAATATTCAAAATGGATCGTTATTCTCCAAGAATTCGATCTCGAGTTTACGAAGGCTAAAGCCAAAAAATCCCTGGTGTTTGCTGAGCTCATCTGTGCTCTCCCTTGTGCCGGTGAAAACATTGAACCTAGAGACTCTCTCCCCAATGAATCTCTCTTCCTCATCAGCACCTCTGATCCTTGGTATGGAGACATTCTCCTATACTTCCAAACCCAATGTTTTCATCCCAACATCTCTCGCGAAGAGCGTCGACATATTCGTCACCACTCTCGCCGCTACATCATTCTCGGTGATACTTTGTATCGCCGTGGTATTGACACCATCCTTCGGCGATGCCAAATTCACGAGGAGGTCGAACGCGTTTTAAACGATTGCCACCTTGGCGCCTATGGCGGTCACCTTTCCGGGATGGCCACAGCCCAAAAAATCCTACATGCCGGCTACTTTTGGCCCTCGATTTTCAAAGATTGCATCGAGGCCGTCAAAAAATGTCCACCCTGCTAAATCTTTAACAAGAAGGCACGCACCCACCCTATGGCGCTGCATCCCATTATTGCCATCGGCCCCTTTGCCAAATGGGGCATCAATTTCATGCAGTGTAAGCCTACCTCAACCGGGGGGCACGGTTACATCATTGTCGTCGTCGACTACTTCACCAAATGGTTTGAGGCTATGCCTACCTTCTTGAATGGTGGTCATACCGCATCTCTATTCCTCTTCAACCACATCATAACTTGTTTTGGTGTACCACGTTCCATTTCCACTGACCATGGTGCACACTTCAAAAACCAGATGATGAGCGAGTTACATGTCAAATTGGGTTTTCGCCATGAAAAATCATCTCCTTACTACCCTCAGGCGAACGAAAAATTTAAGGCTATCAACAAAGTCCTAAAAACCATGATCCAATGCATGGTAGGGTAAAACAAAACATCATGGCATCTACAATTGTTCTCCGCTCTCTGGGCCTATCGCACCTCTGTGAAAAATTCAACTGGATTTACTCCTTTCCAGTTGGTCTATGGCATTGAAGTCATTCTACCAATCGAGTGTGAGATTCCATCACTCAAACTGAAATTAGAACTCCTGCCCCATAATTCTTCCGAAGAAGAACGATTTTTATATCTATCCAAACTGGACGAAACACGTCGCGATGCTTCTCTCGTTAATCAGGCACATCAGAAACGAATTAAAATTCAATATGACAAATCCGTCCACCCTCGGACTTTCACAGAAGGAGACTTAGTCCTCGTTTACGACCAAGCTCACGATAAATTGGGGACAGGAAAGTTAGAACCCATGTGGCACAATCCTTACATCGTGAAGCATGTCCTACATAAAGGTGCCTACGAATTAGTTGATCATGATGGAATTTCCCTGGGAGAGCCCCGAAACGGGCTTTACCTTAAGAAGTGCTATGCCTATATCACCTAGCATCTGTACTTTGTACATTACTGTATTTTAGTTTGGTGTGTCTATTTCTTTCGCGTGCTTGAGTCTTTACCGTTTCCACTCATGACTGTGCCTGTGTTTTCATGCACAAATGATGTCCTCCTTTCCTATATTTTTTGGGTTCGCGGATGGTGCCAACCGACATACCTGGAACATTGCTTCAGCAACTTGGGTTATTTACCAATTTGATGAGGTGGTGAGCTCAAGAGGTATCTGTTTAGGACCAGCAACCAACAATATGGCTGAATATCACGCTGTCATTGGACTGTTGACCCAAGCCTCCTCTCTAGGTATCTCTCGCATCATTGTCTACTTAGACTCCCAACTCGTGGTTTATCAACTCAACCGCATATATGCTATCTGTAGTCCTATCTTGCTAAGTCTACACTTGCAAGTTCGCCATCTCGAACGAATGTTCGATTACATTGAATATAGACACATTCCAAGAGAACTTAATAATGTTTCAGATTCATTAGCTAATTATATCATGGATCGGTATCTTGCCCACATATAAGATTTTAGGAAATCAAAATGTACATTACATGTAAATTAAAACACATCACAAACATCATCATGTACAAATCATTGGCATCATAAAAACTCGAAACTGTATATATATATATATGGCATGACTGAAATGTTTGCATTACATCAAAAAGTGTGTAGAAGAGAAAAATATTGGGCCTTTCCACCCATACAATGTCGCCTGATAAGGCATACAAAACTTGATCACTGGAGAGACTCTAATCTCCCCGCACTACATTGTGCTGCGAGTAACACACTACTGCACGCACTACGCGCCTCAACAGAGAATTGATATTCTACGGTACTCCTACATTGTGTCGCTGCAAATGTAAAGGCACTTCCCCCCTCTGCAGAGGAAGGATGCCCATCGTAAGGCCTTGGAGGTTTCTTTCAACCTCCCAGAGACCTACTGCTGGTACCACCAGATCTGCTGTGACCAGGATGCCTCCGCGACGTCCTAGTACCGATATATCAGTCGGGCGCACTTCTCCCTTGTCTGCATGTTGGAAACAATACATCTGTTAAAACTCTTTTACACACCCCCAAAAAAAATACATATACATCAAAAACTTAAAAACAAAAACTAGACAAGGTATGGCTCAATCTCTTACCTGACTCATCCCAGTCTTCCCCCGCGGGCAAAATCAAGTCCAAGCTCCCGCGGAAATCTACATCGGCATAAGGGAAGTCCTCTATCCAAAGGTACTGTCATCTCAGCCAGGCGAAGAAATCGCCAGTGAAATGCAACTGTGACTCCGAAACTAGCCTTGGAGACAGACTATTCCACCTCTCCATCCTAGGTTCATCCACTAGTCGTACCGCTAGTGCTATCTGAGGCTGCATCTGAGAGATGCGCTCTAGAAAAAATGAGACCAAAAATGAGCCATAGCTGAACTGCTTCTGACCAGTCCTGCACCATGAGATCTGTTCCTTCACATTTCGAAGGAACGCTGCACTCCAGTTGAACAGTGTTGGTTCCAAACACCGAACGTCGTAAGCCACCTACGATCTTGATGCCAGATGAGCGCTAGTGCTTCCTGTCACACTGGTGATAGCAAATAGTATAGACCGGAGGGGCAAATCTCGAATATCCTTGATAGGGATCCTGCCCCCTACCAACCTTGCTCCTGGGATACAATGGCGTGCCAGATACACGTCCACTTTTTCAGGTAGCGCCCTCTGCCCAGTGAAAGATATGGGGACCCCTCTTTTCAAGAGGCCGGTCAAAAAGTACACGTCCTCTAACTCAATGGTCAAAAGTTGTGTGCGGATTCAGAACCCTTGTTCTGCAACGTCCCAGAGGCCAATCATATACTCGAGAAATAGAATCTCTCTCTTCATTTTTTGTAACTTGAAGAACTTGAGAAAGACACAATCTCGTAAAGAGGCCCACGTACGAGGACTCTGTAAGGCGGCTAAGTCATCCATCTCATGTTCCCTCTCTTTCCATTCAATCATGATTGCCGAAGTTACCTACAAAACAAAAAAATCAAGAAATTCGTTATTTCCACGTTTTGGCAATTTCGGTGATTTTCAAAAGTAATTTAAAACATGAAATAAGATTCCCACACCATCTAAAAGAAACCACTCACTCTTTTTAACCACCACACCCTCTCCCAAACATTTAACATTTATCAAACAATGATAAAAACATTTTAAAAATTCAAAACGACTTTGGGGGCTGCGTGGGCGTTTGGGAAGATTTTTTATGAGTTTTTTTACTAAAAACGACCTACCTAATTGACCACAAGGGTGTTGACATCTTAACCATCCTTCTTTAAATCATTTTTTGTAAAAGAATTCCCCTTTTCCATTAATTTTTAGAAGAGGCCGATTTGGTTCTAATTGGGGTGACTTAGGGCTTCGTGTTTTAAAATAAATAATGCTACGAAAATGGATATGAAACCATGCAATTGAAAGAGCAAGAGATGGACACCTACCCGGTCCAAACGACGAGAAAAACGGTAAACCGTAGCTCCGACGGCGAGAAAAACAAGATCTGCTTCCAAATGAGATTCTCCACTACTCCAAAAATCCTTGCAAAAAGAAATGGTAAATGAATTTTCAATCAATTGTTATTTATAAATTTCCATTTTTTTATAAGGTATGGTCATTTTTTGGGTTTCTCTAATGTTGTAATGGCTTCACTAAACCCTGGTTTGTAGTTCTGGCATCGCAGGTTTCTTGGCATTCCTGATGGGTTATTCACCTTGTCGTACTTATGAGCATAGTCTTAGTTCGTTCTCGAGCTTGACAATATGAGAACGTAACCGAGTAAACTTTTATCTGTTTTTCGGACCCGTACGGATACGAACACACGAAAAAGGAACCCCCTTGGAGTCTTCTTTAAACCCTTTTCAGACTCTCTAAATATGAAAAGATTGTCGAGTGACCTTGCTTCCTTTCACACTCGTTAAAAGGTCAAAAAGGGTGTCTTTCGAGCGATAGTTTAACCCTTTTTTGGTCTCGTTGGACTATCGTACAAAAAATGAACTAAGAGAGTTCTCTTTTAAGTGTTTTTCCAAACTCTATAATCCCGAAAAACCTTCGAGTTTTCTGTCTTTGGACTCGTTAAAGCACACATCGATAGACCCATATGGGACCGAACCCTTACTTCTTTCGGTTCGTTAAACATAGGAAGAGGAACTTACCAAAGGTGAGTTATATCGAGCATGTGTTATCCTCCTCGAGCTCATTAAATAAAAAATAGGTACTCATCTATCTGGATGGGGGAAAAATTGAAAGGAGCAAGCCAAGCAGTCTCTTGAGAACATCATCCAGCACTTCTTAGAGTCTCCCTTGAACACGACACTTTGTCATTTGCACATATTATAATCCACTGAACCTCTGCACTGAGCCAATTCTCTGAGTTCCTTTCGCTCCTTTGGGTCACCCGACGCAAGTCACGATACCCACTGCATACTTTTGGTCCATGTCACGTTTTGTTGTTGTGCCTCAGTGTTCAAGGGAAGTATCTGCCTCGAGAGTCAGCCATCCCAAATATCTTGCCTCAAAACCTGTGTCAGTCCATGTCCGTTTGATCTGCCAATTACATCTCTATGTCTGTTTCGTGTTGTTGATGGGGGATACATCAAGGCCCTCCCTTGATGAGTCTATTCCTGTCGACTCCAACACATTATCCGGGAATTAGACTTAGAAACCACTTAGTACTTTGGTACCTGCATGCCTCAATGGCATGCCTCCTCACATTCGACAGTAGGTTTACATCATTGAACTATGATCGAATGATTCCATGGGTGTTAGACTTCAACTCATCTATTCACATTTGCTGGAATGTACTAGGGTACCTTGGGAATCATTGACATTAATGGTGATATCCCTCGCACTTGTTAACGGTTCACACCATTGACCGGTAATCAAGTGGTTTCTGCCATGTTCGACATCAAGACATCTATTCGCATGGTCAGATTCGTACCATATTGGGATTGGTAAGAAGACCCTGGGTTAGGCAATCACTTTGATATATGATTTTCCTAGGCTGCGAAGGAATTACTGTTGGACAAAAAACACATACACTGTAACATAGATCCACTTTGTATTGGTCGTGGATATGTCTTGTCATATTGTAGATCCACTGTGTATTCTTCGTGGCTACGATCAGTCCGAGTCATAAGAGTATAGATCCACATTGTATATTCGATGGCTATACCCTTTTTTATCAATACAATTATGGATTCGCAATGTATTTTATGGCGGCCATATCCTG
>ML776757.1:47160-69858 GCA_009831015.1 Picea engelmannii | reverse complement strand
CTCGAGTGAGCCACTTGTCTTGGTGTAGGAGTTGTCGTGCTTTGACAACCTGATAAACATGGATCCTCTACGGGTGAGTTCCATTGACCTCTATATCCGCAATATGATCAGTGGATTCCTATTCCATTCAGTCAGGTTTGAGATCTATTGGTGTCAACTATTCTGCTATCTCTGAGGTGTCCAATAATGGTGGAAAATAGGGTCGAAAGAGGTCCACATTGAACATTGGATGGAATTCAATAAAGGGGGAATGTTGAGATCAAAATAATTGTCACCCAATGCCTTGGTGATGGTGTAAGGTCCACAATAGAGTGAACAAATCTTTTGATGAGCCCCTTTAAGTCATTCTTTCTGCAAGTAGAACCAAACTTTGTCTCCCATCTAAAACTGGTGTTGATCATGGAGCTTCTGGTACTTGGAATTGTACTTCTGTGAAATATCTCGAACCTATTGGCAGATGTGATGGATCTACTCAATGAACTAGGTGGCTTTGTCAGCTTCAGTTGGAGCATGCGACAAGTCTGCCTGGGTAGTTTCAAGGGGTAATGCAACATCCATGGGACCCGAAGGTTGAAATACCTGGCTGCAAGGGGTAGTGCAACATCCATGGGACCCAAAGGTTGAAATACCAACCCCACATGAGAGGGTATGTGGTCAGTTGAGCTATGTATGGCTTTGTTGTAGCTGTGTTGAACATAGGGAAGACTCTCATCCCAGGTGCGAGGGTGCTTGGAATTGTACATGCGTGGGATGCGCATGATCATCTAGTTGACGAAATTTGTCTGGCCATCTATTTGGGGGTGGAAGGAAGTGTATTTGGTGAGCTTGGTGTCCAACAATGACTAGAATCTTGACCAAAATGTGCTGAGAAATCGACTGTCCTGATCTGATATAATGGTTTGTGGGATACCAAAGTATATCCACACCCATTCAAAGAAGATCTTGGTAGTGTCCTCCACTATGATGCTCTTCTTTCATGAGGCCATAATTTCCATCTTGGAAAAACAATCAACAACCAAAAAAACATAGTGATTTCCCTTCTTGGTTGATGGAAGGCCTGACATGTAGTCCATTGAGATGGATTCCCAGGGCCTGTCGAGAGTAGGTAGAGGAGTGTACATGCCTTGTTTCTTAGTTTCAAGTTTGGAAATAGTGCAGGAAGTGGAAGACCTGATAAACTTGTTGAAATCCTTTTGAAGTTTCGACTAGTGGAAATGTCACTGCAAAACTACCACTATATTTTCCATGCTGAAGTGTCCTGCCACCCTACTGTAGTGGTCTTCCCAAATTATCTTCGCTCACTCGCTTGATGGAACACATAGATGGCCCAAATGGCACAAAAACCCGTCCTAAAGATGGAAATTAGTGACAACTTTGTTTTCACCCAACATCTGGTAGGTGTTGGCGAAGTCAGTGTCTGTCTCATAGAGGTGGGGCCATCTGGAGGTCTCTTGGTTGCAAGATTCTAGCATCATGGTGATTTCCACGACTGGAGGTTCGTTGAGGCAATCAACGACTTGGTTGGTACTTCTTATTGTATACTTAATGTTGAGGTGGAACTACTACAAATATGTGGACCACTTCTGATGGTGATCATTCTACAATTTTCCTTTTGTCCGCATGAATTGCAATGGATTATGATCAACGCGGAGGATTATATCCTTCCCAAGAATGTAATTTATCCACCAAAAACAAGCTTTCACAATGGAGTACATTAATTTGTCGTAAGTAGGGTACTTAAGGACAAAATATGATAGTTTCTCACTATGACATGCCATGTGGTGGACATGCTGAGTGAGGACTATTCCCACAACATAGTCTGAAGAATCTATCTTGATCTTAAAGGGTTTTTGTAGGTCAAGTAATCAAAGCATTGGGTTTGAGCATAAGCGTTGCTTCAGATCGTCGAATTCTTTTTGTTGGGATAGGGCCCACACAAATGTTTCCTTACCACCACCCCTAGTTACTTGGATGAGGGCCCATGCAATATGGGAGAATCCCAACACGAACTTGTGATAGAAATTGGAAAGGCCTAAGAAGCTATGAAGCTCAGTGAGCGTGGTTGGGGTGGGCCAGTCACGAATGACTTAGATCTTGGCTGGATCAACATGCACACCATGCACATCGAAAATGTATCCTAGGTATTGGACCCTGTCCATGACAAATAATCATTTTTCCAAGTTGGCATATAGCTTTTGTTGCCACAGAGTGTTCAAAACCTGCTAAATATGCTGCAAGTGTTCCACCCAAGTATTATTGTATATGAGGATGTCATCCAAATACACCACCACAAAAGAATTAGTGAAATGCCACAAGATTTCATCCATCATCCTCATGAAAGTTGTTGGGGAATTTTTCAAACCAAAGGGTATGACCATCCATTCAAAAAGACATTCTTTTAACTTGAAGGAAGTCTTCCATACATTGATCTGATCTATTGGGACTTGATGGTATCCATATTTCAGATCAATCTTACTGGAGAATCCCCCCCCCCTTGAGTTTATCAAGGAGATCATCGATTCGTGGAATAAGGTACTGGTTTCTGACTGTGATTTTATTCAAGGCCCAATAATCAATAAAGAGTCTCCATGTCCTATCTTTCTTCTACACCAACATGATTGGGCTTTGACAAGGCGATGAATTGGGTCATATGTGCCCCTTATGGAGAAGTTCTTGGATCTGACGCTTGATCTCCTCATTTTCTAATAGAGAGCGATGTTAGACTAGTCCATGGGGTAGCATTGCGCCGAGGGTCATATTGATGGGATGCTTGACTTGACAGTGCAAAGGTACCCCAGTAGCTGATGAGAAGATGTCTTTGTATTCTTCCACAACCTTATCCACTTGAATTTTTTTCATGGAGAGGTCGGTCATGGAGGCCATGGATGTGGCTACAACTTTTCGCTCACTCTGAGAGCGAATCAAGAAGAAGAAAAACTTCTCGGTCTGAGAAATGACCTTCCTGTATTTCTTGGAAGAGATCAAGGAAATAACACTAGGTGGGACTACCTCAGGTATCCTGTACAATTTCCTATTCAAAGTAATAATAAAACTGTGAGGAATAGAATCATATACAACATGACGTTTCCATAAATAAATTTTTCCCAAGAAAACCTCACAAAATTCAAGGGGAGAAACATCACAAAATACCTGATATTTGAATATCTTGATGTCATATGACATGTGACATTGTTGGATGGCACGAAGATTACTTCCTTGACGGAGCCATCCAATAGTGTAGGGTTGTGGGTGAGGAATTTTTGGGAGGGTTATCTGCTTGATGACCTCTGCTAATATGAGGTTCTTGTGGCTACCTATATCAATTATGAAGTGCATCAGAGTTCCTTTCACCCACATCTATGAATGAAAGAGGCACTCGCCTTCCTCTGTCTCATCAAGTTCATCAGGATGGATCTCGGTGGTAGAAATGGTGGCACTGGGTTTCACATCAATTATCCGTCTCCCCTTTTCTAGTTTTGACTTAGAGTCAAAACCCGCATATTATTCGTAGGATTTCACCTACGCCACCAATGACTGCTTTGAGTGGAAATCAACAGTGTTATTCTAGGGGATCTTATGGAAGTCGCACCACTTCCCGATATCTTTCTTCGTCTTTCCATTGTCCTTATTTTCTTGCAGCTTGGATTGGTTGTTCTGAGGTTGACCATATTTTCTCTATCCTTTTCTCTGTGGGTTGGGGCTACCATTTCCCTACTTCTTCAATGAGGGGTTCCCAGGCCCAAAATGTCTCATCTTTTGTTTAAGCTTCTAATATATTTTGACAACATATCAATAGGTCATTCTCAAGGAGGATATGTCCAAAAACTTCATTTCTATCTGGATGTATCTATGTAGACTATCATGGTACTTGAGTGGCATATGTTTCTCAGAATATTTGATTCCCAGCTTGGTGTGCAAGGTATGGAAGACATTGGTGAACTCTAGCATTGTTTGGTCTCTTTCCTGCCGTAATGTGGTCCATCTTGTATACAAGTCATCATAACTTCCAACACGGTAGTATTGTTCCTTAATAACATCCATGAAGGAACCCTAAGTGTGTGCAATTGAAAATAATGTGGATCCCTCTATTTCCTTTTTCTCATAGAAAGTCTCCCAACAATTTTGACATGGGGGATGACCTTGAGGAGTGAAAATGTAATATTATCTCTATCAAAAAAGTTGTGGATAGAAAAATACCCTTCTAGAAGGTTTAACCATTTATCGACGACATCCGCATATATTTGACCTTCAATTGTAGGAATACAAAATTGATGTATACCTTGAAGGGGGCAACTCCTCCACTTGAGGTGGATGCATATCTTGTCGACAACCATCGAAGGATTTGTGAAAAGTTTTCCATCATCTCATTCCTCTGTCGCTCGAGGGATTCCTTGAGCAACATTTTGAAAGGATCTTGTGTCCCGTTGTATTTATTTTCTCCTTCCATGGATAGTTTCTTGGGCGTCTGAGAGTAGTTTTCCTCAAGAGAAACAGGCTCGAGACCCAACTCTCTATACCCTGACCACATCGGTGACATACACTAAAAAATGACAAGGATCAGACTGCTCTTATACCATTGATCCATATTTATTAGAGGAACGAAATGAAATCACATATTCATGATATTAACACAGAGACACAGTGAATAATAATAAAGATACATAAAAATTGACTTCTATTAAATAAGAAATATGTTGAAACTATAAAATGCAGACTGAAAACAATCTTCATAGAATGGTGGAATCTTATCTATGAGAAGAGATGTGACGGCTATGCTCATTCGTAAGAAGATGAGTACAATGAGGATATGAAATCATTTTTACAGTAAACAAGAATTCCAGAACCCTAGACATCCAAAAACCTAACCCTAGGATATGAAGCACCAAAATTCATGTGGGCCTCGTTGGGTTAAGTTAGTACATCAACTTCCCAGGGCCGTAACGTTTGCATACGATCTATGTTTTGGGCACATGATAACTATTTGGAAAGGTATTGAAGAAGAGATTCATTTCATAGGTTCAATCATGCCATAAAAAATTATTGGGGTTCCCTATCGTGAAAAAACTTCATTTAGGCCCTTAAAATGGCCCTAGAAGTTTAGGACCTCAAAAACTGCTAAAAATAGTAAATTGCCAAAAAATTGTTTTGAGCCAATTAGAATAGGTGGGTGGACATTGATATACTGCTAGATCAAAAGGAAAATATAGGAAGACAACAACAACTATACATCAGTGAAAGGATACAAACAAGCACTACAACCATTGTAATAATGATGGTCACACCAAAGACAGGTGTTGGAAGCTACATCTAGAGTTGAATCCAAAGAATCGTAAGAAGGATGCCAAGAAGAAGAAACTACTAGGAAAGGATTCAGGAAACCAGGTAGAGAGTATCTCAGATGTGGATGATAATATTGTTTTCACTTCAGTTTAAAAGGAGGTTAATTTGAGCACCCTTCCAAAAGGAAGAGAAGGAAAAGAAAAAACTCTTCCATATTAAGATCCCGGTCAAAAAGACCAAGGCAAATGCTCTATTTATTTTGACTCACAGTAAAACCTCATAGTAGATTATCTAGTTATAAATCTTGGGTTGGAAGTCCATGATCATATGATCCTATATCCATTAGGATGGGTGAATAAGGATGTAGAGATCAAAGTCACCCAAATTCTATAAAATAAAATTATTTTACCTTACAAATAACCCAAATTTTACAAACTATATAAAATCCTTATAAATTTGAATATTTTTACAAAAATATTGTCAAACATTTTATACTTCCAGGGCCATTTTTGGGCTCAAAACAATGTTTTCTTGGCTTGCCACAATCAAACTATAGACAAAGTTAGATTTTGATGGCATAATTCTTAGTTCTAGAAAAGACCTTTCGAACGGGCTATCACTCGCCTAAAACGAAGATCATATGCAAAAGTTACGAGCCTAGGAAGTTAATGTACTAACTTACCCCAACAAGGCCCACATGACTTTTGGCACTTCATCTCCCATGGTTAGGTTTTTGGACGTCTAGGGTTTTGGCATTCATGTTTATCATAAAAATACCTTTAGAGCCTCATTGCAATCATCTTCTTGTGAATGAGCGTAGCTGTCTTTATATCTTCTTAGAGATAAAGCTACCACCATTCTAGCAAGTCTTGCACTTTGTATTTTTACAGTATCTACTCATTTATTTCATTAATATAAATCATGTATTGTTGTATTTCCTTGTTTATGTCATTTTTATGTCTATTTCATTGTAATATCTATGCTTTCATTTCGTTTCGAAAATAATCCAAATTAGTGGTATCAGAGCAGGCTTCTCTTGATCATTTTTTAGTGCATGTCCCTGATGAGGTCCGCGTATAGCAAGTTGAGTCTCGAGCTTGTCTCTCTTGAAGAAATATTCTCTCGCACACCCAAGAAACCCTCTATGGTGGTAGAAAATAAAAATGACGGAGTAGAAGATTCTATTAACCTATTACTGGAGCAATCTCTCGTGCGACAGAGGGACAAAATGATGGAGAAATTTTCCCACATCCTTCAACCCCTTTCAATAGCAATAGGTGCATCCTCATCAAGAAACCACTTTGGAGGAACCTCTCCCTTCAAGGTACAAGTTAATTTTGATATTCCTGTATTTGAAGGTTAGATAGATGCGGATGCCTTAGAAAAATGGTTGAATCTACTAGAAGGGTATTTCTCTGTCCACAATTTTTTCAACAGGGAAAAGATAACCTTCACACTCCTCAAGGCTCTCCCCCATGTCAAACATTGGTGGGAAACTTACTAGGAGAAAAGTTCCACAGAGGAATATGGAATATATGGGGTCGAGCCCACTTGGGATATTTTTGTGGATGATGTCAAGGAAAAATACTTCCCTATTGATAAATATGAAGACCAATACATGAGATGGACCACACTACAGAAAGAGAAGAGACAAACAATTTCAGAGTTCACAAATACTTTCCATACCTTGCACACCAAGATGGGTATCAAAGAATTCGAGTGACATCTGGTTCTAAAATACCACAGGGATTTTCATAGGTACATCCAAACCAAAATACATTTCCTAAACATTTGATCATTGAGATCTGCATATTGATATGCTATCAAAATCGAGCAGAAATTTTGGGACCAGAACAAATGGGAGTTCGGGTCTGCAAATACGCAACAAAAAAAGCATGGTAAAGATGACCCTAACCAACATCCTTTTGTAAACCAATCTAGGACATAGGAAATAAGGGTAAAGGAAAGACAAATAATGACAATGGGAAGTGGTGTGGATTCTATAAAATCCCCTGGAACAATACCGATGAATGTTGCTCGAAATAGTCATTGGTTTCCAAGGTCAAAGACAAGGAGCCGAAACCTGATTCAAAATACAATTCAAAAAATATTGAAAATAGACAGATCATCGACGTATACCCTACTGCTACTATCATGACCACAACAATTCAACCAGAAGAACCAATAGATCCTGAAGAGGGGGAGAACATATTCTATTCATAGATGTGGGTGAAGGGGACCTCATTGCATTTCATTATTGATAGCGGTAACCAGAAGAAACTCATCTCATTTGAGGTTGCCAAACAGTTGGGGTGGTAAAAAAAAACACACCCACAACCATACAACATCAGGTTTCTTCACCAAGGATGAGATATTTGTGTCAACTAGCAGTGTCGCCTATCCTATGACATCCAACCCTTCAAGGATGAGGTAGTGTTTGATGTTTCCCCTCTTGATGTCTGTGATGTTGTTTTGGGCCAACCATATATGTGGAAACATCATGTTTTTTATTAGTATTGACCTCGTAGTGTCATTATTACTATGGAGGTTCATCTCTACAGGATACCAGAAGTAGTTCCAACTACTGTTCCACCAAAACAATGCCACAAGATAATCTCTCATACTACAAAATTCATCCTCTTCATAGTTTGTTCAAAGTATGCACTTAAGGCCACTACAACTATTGTGGCCTCAACACCTTTTATCCAGTAGAAGTAGATTATAGAAGAGCAAGAAGATATGGTTTCTTCAACTACAATGGTGCCTACAAATTCCCCATCAATCCCAGAGACAACAGGTTGGTGGAACAGATTCAACCCCGCTAGCAACACGTTCATGAGAGCCTTCCACAAACCAAGCAGCGTAAATTCTCCAACAAGGCACGCAACTCACCAAGATTTAGATTTAGAAAACATTTTCTCCTCTTCCCCGGGCACTCAATGCAATGGAGACCATTGCTTCCTAAGGGGGGGATGATTGATCCAGGTGGATAATGGTGGCCACCCACATGTTCAAAATTCCAACTAGCTCATCTTGACAGTTTTCAGTTCAACATGTTTCTCTGTAATGGGTACATTTCTTTGTAATTGTGGGTTCTACACTTACGGGGCTGTCCTGAAGACCTACACATCATCTAGTTGGATATTGGTGGCAACCCACCTATTCCAACTGGCTTATTTTGGAAATTTTCATGTCAGTACATATTTTTGTACTTCTAGGGTTGTTTTGGGACTCTAAACAATGTTTTCTTGGCTTGCCATGGTAAAACTATAAACGGAGCCAGATGTTCATGGAATAATGCGTAGTTCTCGAAAATACTTTTCCAATGGGATATCACGCACCTAAAACGAAGATTATATGCAAAAGTTACACCCCCATGAATTTAATGTACTAACTTACTCCAATGGGGCCCACATGAATTTTGGCGCTTCATCTCCTAGGGTTAGGTTTTTGGATGTCTAGGGTTTTGGCATTCATGTTTATCATAAAAAGACCTTCATATCCTATTTGTAATCATGTTCTTGTGAATGAGCATAGTCATCACATCTCCTCTCAGAGATAAAGCTTCCACCATTCTCGCGAGTCTTGTACTCTATTTTTTTACAGTCTTTGTACATTTATTTCATTAATAGAAATCATATATTGCTATATTTCTATGTTTATGGAAACTTTTATGTTTATTTCATTGTAATATCTCTTATTTCATTTCGTTCCAAAAAATAATATGGATCAGACTCATTTAGAGGAGGAATCAATAGGAGTAAAGGCATCCCTGGAGGGATGTAGCAAAGAAAAGAAAAAATAATTGGAGAAGTTGTTGCAGGCATGTAGAGGATTGTTCCAAGAGCCTAAAGGGATACCACCTGAGAGATAAGTGGAGAATGAGATATATTTTTTTCCTGATTCCCCATTACCAAATATTGGGTTGTATATATAGTTTATTCTCGAAGCAGATGAAATGAAGAACTAGATGTGGCAACTATTGGAGTAGGGAGTTATTCAACCAAGTACCTCACCTTGTGGGTCTCCTATCATCATAGTATCCAAGAAGGATGGGACTTGGAGAATGTTTATTGAATACATATTTGAACAAGATCACACTAAAGAATCAATACCCTCTTTCCAAGATTGATGATTTGTTAGATTAGTTGCAACAAGCCAAGTACTTCACCAAGTTGGATCTGAAATCAAGATACCACCAGGTACACATTAAATAATAAGAAATCTATAAGACCACCTTAAATACAAGGAAATGTCTATATGAATGGTTGGTCATGCCTTTTGGTTTATTTAATGCACCAACTACTTTTATGTGACTGAAGAATAATGTATTGCATCCCTAGTTAAATTCATTTGTAATAGTGTATTTGGATGACATATTGTTTTATAGATCTACCTAGGAGGAGCACATATCACATCTCATGTAGGTATTAGAGACTCTAAAAAAACATCATTTGTTGGAAACCATCAATAAATATGAGTATTCTCAACAATCATTGGTGTATTTGAGGTGCATGATCAGTGGAGGGGAAGTTAATAAAGATCCCACAAAGATGGAGGCCATCATAAAGTGGCCAGTTCCTACTAATGTCACTAAAGTTAGGATATTTTCTCGGGAATCATAGTACCTAAATGTAATAACCCAAGATTGAGCCCTATTTCAAAATTGTAAATATGTTTTATAGGCTGGTGAGCCAAGTGATTATAAGCTAGGAGGCTTATGTGATGATTAGGATGGAGAGCCTAGATTCTAAAGGCCAATGAGCCTAATTTTGTATATGTAAACACTCATATCATTAATATAATGCATTTATATGTGTAGAACGACCACGATAAAAGAGTATGGGGGACTAAAATCCACTAGGAAGGGAAAGGGAGGGGATACGATCCTAGAAAAGGGGCTAATCTAGAGGGATTAACTCTAGGGGAATATTACATTATTATTCCAAAAGACTAAGGAAAGGATAAATCTCATATTATCATAAGTTCTTATGGGAAGTGGAATGATATACAAGTGGAGAGGAATGAATTCCTGGAGGGCCATGTGTCAATCAGATCACATGTGTCAATCAACCATTCATGCACTCAACCATATTCTCCGTTAGTTGACCTCTTCATGATGTGCACCCTCCATCCTACACGGAGTCCTAAAGCTACCTCGTACTGTTCCCGTTACCAGCCGTAACCCATACCGTCCTAGGAGGAGTAGCACACCTATACCTTGTTGTTATGGACAACACCTAAAACAAACCCAAAGGTTGTTGTTATTTCCTTTAAGTGAGCCTATACCTGGTTCACTAGAGAGATGGATTGAAGAGGTAGTTTGGCATGCCCATGGATTGAAGAGGGAGGTTGTCAGGCCCATGAGAAACTCTCTCAAGGTGAGAGAATTGTTGGGAAAGTTATTTCCCAAGGGATCCCAACTACGACTATAATTCTCTAAGAATTCATGTCCCCCATATTAATGAAGCCATGGAAGGGAAGTGGGCAAACTGAAGGACTATTGAGCAAAGAAGGGGCACACTTCCTAGGGTGCGATATGCATGTGGGGAATGATATATTGTAGGTTGTTAGTTTGCGTTGTCTCCTGGAACGAGATCCTTCGTATTGTATGATTTGTTTCAACCTAGCCTAGGAATCCCTTTACCCGGCTGGAGTTTAGTCCCAGCTCAGGGGTGACCACTACTAAGAGTGATGAGAAGCATGGTCTAAGGCTAGGAGGATTGTGGAAAGTCTGCACATGTTTGGTGGTCTTATATAAAAGATATGTATCAATTGCATGCCCATTTTCATGTTGAGTATTTATACATGTCTTATATTTATGGGTATTGTCTGTGTATGTTTTCTTTTTGTTTGTTAATTTGTGCGGAACCTGTTGCCTACGTGATTAAACTGTGGCTTGAGAAACCGCGACTTAGGGGAATCTAAGCCGTCAAAATCACCCAGGGATCGAACCCGTTCTGAGACACACCAACCCTTAACATGGTTGGATTTTTTGTCCCCGCAGGTTTCGAACCGGTGACTTTAACAACACAGAGTGGCTTAAAAACACACTCTGTCACCGACTGTCCTACACCTTGGGGACCTGTGTATGTTGTATGTATAGACTTACTGTTAATTTCACATGAATATGTGTATTAACAGAATGCAATTTTCTATTTAAGTCATATATTTATGAAGTTCCACAAGAGTTTAAGTCTGACATATCCCAACAAGTATAAGGCTGGGTTTGTTCCAATCTAGTATTAGATATCCAGTTTTTCAACACTGGTCTTGGATGGGTCATGTAAGTGAAAATTGAAGCAACAATTTCAGAGAGAATTGTTGTCGAAATGGACAAAATTCGAGTTTCAATGGATCCATGAGTGCCAAGAGGGCGCTCAAAGAACACATTAATTGTGTTTGAAAGATCAGGAGGTGTAGTAGTTTGGGAAACCACAGTGACCATAGGATCTGTTCAGGAAGGGATCAAATCCTTCACAACTGTCAGATCTGGGAAAGTAGCATGGAGGTCAATCCCTTCAAGTCCTTCGGACTTTGTTTCTTCGACAATTTTTAAGACTTTGATAAGAGGAAGAAAAATCCCTGAAGCTCCAAAGTCCCGGAGTGAATCTCCATCGTAGATCTTTTATGAGAAGGTGTTCCATTGGATCCCCCAAGTGGTTCAACATTTTGATGCTCTAGGAAAATTTGTCTGTGGTTACGCAGAATGGAATTTTCCCTGAAGTTCCGAAGTTCGAAACCAGTCTAGACTGCCCATTATCGGAGACATATGTCCATAGATTAGCAAGTGCTTGAAATTTCAGCACTCGAAAGTTCAGGCGTTGTATGATGATCAACACCCAAAACTTCAAAAGCCTGAAGCTCCGAAGCATTGGAGACCCGAAACTTCGGAGAAGCACACCACAGAGAGTTAGCCACTTTGGCGTTCAAAATAAATGTGGAGTTTTGTTGAGAAAATATCTGAAGTCCTGAAGTCCCAGAGAACCAGGGTGACATGGAATGATGAGGTCACCTAGAGTGACGTGGATTTGTTCGTGAGTTTGAAATTTCAGCGTTCAAGTATTTTTATGTGTTCTGGTGTGAGATCCTTCGAATATCCAAAGATACAAATTTTTAGAGTGTCAGAGTGACGTGACATGATGACATCACCTAGGGTGACATGGACCCACTCTAAGCATGACACATGTCATCTTGTTTCAGGCTTTACATAGACATTTTGAGCCAATTAGAACTTCACAAGTTTCACCCATATATTGGGCCATGTATCATCTCTATATTTTCAACACGTAGCCTCCTACCTGGTGGATGATTCATGAAAAGAGTCTGGAAGTTTAGAGATTTGACATTTGAGGGAAATGTTATGCTGTGTGTTGAAATCCTCCGAATCCCAGAGTCCCAGATCTCATATAGACCATTAATCCTAGCTAGGAGCGTGGACCGTTGATTCTTGAAACCTTCAGGGGTTTACCCGTTTGAAATTCGAAGGAATTGAAATGTTGTGCTATAAGATCCTCCAAAGCCTGGACTTTCGAAGTCATGGAGCATCAGAGTGGCGTGGCCTACTAATGTGACCTAGGGTGACATTTTCCCACTTGATTCTTGCCACATGCCATCGTGTTTTGTGATTTTCAAAGACCTTTTGTGCGAATTGGAACTTGACACATGTCACCCATTAGATTGGGCCACGTTTCAGCTCCTTATTTCTGCCACGTAGAACCCCCTGGGTGCGTGATTATTTATGAGACTTTGAAATTTCACCAATTCGACGTTCGGGGAAATGGTGTATGTTGATGCAAGAAACTATTAAGCATGAATATCCAGAGAGCTTCTCTAGGAATTCACCAGTTCGGTGTTCGGAGGGAAATATGTTTGTTGTAGGAAGAACTTCTGAAGCTTTGAAGTCCCGAAGCTCCGAAGAAATGGAGCCCCAAATCTCTGAATATGTACCGTGTAAGAGATCGCGAGTTCAAAGTTTGGGATAAATAAGGTGTAAGGTAGTAAGAGCCTCCAAAGCCCAAAGTTTTGGAGCCCCGAAGTCCCGAAGCTCTGAAAAAAGAACCTTTCAGTTAAGTGCTTGGTCACATCCCATGGTCACATGATATTGCGGGCTGAAGGAAAAATGGCTAGTGCTTGAATTTTTTTTTTAAGAAAAATTGTTCAAATATCCATAAATATTTTCTCAATACCGAGAATTGAGAAAGGGAGTAGTCATTGGAAATATCTTGGACATTATAATATAAAGTTTCACATATAAAATTGAGTTTAATAGACAATTTCTCAGAAAATCAGAAGAAATAAGTATGATATATTATTGAACCATAATGGTTCATATTTTCATGAAATTGTTGAAACAAAAACTGGATCAGATTAGGATCAACACAGAGTGCATAGGAATGGAATATACATAGGGGATTACATCCTGAAAGATGAGATCAGAGGGATGGATTTCCATATGGGTATTGAAGGAACAAACTCCAACGGACATGGAGAAGGAAAGGATGAAAACATGAATATTGTAGAGACCATTAAAAATTTGCAGAAAGATGTCCAAAGTCATAAAGATGATGATGAAAGGCTTATGAAAGCTAGGGAGCAGCAGGAGGACTTCAAGATGAAGTTAATGTAGAGCATGGACATAATTGAAAATAAATTGGATACGGAGAATAGCTCAAGCAAATTAGGAATTCATAGGGCTCCTCATGAGAAAGTTAGATCCAAAAGTGTTCACAAACATCGTCATCACTCCCCAAGGAATTCCAATAAGAGAGAACATAGTAGCTCCAGTTCATCCCCTGTCAGGAAGCATAAGAAGAGGTCTTGGGTGGATGAACTGCGAGGAGAAATGAACAAAAACAAACCTCCTACATTTGATGGTGAGAACAAGAAGGATGAAAATGCAGAGACTTGGCTGCTATGCATGATAAAATGTTTTCAATTATATAATTATTCTTCACATGTAGAAGGAAGAATTTCTATCTATCAAATCAAGGGAAAGGAATCCATGTGGTGGGATCATCTTGTGTAGGTGAAACACATTAAATAGAAAAATGTTACTTAGAAGGAATTCAAAAAGTATTTTGAAAGTAAATACTTGACTAAGAGATATTATGACAAGAAAATGAAGGAGTTCTTTGAACTCAATCTTGGAAGTATGGTCATTGATAAATATGAAAGAAGGTTTTTGGAACTGCTGAAGTATGTCTCCTTCATCAAGGATGAGACAACTAAGATCCAGATGTATTTGAGTGGGTTGACACCATTCATCAGTGACAAGATACAATATGATGATCCCAAGACTTTGGAGGAGACCATAAGGCGAGCTAAATGCCTATATGATCAACATAAAGGAAAGCCAACTTTCCAAAAAGCTTGGGAAGATAAGAAGAAGTTCAAGATGGAACAAAGGAAGAAGGGGAATAAGCCACCATTATTTAGAAATAGTCCTCAAGGAAAGCCAACTTCGAGAGAGCCCGAAACGAATGAGACAGGTGGGAAAAGGCCAAGACAACCACCAATTCAATTCTGGGGTTGTCAAGTAAATCATATGTATAGAGATTGTCCCCACATAAGTGAAAAAGTGAGAGTTGTTCACAATGTACAACAAGCGGAAGAAATGGAGGACATGGGTAGGAATGTACCCAGGATCTATGCATCCTTGGAAAATAAGCAAGTTGAGTTTCAATTACACATGATTGAAGTGGAAGGTATGATCAACAACCAAACCATTGCAATTTTAATTGATTCAGTAGCTAGTCGTAGTTATATATATCATAAGATGATGGAAAGATTTAATTTTCCAAGAATAAATCATGGAAAATCTTGGTTGGTGCATTTGGCTACCAGAGCCAAAAGAAAATTTAATGAGATGGTTAAGTCATGACTAGTGGGCATGAATGGAATGAGAACCAAGGAAGATTTGAACATATTTCCTTTAGGTTCCTATGAATATCTAATTGGTATGGATTGGTTGGACCAACACCATTCTATCTTATATTTTTATAACAAATAATTTACTTGCTAGGAAGAGGAAGGGAACCTAAGGAGAGTGCAGGGAAGTAACTATCAGAGAAATATTAGCATTGCAGCTGAAGAAATGTTACAAGAAAGGGTGTCAAATATTTGTAGCTCATATGGAAGAGACACCTAAGGATAAGGTGTCAAATATTGAAGATTATGTAGGTATAAAGGATTTTGAGGATGTATTTAAAGAAATACCAGGATTACCCCCTAAAAGAGATACTGATTTCTCTATAAATCTGATGCCTGGAGCAACTCCAGTATCCAAGACTCCTTAGAGGATGACTATACCAGAACTAAAGGAGTTGAAAATGAAACTTGAAGATATTATGAAGAAAGTGTATATACGACCAAGTGTGTCCCCTTGGGGTGCCCCAATTTTATTTGTGAAGAAGAAGGATGGAACATTGATACTTTGTATTGACTTCGGGTAGTTGAAAAAAGTAACTGTAAAAAATAAGTATCCTTTTCCAAGGATCGGAAACCTCTTTGTTTAGTTGAGGAATGAAAAAATATTCTCCAAGATTGATCTCAGATCAGGGTATAATCAAGTAAGAATTAAATATCAAGACATCAACAAGACTGCTTTTGGAACAATATATGGTGATTATGAGTTCACAGTGATGCCATTTGGGTTATCAAATGCACCATCTATCTTCATATTTTTAATGAATAGTATTTTTAGAGAGTACTTAGATAAGTTTGTCATTGCATTTTTGGATGACATTCTTATATATTCCAAGTCGGAAGAAGAGCATGAGAAACACTTGAATATGTTATTACAAGTATTAAGGGAGCATCAATTGTATGCCAAATTGAGCAAGTTCTCATTTTACCAGAACCAAATACATTATTTGGGGCATATCATATATGGGGAAGGCATATCATATCATAGACTTTAAACCTTTTATGACAAGCATAGGCAAGAAATATTCTGATAGCTTCTAACCTTGCTACGGGCGCAAATGTTTCATCAAAATCCAGTCCTTCTATTTGAGCATAGCCTTTACAGACCAATCTTTCTTTGTTCCTGACAACTTGTCCCTTCTCATTCATCTTATTCTTAAAGATCCATTTGGAACCAATGATATTTTTACCTTCCGGTCTATTAACCATCTCCCATGTATTGTTTTTCTCAATCTGATCAAGTTCATCATTAATTACTTTAACCCAATGGTCATCTTTGCTAGCTTCATTAAAGTTCTCGGGTTCCAGCATGGATATGAAATCTATATGTGATTGATCGGTGTTTTTTATTATCTTTCTCTTGGTTTTTACACCTTTGTATTTTTCACCAATTATCTGACTTGCGGGATTATTCTTTTGAGTGATTCTGGAGGAGGAATTTGAAGTTGCCTACTGATTTGAGTCTGTATGAGTATCTGTGTCTTCATCTGATTCAGAGTCTTCATTTTCTGATTCTTGGACCTGTTCATCTTTAGCTTTAGTTGTGTCCTCTATAGAAGACTCATTATTGTACACCTCTCTTGTTGGGATTCCTTCATCAACTTTTACATCAATACAGTCAACCATTTTATACATCCTTTTATTATATCATATGTATCCTTTACTGTTTATAACATATCCTAAGAAGATACCTTCATCAGCCCTGTCATCATATTTTCCAAGGTTCTCATCATTATTATTTATGTAACATTTACTCCCAAAGACTTTGAAGTGTTTGATGAAGCAGGTCTCCCATACCACAGTTCATAAGGTGTCTTGTTACTTTGTGGTCTGAGGTGGGCTTTGTTAAGAACATGGATTGTTGTGTGTATTTCTTCTACCCAGTAGGTTTGACCAATGTTCTTCTCATTCATCATTGACTTGGACATTTGCTACACTATTTTGTTTTGCCTCTCCACTACTCCATTTTGTTGGAGTTCTTTGGATTGGGTATTCTCTCTTGATCACATGCTTATCACAGAATTCCTTGAAATCACCTGACATAAATTCTCCTCCTCTGTCTGATCTTACTCCCTTTAACCTCTTTCCTGTTTGATTCTCAGTTAAAGCCTTAAATATTTTAAACTTCTCAAATGCTTCGGCTTTTTCCTTGAGAAAGGCAACCCAAGTAAGTCTGGAGTAATCATCAATAATCAACATGAAGTAGTTTTCTCTCCCTGTGCCTTCCTATCTTGATGGTCCACATAAATCCATATGAACTAGTTGGATTGGTTTCTCTATTGAAGTAAAGCTCTTGGACTTAAACGGTGTCCTAGTTAGCTTTCCTACTTGGCAGGGTTTACACATAGAATCTTGGGGTTTTGATATTCTCGGAAGATCTTTTACTGCCACAAGATTTTTGAGCTTGATTAAGTGGTCAAAGTTTAGATGTCCAAGTCTCCTATTCCATAACCAACTTTCATCATGTTTGCTTAGATGACACTCTTCTCTATCTTATTTCAACACATATACATTATTTTTTGTCCTTATGCCTTTGGCCACCACTTGTCCTGAGTTTGCAGACTTTATCTTGCAGTCATTTGACGTGAACACCACTTCGCATCCTTTGTCACACATTTGACTTACACTGAGAAGATTGTGTTTCAGCCCATCTACAAGCAAAACATCTTGGGATTTTCCTTTTCCATTACTTAAACTCACCATCCCTTTACCCTTTATTTTACCTGGAGGATCATTTCCAAAGGTTACGTTTCCTGATTTTCTTTCACTTAGAGATAGAAACTTACCTTTGTCTCCCGTCATATGTTTGGAGAATCCACTGTCTATATACCAAGGTTTTGTTTGTCTTTGAGATGAAAACACTAATGCACACTTGTCACTTTCTTTCTTCTTCCATACCTTGACATTTTTCAGCAGGGGAATTCAAATTTGGTTCATAGTTCCTTAAGCGACAATCAACAGATTTATGTCCATAGTTATGACAGATGTAACATTATGGTTCGTTGAATAAAGGATCATAACAATTGTTATGCTTAACCTATGTCCTTTTCCCATCCATCAAGTGATTTGTAGTCTGTGGTGGTTTGTTACTTGGATGTCTCATTCTTTGTTGTAGCAAATATCTATACCTTGAATGTCCTGATTGCTCATAATTTAATTTTAAAGAACAATTTACAGCTTTATGACCATAGTTAGAACAAAAGAAACAATATCCGTAGAAAAAACGTTGGTACCTGGAAAATGGTTGTCTTCTTTGAACAGGTTGATTTATTCCATACTGATGATTTCCTTGAGCAGGGAGTGCATTATTTATTTGTTCTACAGATTTAGTCCTGGCACCTTTTTCTTTACTCCTCCTTGGCAGTTGGTTGTCTTCCTTTGTTTCTGCAGGTTTGTTATTGTCATTGGTTGTAGATTTGAAAAACTTGATGGATTCTTTGTTTCTTGGCTGACCACTACTTGATCCCTCTTCATAACCCAAACCAGTTTTTAGCTTTGGATTCCTTTTTTGATTCTGAATGGTGGCTAATCCTTCTAAGGCTTTGATACTTGATAGATTCTGATGATACAAGGCTTGAAACTTCTCCAACACTTTCCTAGTTTTCACTACTTCTTCTTCCAGAGCTTTACATCTTTCCTTCCTTTCTGATAACTGGTGTTTCAGAATGACCTCGATTTTCTTTGCCTCTTCTAATTATACTTTTAGTAAGGAAAATCCTTCATCAGGTTGTTTATTGTCTTTCACGAACTGTATCAGCAATTGTTTTTTCTTTCTGTTCTTAATTTTGAGTCTGTCAATCTCTTCCAGTGCACTGATCAGTTCTCATTCCATATCAACCACAACTTCTTCTTCGTTAGCCTCACTTTTTGTTCTTTTATTATCATAATCCTCTTTGGCCATAAGTATGAAGTCATTTAGTTTATCTTCAATAGAGGAGTCATTGTCTTCATCATCTAAATGATCATCATCATTGTTTACACAAAGACTTTTCTTCTTAAAATTATTCTCTTTAAATAAATTTCAGTGTTTGTGCTTCTTCTCATCATCACATGTCTGATCATTTCCTTTGTGAGGACATTTATTTGCAAAATGACCTATCTTACCACAATTGAAACATTTGAAAGGCAGTTTACCTTTGTATTTTCTTGATCCCTTCTTTAGTCTCTTCACACATTTTGCTTCAATTTCATCAGGCTCAAAATACTCATTCTTGTCTGCTTTAAATGATGCTTCTCTGTAGGTGGGTTTATATTTAACTATTCTCATTTCATATGCAGTCAATGTTCCTAGAAGTTGATAAAACTCCAAGGTTTTTAGATCATTAAGTTCTTCTATGACATACACAGAGACAAATATTTTCTGAGGAAACCCATAAAGGGTAAGAACCTCTTCTTCTTTATATGATAAGTATTCTTTACATTATGTACATTATCATACTTATGAGAACCAACTCATAATGAGGCTACAACCTCTGTTTTGCAAGCTGCTACTTGCTGAGAGCACCAAATATTTGATTTCTCTACCATCAACTGGAAGGAAGCACCAACTCCCTGTGTTTCTCTAGCACCCACTAGGAGGAAGCACCAACTCCCTGTGTTTCTCTAGCACCCACTAGAAGGAAGCAACAACTCCCTAAGTGTTCCAGTGCCAACTGGATGGAAGCATCAACTTCCACTCACACAGGCACCAACCTATAAAACAAATAACTACAGTTCTCCCTTGCACCACCTTGCCACCTTGGTTTCTCTAGCTACAACCAGATGGAAGCTACAACTCCTTGTGTTCAAGCACCCACTTGAACCTCTGAGGACACCAGTCCTCCCTAGCACCTCCCAACCTCCCTGAAATATAAAGTTTTCTATATATATAAATTTATCACAGTGATACAATATTTATCATTGGCTTACCAAGCTTATCACTGTTCTGCTATGCTTCTCTGCTCTCCTGAATCAGTGTCTCTCTGTCTACATCTTCTTTCATTTTCTGATCTTCTCTTTTTCTCTACAAGAGCATCTCAGCCTTCCTTTACTGTCTCAATTTCTTGCTACACACATCCTTGTGCTTTCTGTGCTTCTTCCTTTTATGCTCTGTGCTCCATATCCATTCAATGCATCATTCCTCTTCTCTGTATTTCAGCTGCTTGACACCCCTCCTTCTTCACTCCCGAATCACTCTCAACAAACACACAAAAAAAGAAAAACTCGTCATCTCGTCTTTGTTCTGCATACTTATAGTCTCTGTGTAGCTTGTGCATGCTATATTGCCATGCTTCTGCATGCTCTCCCCATGTCGAGTGCTCTGCTTGATTATCATTGCAACTCTTCAGCTTCTCTGGCAGTTAAACCCATGTGTCCATCATCACTGGGTATTATTCTGAGAATCCTTCACCTCTCCAGAAGTTGAGACACTTCTTCTTCTCTATTACAGTCGATCTCAACCTCTCTATTGCAATTACAGTCTTCAACACTCTTTCGTCTGTCAATCGCCTCTGTGACCAGTCTTCATTCCACTAGCAGATTCCTTGAGACTCTTCAGCTCCTCTGGAAATCACACTCAAGTCTCTTCGAGTCCTCCGGTAGAAACCATCAATGGTTTCTAGCAGTTACAGAGTGAACCTTGAAAATGGAGCCTAGCTATGCTAGCTCTTTCCACTTACGTGACCACCGACGATGACCACCAGCTACATAGACATTTCATCATTTTGTCATTTCGACATTCAGTAATTCAAAATTTGTGTGATCAAGTGTCTCAGCACTCCAAGTCGCGATCCCTGAAATGGATCTTGGTTGCACTAGCTCCTTCCTCCATCTTTCGTCGATGTGACCACTGGCTGTAACCGCATCCTTATTCGAAACTGCATTTCGCAATTTCGCGTTTTGCGAATTTGTTGCAAGTCATTCTCGCTCTTCCAACTCCAGATCATGAAATGGAGCCTTGTAACTTGCAAGCTCCTTCCTTCACATGCCCACAGTTGTGACTAGGTGTTTATCCATAAAGTGCTTTCACGATTTCGCATTTCGGTATTTCGGCATTCCTGTGGTGAAGTGTTTCGAAACTTCAACTCCCGGTATCTGAAACTCCGAAATGGAGTCAAATCAACGGTCCGGTATTTCTTTGTTTCGTATTTCGACGATTCGGAATTTCGGCAATCCTGAGGTGAAGTGTTTCGACACTTCAACTCCTGGTATTCAGGATTCCAAAATGGAGTTAGATCAATGATCTAGTATTTCGTCGTTTCGTATTTCGGCGATTCGTCATTTCAACACTCCTATGGTGAAGTGTTTTGACACTTCAACTCCCGGTATCTGGGACTCTGAAATGGAGTTATTTCCCAGTCTGTGAAACTCTTTGTTGGTGTGCCTATTTTGGGATTTCGTCGTTTCTCATTTCGAAAATTCGGGACTCTTGTGTTGAAGAGTCTCGACGCTTGACTTCTCAATCTCTCAGTATCCGAAACTCCAGTAGATGTGCCTGTTTCAAGATTTCAGGGTTCCAGATTTTGCAACTCCGGGACTCCTGTGTCGAAGAGTCTCGACTCTTGACTTCTCAATATCTCGGTATCTGAAACTACGAAATGGAGTTTACGCTTCTGATCTTTCCATGCCATTATCCCTGCATTGTTGATCTTCCTTGCCTACCTATTTTCCATCAAATGAACAAGCACACTCTTGCACTCTGTGTGCACCTCTGCACTTTCTCTTCTGAGCTTACATTGTCTCTGTTTTTCCATCACTGCATACTCTGATCTTGCCATCAATGAAAAGCACACCTGTCGGTAAATATGCCAACACTTTATGGAAGGAAGTGAAACACAACTGTAAGCTCAGACAACCCAGTAGATGGAGCAGTGGTTGGGCCATATTGCTTAGGGAAATGGAAGAGTGGATGAAAAAAATAAAACATAATTTAAAGGCTACTCAAGATAGGTAGAAAAGTTATGTTGATAAGGGAAGGACCCACAGAGAATTTAAAGTGGGTGATCATGTATTCTTGAAAGTGAAGGCCAACTAAAGTTCCCTAAAGTTGGGAAATTGTTCAAAGTTGGTAGCTCGTTATTGTGGGATGTTTGAAATCGTAGAGAGGATTAGGCCTGTATCTTATCTGCTTGCATTATCTACATCAAAGTCTATTCATATTGTATTCCATGTACCAATGCTCAAAAAGTATGTACATGATACTAATCATGTTATTGATTGGAATGTGATTCAGGTGGAGCAAGAAGGCACTTTTCAAGTGAATATGGTGTGCATACTAGACTGGAAGATCAAGCAAATATGGAATTGAGCCATCGAGCTAGTAAAGGCCCAATGGACCTGGTACGGTCCTGAAGATGCAACTTGGGAGCACGAAGATGTTATGTGGGCATAATACCTACATCATTTTGAAGGTTTTTGAAAATTTTGATGATAAATGTATATATGTATTGCACTGAGGATAGTGCAAAAATAAGGGGAGGGGATTGTAATATCCCAAGACTGAGCCCCAATTTA
>ML776756.1:926445-954584 GCA_009831015.1 Picea engelmannii | reverse complement strand
CTTGGCTTCGCTAGGAGTTGGCCTAGACGGAGGAGTTGAGGATTAGGTGACAGCACCTTAACTCTCACTTGCCCCCAAGGACACACTGAGTGGATTGAAGATTTCTTCCACGTCTCCCAGGTGTGTATAAGGCGGCAACAAGCACCAAGCTCAATATAGGGTCAGTTGTGGCTGAAATACAATGAAAGTGGGTTTATAAATACCCAACTCAATATAGGGTCGAATGTGGCCAAAATACAAATGTGTGTCAATTTATAATTACCCAACTCAATCCAAGGTTGATCATGGTGGTCGAAATACAAATCAAAGTGGGTTTATAAATACCCAACTCAATATAAGGTCGGTTGTGACCAAATATATAAGTGAGAGTGGGCTTATATATACCCAACTCAATATGAGATTGGTCATGGCTGGAAATACAAATGAGAGTGGGTTTATAAATACCCAATGCAATATAAGGTCAGTTGTGGCTGGAAATGAAGATTACACCCCTATTGTCAATATTCCTCCTTAATTTGAATAGGGGGTCACCGAGAGCATGTCACTTCATAAGAGTCACATCCTCCCCTAAACACCATATCTCCCACACGAACGTGATTCCACAAGCTAGTGAAGATGGTTTCTAGTAGAGGTATAAAAAAAGAGACTTCTATATGTAGGGATTTAGATGAGTTGTCAATAAGGTCCGCATCATCAACATTTGTTTTCCTAATCACTATAGGGGGAGTAACATCACAATGTCGAAGAGAAAGATCCATTGAAACATATTGGTCTGATTAAGGCACAAAGATCGACACAAATTGTCTCAAAGGAGCTAACAATTGTAGTGCATCTAGAATCTAGATTGGACCAACATCATAAAGAGAAGATCCACTAGAACATGTTGAGAATCATCTGTAAGAAGCAGTGGAAAGATCTCGATGAACCGTGAATAGGAACTTCATCAAAGATAACATCTCTCCGTTTAATCACCTCACCTTGTGATTGAAAGGATCATATAGGCAATATGTCGAAAGATGGTACCATTTGCATGGTCCAAAAATTCTAAGATGTGACACTGATGGAGTCATATCTTGAACATCAAGAGGAACAATTTTCTCTAGATACCTTCACAAACCCTTGCTCCAAAGAAGGACAACTATTTAATCTGCACAAATATCATAATTAGCCCTATTTAATCACGAAAACATTGTGAGTCCACAAGTTCACCAACAACACAAAAGAAGCCTCTATAAAGTCTTCAGAAGTTTTGCCTTTATAGACACAAGAGAAAGATAGATATAAGCATCTTCCAAAAAAAAATCTACAATGCACTGACCTTGGAGGAGGGTTTAAACCCTAGGAAAAAACACTAGCAAACACTAGAAAAAGTAATGATCCAAAAACATAGTTCCAGAGTAGCAAAAAAGCCTTATGTGGTGCCACTAACCAAAAATATTTGGATCATCTGCTGAAGGGAGCCCTTGAAGGAGTGTTAAAACCCCAGGAAATTTTTAAAAAAGAGATGATCCAAAAAACCCTAGTTCTACAACCCTTGGGCAATGCCACTAGAGAAAATTCTTTGGATCAACTGTTAAAATGGATGAAAAGGATGATTTGAAACCACGGGTCGGCAGTCACCAAAAAACAATGATGCCACCAACCAAATAGCCTCAAACCAACTTGTTGAATTGAATAAAAGAAGGTGATGTAAGAACCTAGTTCCGCAGTCTAAAAAAACTAGTGATGCCGCCAGCCAAATAGCCTCATATCAAACCCAAAGTAGATCTCTGGAATATTGTTGAAAGTCCTCAAAGTAGGCACTTGGAATAAAACGGTAAGGAAACTATCATGTCAGTGGAGAGCTCGGGTGGATAGCGGAAACATCCACCGTCTCCAACCACATGCGACACCGCAACTTTTCAACTTGGCGCCAAGGCCACGCCAGTTTACTTGGCTTGGACTATGCCTAACACTTAGAAACTTTCACCATTTAATAGTTCATGATTACATCCATACTTAGAACATACAATAGTAAGAAGAATGCATCAATACACAGTTAAACAAATTTGCAAGTAAGGTGGGCGGCCAAACCGACCTAATACCCAATTTTTATTATAAAGACAACAGTGTGTTGAGTCTGCAACTTGTGCCACACCAAAGATGTTTTTACAAGGAGCTTTCCCTCATTTTATCCAACAATACCCTGTGCAAAACACAAAAGACAAACCTTTGTCATGTCACCTTGCGAAACCCTTTGTGCCAGCAGCCGAAACACTTGATGAATGATTTCGAACTTCACCTTCATGCTTTATGCCTACGATTCATGTTGCCCTTGCCTCAGTTCATTCGAATCCCCTCTCGGTTGCCAAACTCTTTGTCACTTCATGACACTGTCATGCAAAATCAAACCTCACCACCAAACTCAACTCGCCCAACAACTGTCTCATCTTAAGAAAACCTGCCCTCTTTTACTGCCTTTGCTTGCAAACTCCACAAGGCGGCAAAAGTCACCCACCAGGGTCGACTTGGCCCCTTGGGAGGATCTTGTCCTCTCTACCAAGATCTTGCCTTAGACGCCTCAGTCCCTGTGGTTATGAAGTATGAATGTTCCATGCCAATCCGTCCTTCATTTTGGTCTCACCCTTATGCATATATAGGCACCCAACCTCTTGAACTGACGCGTCTCCTTGCCTTTGGGTGAGTCGACCTTTGTTTTACCATGTTTTTCCACTTAACCGATCGGTCGACCATCGTTAGGTGTGTGCGTCACTTAGGTGAGTCGGGCTGACTCGCCTAAGCGCACCCTCCTTGCCTTGGTTGACTCGCCTAAGCATGCCCGCCTTGCCTTGGCCAACTCGTTTGTTTCGTTGGGCGACCCAAGTCTTTCCCATGACCTTCACTCAATTGTCCCATAGTTTTACTTGCGTTACACGACGCCTTGGCTACATCCACTGAACTCTTCAACCGACGCCACCATCTGTCCAGTTGACTTGTTGTTTAGGTGCACGCATCCCTTAGGTGAGTCGGGCCGAATCACCTAAGCGTGTCCTCCTCGTGCCTTAGCCAATTTTTTGTTTTGGTGATGCGCCCAGTCTTCTGCCCACATCTAACTTGTGTCGTAAGTCACCTTGGGCCGAGTCGCCCCTTGGCGCGTTGCATGCCCAAGGAACCCCAACTTGTCCCCTATATGAAGACTTCATGTCTTCAAGTGCACCGAGCGTCCTACCTACCCGATAATCTTTGCTTCAGTCTGTGGTGGAAGTGCATGCACCTAGGCTTGGCGCCCTGGGCCTTACAAAAACCCTTATGCTAGTAGACACTCCAATCCTAGGATGAACATGCAAAAAATCTACATAAATAAGTGCATAAATCAAGTTCAAATGGTCTCAAAGAAGGCACCCTTCTCTAGCCAATAATAACCTCATGAAAACAAGACCAAAAAACTCTTCAAGTTAGGCACCCTTCTGAATGCAAACTCTGGTCACAAAAGGAGCACTCTAACCAGCAGTTGAATGGAGTAAGGGAGGTTCGCCCACTCTGATACCATGTTGAGAACCGCAAGAAAAAGTGAGGATAGAATGGAACCAACCAAAAAACTCAAATTCTGCAATAAGAGAAAAAAAATAACAGCACTTGATCAGCAATAGAATAGTGCAGCCCTATCAAAGAAAAAAACCAGCCAGGTACAGGAGTGATAGAGATAAATAGAACCCAAGAACATGAGAGAGCTATAGTTTATGGTGCCTATACGCTCAGAATGAAAGAATCATCACAAGATTTGAAATATTACAAATGAAAGTTGTGTATATATACACAACTCAAGGGGTATGGTGCTTTTACCAATAAGGATTTTGGGCCCACATTGACTAGGTCGGCCTTAACCAACCTAAATATGGTAATGAGGTTGTCCTTAGCCAAAAGTAAAGCTTACACCATTTTCAACAAGTTTGTGATTTCTGAGTTAACAGCAACATTTTTCCACATATCCATTGGAAGTTTGAAACTATGGCTCAGTCATCAAAGATTGTTGCTCAAAGGAAGGGAAAATGCATGTATTGATGTTCCTCCCCTTTCTCTGTGAAAAAGTGTTGTAGTTGCCTCTTTTACTGCTCCATCTGCTGGAAGTGAGCTGCCGTTGCTGGAAAAGAAGCACCAACAACAAGAAAACTTAATCAAGACAACAAATACCTGCTCTGGAAATATATAACCAGAAGAGAAGTGCCCAAGGGGAGGGGTGCTAGTAGTGGTGGGAGTTGCTGTTGGACATACAACCTCTGCCAAGTAGAATTTAAGAGCACCTACTTCTGAGTCAAGTGCCATTTTTTGGTCCTCCTGGACAGAGGAATTGAACTTTGTAAAAAGGTTTCTCCCAGCCAAAGAAAAAGAATGTCAAAAGAGGATTACATTGGCAGTGTTAATGTGGCAGCAGCAACTAAGGTACCATAGAGATGAGGATCCCTCTTTCAATTTTGAAGAATCCATCCAGTGGAAGTGGGAGTGAGGCTGAATTTTGCAGCAGACCAACAATAGCAGCAAGGAAGAGGCATGCTCCCAATGGTCCAATGGACAAGATCTTTCAAACCAGGCACTGAGAGGAGATGTATCTCACCAGCAGGTTCTATTTCTATCTCAATTTCCTTTCTTTTAATATTGCACACTCTCCTTTATCTATTCAGATGTGTCAAGCTCTAGTTGAATGAGCTCCAACGAGATATCTACCTCCTAGTTCAAAGAAGCTTAGAACCACATAGTTGGTTAATGCAAAGAAGGAGGTGGATGAACTCCTAACACCTATTAAATCAGCGTCACTCTCATCAGGTGTTAGTAGTGTTTCTAATGGATGGATGGATCCAGCACGCTATCCCCTCGTATATTTCATGGTGTCATCAAAGAATGGACCAGTCTTCTTGAAAGCAGTGGATGCTCTTGGAAAATACAAGGATTCAAATTAGATGGGTTACTTGTTCATTAAAGTCATTGAATAAGTAGGTGTTTATTCTTGTGTGCAAAATATCACAGAAAATGCCCTTGTTTGTAAGGCTTCCAGCATGATTGTGGAGACTAAATATCCACAAGTATTTTGGACACCTTGCATTGTTCATTCATTGAAATCGGCAATTAAATCTATTGCTTCCAATGTGACATGGATGGGGGAGTTAATTGATGATGTGTGCCATATTCACAATTTTGTACAAAACCATACCCATGCCCCCACAGCCTATAAAGAGTACACAAATCTATCCTTGTTGAAGATAGAAGATACTCAATTTTCCTCCTGATTCATCATGCTTAAGTGGTTGAGGGAGGTCAAAGCTGCTCTTTCAGCCATGGTTATTTTGGATTATTGGACTTTCTGGAGAAAGCAAGATGCAGATGCTTCAAAGAAGGTCAAGGATACAATGTTGTATGATGAATTTGGCACTTAAATCTATTGCCTCTGATGTGACATGGATACTGGAGAGTTAATTGATGATGCACACCATCAACAATTCTGTACAAAAACCATACACATGCCCTCACAATCTATAAAAGTACACAAATCTATCATTGTTGAAGATTGTAGATACTCGGTTTGCCTCCTCGTTCATCATGCCTAAGAGGTTGAGGGAGGTCAAGACTCAAAGTTGCTCTTTCAGGCATGCTTATTTTAGATTATTGGAATTTATGGAGAAAGCAAGATATAGATGTTTCAAAGAAAGTCAAGGATACAATGTTGGATGATGATTGGTGGGAGAGAGTAGATCTTAACATTAAGATCATGAAGCCTATCATGTCTTTGCTATGGATTGCAGATACAGGACGGCTCATATTGGGAGATGTTTATGAGGGGTGGGACTCCATGATCGAGTCCATGAAGGCAATTAATTTTTAGAACAGGTGTCCTACATATGGGACATTCACACAGATCTTGTTCACCACCCTAAAGAATATTATTGTCAGTAGGTCATAGAAGAATTATCCACCTTTGCATTGCTTAGCTCACTCATTGAATCGCAAGTACTACAATGAGGAATGGCTTAATGTTGGGTTTACATGCAAATTGTGTCCTCACGTGGACAGGGAGATTTCAGATGGAAGGAAGATTGCATTGAGTAGGTTATTTCAATATATAACCACCCTTGACAAGGTGGAGGAGGGATTTATTGAGTTTTCCCCTTCCACTTGGAGATTTGAAGGCTCTAATGTGATCAAAGACATGGGGACTAAGAATCCCTGCTTGGTGGGCAACACATAGAGCAGCACACACTATTCTACAGCAGTTAGCCATGAGGCTCCACTCTCAAGTTACTTCATCCTCTTATTGCAAAAGGAATTGGAACACATATGGGATGTGCAGACTTTGAAGAAGCACAAATTGAGTAATCTAGAGCAGAGACATAGACAGCACACCAATCTTTTTCTTAAGGTGAGGAAAGAGAGGCTGCAATGAAGGAAAAAGATATGGGATGTATTCCCTGATGATATGAGTATCAACAGCACCATTGATTTGGCATTAGTAAACTTGGATCTTAATGAACTGGTCCTAGAGTAAGTCACTTTTGATGATGTTGATCATCTTGAGGGGTCATCCTCCACACCAAATCTAGAGGCAAATCCTAGATATAGATGAGGAGAAATAAGAGAACAGTGGCAGTGGTGGTGATCTTGACGATTTTGATGATAACTATGAGATGCAAGATGACAAGATATAGCCCATGACTTGTCACTCGTGAGATTCTTCTAGGATTCTATCCTATTTTGTATTGCCATTAGTATTCCATCTATAGCATGAGAGTATATTAGTATCATGTTTCAGTGTCATCATTTCATCTTATCTTAATCTATGCAATGCATTTGATCACTGGATGAGAAAACTACAGAACTTCTCACTCTTGAGTTTATGGCTCTATTGTTGATTCTATGTGTATGATCTATGGTTTATTCTTATGTGTTTGACCATTAGATGTAGTTCTATTTTCTAAAAGTTGAAAAAGTTACATCTTTGTGCCTATATTTTATTTCCATATTTTTTTGGTTATATGTGTGTCTGTGCCCTATGTGACCTATTTCAAGGGGTCTACATACCTGTGTTGAACACTCAAATCCCCATGTCAGGGGTCTTAGACCTAAACTATCTATGTAAAATCCCAAATTAGCTTACAAATTAAGCAACCTTGCTAACTTATAAGAAACACACAACCAAATGTATTCAATCAAAATATACTAAGACCCTAGTGAGAGCATTCAAGGTAAAGTGCTAGAAGTCCATCTCTCAACTAGCTCCATGCAACTTCTTGGAAGCAATTGGGAAAATCATGTTTATACAGAGGTCATCTGGAAGGTTCACTTCCTGCAACATGATATATAATATGCTCACTTCATAATTAATCCTGCAAATAATAAAGCACCACAGGTTTCCAGAGGCTTCATGCCTACTACTTTGAGATTCCACAAAACATGCTTGAACCAGCTAACAACAGATGCTCTGCACATATGAATGATATACCTCAGGGCAAATGTTTCTTAGTGATAGTGATTTTCAACATGTGGAGAGGTTGTCACATACTAGGCCAAATTGTTCATCTCAAATGTTACCTTGAAGGCATGGACTAGAGTTGACTCCTGCTGCAATTAACATGTGATTTGATCATATAAATAAAAATATGCTTAGTAATATTGTGTTCTCAATTAGAAGGCAATATTTGTATAAGAGAAAATTTGCAGTAATGCACTCCATGAGCAAACTTTGATTTGTTCAAACTTTCAGACTAATTGTTCATTTTCTAGGCCGATTGCTTTAGAGCAATTTTGTGTGCACAGTTCAAATAAAAGTCGATCCATCTACCACTTACAAGTGAACTGCTAAACATGGTGAACACTTCTGTCAACTTAAGTTATTCAAAACAACGTCAGAATGACAACTAAAGGGAAATCACACACAAATTAATGATACATGCTGGATACATAGGCCATTGTGTCTCAAATTAGAACAAAGTTGTTGTATCTAACCAATACTCAGAAATAGACCACCACAAGTAAAATGGTCCCATGGAAGCTCAAAAAGCTGTCTTGAATACAACTCCAACCATTTCCAGAAATTTGGAAGTTCTTTAGTGGTCAGATATGATTGGAAGACTCAAAATTGGAAGTTATTTATGCAAACTCTTGATCCAAGTGACAACTTTGTGGAAGTTGTGGCATTGTAACCAAGATTGTTATTGTAAAAAGTACCTACACTATTTCAATCAAGTAAAAGACACCTATAATTTGTCACAAGGATCTACAAACCAAGACGTCCTTTACTTCTCTTAAACATTCCAATGTCAAGTAGATCAAGATAATTGGGCATCCTGACTCTTGACTAGCATATGAGATGATGGGACTTTGTTAAGTGTGGACAAGAGTGGATGATTCTGGCACATGTATTATGTTCAAATTTAGAAGTTAGCAATGCAAAATGGGTTCTATTTAACATTATATTATTCCAAGATTCAGGGACAATGGAATGGTGTTTAGGAATCTGCAGTGCAAAATTAGATCAATTTATCACTATACTATTCCAAGTTTCAGGGACAGTGAGATGGGGGATGCATGGACAAGTTTCATGGATGTTGGAGACATCCCCCTAAATTTCAGGGGATGGCACAAGGGGCAGTGCCTGGTAAAACGCAAAAACAAAAAAAAATAAAAACACATCAAAAAAGTAAAAGATTTAATCAAATAGTTACAAATATACAGTACTGTTAGAATTTAAGGGTAAAACAGTAGGGTAGCTAGAAACAGAAATATTTTTATAGATTTCAAATCATTGGCTACTGCAATTTAATAACAGCAAGACATTTTAAAATCTGATGCATAACCTAACAGCATTAATACATAACACAGATCTGAGTATTACCTTAGCTGTAACAAAGAACAAAGGTACCTGATTTGCTGCCGTTGCCTTCCTCCAATTTATGCTCAGAAAGGCTTAGAAAATCATGGGTCAAACCCTCAGGGTAGATCTCATCATGATCAAGAGACAAATGCCAAGAAGAAATCTTAGGATAGGAAACCAAAACCAAACTCAACAAGCTGAATAACTACAGTCCAAACCACTGTCAAGTATTAGGGCTGAAAAACAAAAATCACTGTCCAACCTGGGGCTGGAAAATAAACCCACAATCAGCCTTAGGCTGATTCAACACTTTCAGCCCAAATACACAGATTTCTACTTTAAACAGAGACAAATACCAGCAGTCCAAAATCAGCCTCGTCAAAACATTCACAATACCAAAAAGGCTGACCTAAAAAGCAAGGCGGTTGGCTGGGATGAGCAAGGTGGCACCAATAAACCCAAACGGTAGGCAGGGAAGACCTCCAATAGGTCAGCGGCAAGCTCCAGCAGTCCAAGCTGGCTGAGTTACACCCACAGCAGGCAGGGAAGACCCCAAAGGTCCAAGCGGCTGACACAGAACAGTCACGGCTGGCAGGGAGAAACCCACGGCAAGCAGGAAAGACACCAATCAGTCCAGCAGCAAGCTCAGAAATGAAACGGCTAGCAGGGAAGACCCACGGCAGGCTGAAACATACCAAGAACATGCAAGAGGAGACCCTTGTAAACCTGTCCAAAAGGAGCCGCAGCAAAACCTCAGTCTCAACGTTAGCTTGGAGGAGAAAAGATCACATGATCAAGTGTGTCAAGTGAGGGAGAGGCCACTCCTTTATATAGTTTTGGGTAGGTGAAAAGAGTTAACATAATAGCTTTAGGGTTAGGTTAATCCCTTTAAAAAAATAACAAATAATTATTTCACCAATTAAAAACTCAAGTCATAAAGTCAACAAAATAAATCAAATCGAAGAGGTGGGTTTCAAGATCAAGGCGGCCACTTTTCTTTAGGAAAAGGTAAAGTCTAAACCAACACATAATCATAAACTTAGGAGGGTAAAAACTTAAGTAAAGGGTTTTATCAATAAACAATAAGACAAAGTCAAAAGGTCAAATCCTTCTTTAATGGCATTTTGTCCACATGAATCCCATGATATAGATTATAAGCTTTTTATCATCCTAGCATACGAGGAAGGTTAATGACCTGATCATGTCTTTCTTCTTAACTGCTCCTAGGTCACATGGACCATCCTGGGAGAGAAGGTCACACATCATCTCGGCTTGGTACTCAGACCAAGAATATGCCTGGTCCCAGACTAGGATACCCTAAAATACATCTGGGGGCCCTAGATCATAACTAGGGTCTTAACCACCAAGGTACACAACCAAGGATCAATCCAAGAGCTAAGCAAGGATTCCCTGGAACACATCCAAGGGCCCTAGAACACATCTAGGGACTTATATCATCAAACTGCTTGGTCCCTGACCAAGAACCCCAAAAATACACTGGGGGGCCAACTAGGGTCTTTTTCCATGGCTCTAACTGCTTGGTCCCAGACCAAGAACCCCAGGAGTGTATTGGGGGCCCTAGATCACAACTAGGGTCTTTGCCATCCTCGTGGAGAATGGCTCTTGTAGCTACATTAATTTTAACAAGTACTCACTACTAATGAGAGACGCACTAATATACCAAAGTCAAGTGTGCTTATTAGAGGTTGCCCCATTGATTAGTCTATTAAACATAGTGGACTGATGCCATAAACAGAGAGAAGATGTCATTTTAAGAATTTATTCTTCAGTTGTCCTTAAGAACTTGTGAAAAAGATAGAAATGCTTTCAATGTTGTAGGGTTCAATCACATCCTTACAGATTCTAGCCCTCAACTTTGGCTAGTATTGCACCTTAATTGGTTTCCCTCTGGTTGGTGTATAGAATTTGACACAATTCATTATATTCTTCCCTTTCTTTGTTCCTTGCAAATGCCATCCTAGTTATGAAGGGGGTTTCATCAATTTTATTGCACAGACACCCCGAATATAAATTTCAGACGCAGACAGCGTGTTGGTAAGAAGTGTTGAAGCATATTGTAAACATCAAACAAAAAATTTGCAGGAAAGTTAATACTTATAAGGGAAAGCATGCGGGGCTTTTATATCCAAAACTGTTCAATGGTTAGATGAAATGTCACACAAGATACATCAATCCTTGACTCCATATTGCATCTGTCCCTTCACATTGTATATTGATCGGATATGCATAAGTGGCAAGGGCAGACTTCCCAAGCCATAGTGAAAATGCGGATCGCTCTAAAAAGCAGATATTAATGTTTGAGCCCTAAGCTCCAATAACTTAAATTGAAATTATGTGCAGTCTGGACCACTTAAACTACATTTATATAGGCTATGAATAATTGAAATAAACTCTGCGAAGTGTAATGAAATGCTTGTTGTCTCTGCCCCAATTTCCTTTTCAATTTGAGTTATATGTTGCAATCACTATAGGCAATTCATGCCCAACTAGGACACCCCCTTTTCATAGCAGGTGACCCTGCCTGTGTTGAGATTTGGGTACCTTGGAAAGTGGTCCCCCTGTGTTTGTGAGTCTCTAAACACGAAGGGGGAGACTATTACCCTTATACCTTTACTTTATGTTCTAATTTCACTTTGACTTAGTCACTTAAGTCATAAAGTGACTATTAATTCACAATGTGGGTGAATTAAGAAACATAAAGCAAACTAAGGAAACTTAACCAAAAGTGGGTTTCTAAGTGAGATACTTGAGATGAGATCTCACCCATTGATTAGAGTTGGCTAAGATTGATCTTAGCCATTGATCTCTAGGTTTGGCCAAAGGAAGAAAAAAGGTAAGTGTAACACACCCAACCCCTAAATACCCTTTTATAGGGATGGGGCATCGAATTTTTGCTCTTCCTGACTATCTCAAATCCTAATTCGTGGACATTTGTTGGTTATTGCTCGTCAATTGCTTTCTAACGATCGCCACTGCACTAAATCCCGAGCTCGGGTCTGTAAGTTATGGCCTCCCGAAGCTACCCAGGGCGTTATCGGTTGGAGTCTTCGATGTTCGGTACTGAACATACCGTTTTCCTAATCCCCAAAGTCCCGAGATCTCACCACATGACCCTAGCCATTCGGTGATCAACGTTCGGCGCTTTACGCAGAACGTCCCTTTCTTTCAACGTCCGGCGCTTTACGCTGAACGTCCCTTTCTTTCAGCATTCGTTGGTCGACAATCGGCGATCGTCGTTGGACGTCCGACGTTCGGCGATCGACAATCTCCGTGAACATCCCTTTTTTCCATACTATGCCCAAAACTCCTGAACTCTCGCCATGTGGCCTTGGCCCTTTAGCGGTCAGCGTTCGGCGTTTTATGTTGGGCATTCCTATATTATTCCATGCCCCACATCTCCCAAACTCCCTAAGTTATCACAACTCCTGGAGTCCCAATCACGTCACCAACCATGTAGGCCAGGCGGGCGTTAACCAGAAGCTGACACGCGGAGAGGGTCAAGGGGTGACACGTGTCATGCTCTAACATGCATAATGGGTAGGTGAATCATCCAAAACTAGGTGACACGTGGCATGCATAATGCGGGTCCACGTCACATCGAATGATGTCATCAAGCCACGTCATCATAGACTGATAACTGCTCAGTCCTTCAATTTAACGGTCCGTAAGATTCCACATAGATCCATAGATCTACGGTTCTCATTACTTCGCGGCTCCGGGCTTCGGAGCTTGCCAACTCCTCACGTCGCAAATTCCCCGAAGAGATAAGTCTCCAGAGTCTCTAATCTGGCGCCAAGTGTCCTCATCCTACCAATAGTCGAGATTCACTTCGGCGCTCGTGACTTCGGCGGCTTCATACTTCGTAAACTCTTGGTCGGATTCCTCTGGAGTACGAAGTCTCCGGACTACGGGATCGCTTGCCACGTACCCACTCATCCAACGGTCCTAGTTCAACGGTCAACACTTGACGAGGGACGAGTAGGGCCCACGTGTCACTCCACGACGTGTTCCCGGTTCGTTCTGTAGTCGAAGGTGGGTACCTTAGATCGACAGCTGGGAAGGATCCCGAAGGATCCGAGGATCGACAGTCCACGTCACTTCGGCATTCAAGAATTCGGTGTGTGTGTCTCCTGGCTTTCCCTCTAAACCACGTCGGATCTGTCACCACATGTACCTAGCATCTACGGCCAGGATTTACTCCGGCTTGCAAAGCTTCGAGGGAAACTCGTGCGTTTCTAACTCGCCAAATGCCCGGACTCCTGGATAAGTGTTGATCGATGGACATGTGTCCCTCCATTATCAACGGTCTAGATTAACTCTGCGACTCTGGCATTCGGGAGTTTCGACGTTAGACCACTCCTAATTCCCCGAAGTAGCACTTCGTCGAAGTGCTTAACGCTTCCATTCCTACATCTTACCTAACGGCTGAGAGAGATCCATACTAAATCCCCGGATCGATGACCCTCGTCAATTCGCAACTTCGGCCTTCGGCTGTTGTCGAGGGTTCTGGAGTCACAAGTCCTGAAGTCCCAAAGCCGAAAGAGCTAGCTCCTTTCGAACTAGCGCAGGGTTCTTAGGTCCTGGTCACATGGGTTCTTTGGGAATTCTTGGGGGCTAAGCGCAAATCCCTCTTTGCAGCAAAGGGGTTAAGGACACGGGCCTGAGCCCTCGGTCAAATGGGTGTCAGATGGGTGGTTAGTCTGAAGGGAAACGCCCTTCTCACACAAAGATGAACTTTGGCATTCCCGCTAAGGCGAATTCAAAGGATCGACAGGACTTAGGCGTTTTAGTTACTCCTATCCCAACTCTCCTATGAATTCACATCTCATAACTATCTAGGAGCAAAACTGAGATAAATTGAAAGCCATGAAATATAGCAGTTTATAGAAGCAAAGAATTTATCTAATAACTTGTTCAAATACTGCAACACTTAACCATAAACATAGACATTCAAACATCACATTCAATATATTACACAGAGTATGAAAATACTTATCAGAACTGGAAAATGTGAAGCAATTGCTGAAAGGGGTGCCCGTTTCCTCCCAACCATAGGCACAGCCACTCTTGACGGATTTACCACTGGCCACCCCCGAGCTAGACCAGGGTGCTCTGAGAGAGATTCTTTCTCGTTGCTCCACAACAGTGAAGGACGGAGGTTACTCTCCTCCTCCCACAGAAACTTGGCATCTGGTTTTCTCTACTCCAAGCAAGGAGGTCTACACGAGTACTTCCTCAGTCACTCATTGGCCTCGTTTATTATCTTGTAGCCAAACCCTGCCCATGGCTTCTTACAACCAGATCAAGCTTACTGCTCATCTTTTTCCTCTCAACTCCAGAGTCGAAGTATGCTCCCCTTCTCTTCTCTGGAGAGTGTTTTCTCTACTCTACTATCCTGCAGGCCTCTGTCCCCGAATTACCTCCTTTCTTGCCTTCCTCAACAAGGTTGCGTGGGTCTGAATCCCAATTCGTGGTCAGGCCTGGAAGCCTTACAGATGGGTACCCTGCCCCATCTCCTCATTAACTTTCGAGGATGGCCTTCCAACTACCATCATGATTGGTAATTCATTTCTGGGTCAAAGGACTGTTGAGCAATTACACCCAGTAGGTATTGGTCTGGTGAGGGTCATCTCAACCATTCTTGGTTTCCCCTCACCATCTCTCTCATAGCATCCATGGTCTATCTTGGCAAACATTTCCCCTTTCAGCAGTTGTTCCACACATATCAAATTTCTATTAATAACAGAAAAATTCATACATTGACCCTTTTATACAAAGGTTCATCAAATCAAACATTCACACATATTTAGTCCGCCATAGTCTATTGGCCAGTTATAGTTATATTTACAAACTGGGGGAAACAAGAGTATTACAATCCCCTCCCCCTTAAAGGAACATCATCCTCGATGTTCTATCTGTCGATGTGCTCTGTATGTACAGAAGTAAAAAAATAATGGATATGCCTGTCTCATGGCATCCTCCATTTCCCATGTGGCCTCATCTGAGCCAAAGTGTTTCCACTGCACCTTGACCTGTGCAATGGTTTTGTTCCTGAGTGGGGTTTCCTTCCTATCTATTATGCATTGAAGTTCTGGCAGGAATTCTCCCTCGGGTTCCACCTGAATCACAGACCAGTCAATAATATGATTATAATCATTTACATAAGTCTTTAATAAAGAAACATGGAAAACATTATGTGCTTTCACTGTGGGAGGGAGTGTTAGCCGATAGGCTACTGGTCCCACTCTATCCAAAACTTCAAAGGGTCCACAATACCGAGGTGCCAGCTTGGCACAAGCTCCCATCCTCAAAGAGCTTTTCCTGGGTCTACCTCAGAGATACACATGATCCCCTACTTTGAACTCTCTAGGAGTCCTTTTTAGGTCTACATAGCTCTTTTGTCTATCCTGGGCTATCTTCAGATTTTCCCTGAACTAAATCACTTGTTGTTCCACTTCCTTTAGCATATTTGGCCCGATGGTAACTCTGTCTACTGGGTTGTTCCATCTAATCGAAATGTTGCATTGCCTTCCATAGAGGGCTTCTAAAGGACTCATTTTTAATGACTCTTGATAGCCATTGTTGTAAGCAAATTCTATCAGTGGTAGGTAGTCCTCCCATTTCTTGGGTTGATGCATTACATGCATCCTCGGCATGTCTTCTAATACTTGGTTTACCCTCTCTATCTGCCCATCAGTTTGAGGGTGACAGGATGTACTAAAGAGTAATTTTGTTTCAAAGCCAGCAAACAGAGATTTCCAAAAGTTTGAAGTAAACTTTGTATCTCTGTCGGATATAATTTCCTTAGGCATGCCATGCAGTCTAGATATCTCTTTCATGAAGATATTGGCAATATCTATTGCCTTGAAAGTTGACTTGACAGGTATGAAGTGAGCAGCTTTGCTCAGTTTGTCCACAACTACCATGATGGCATCGTTCGGTTTGGTTGATCTTGGTAATCCTGTGATGAAATCCATGGAGATGGTTTCCCATTTCCATTCGGGAATTGGTAGGGGCTACAACAGTCCTGCTGGGTGTCAGTGATCTGCCATGACTTGCTAACATTCTAGGCACTTAGCTAAGTAATCAGCTATGTCCTTTTTGAGTCTGGGCCAATAGAATAGTTTCCTAGTGGCCGTGATCATTTTCTGATAACCAGGATGACCAGTATATGGTCTTTTATATGGTTCATCTATTATGAACTTATTCAAGTCATCACAATTTGGAATATACAATCTACCCTTATAAGTCAGCAGACCATCATTAAGCATCTGATAGCCTTCGTACTTCAACCCTGTGGGCTCTTGCTTTAGGTATGAAGTCACGGTCTTGAAAAGTGCATCTATTTCTTGTGCAGTTTTGACCCTCTCTTTGATGTCTAATTCACTGGTGCTTACAGCTGCCAAGTGAACTACTTTTATACTTCTACTAAGGGCATCAGCCACCTTGTTCTCCTTTACTTTGATATGTTTGATTTCAAAATCAAACTCACTAAGGAGAGCCATCCACCTAGCTTGCTCACATCGAGTTTTGGTTGGTCAAACAAATATTGCAACCCACTATGATCTGTCATAAGTACAAATCTTCTACCTCAAAGGTAATGCCTCCACATTTTTAAAGCATGCACTATGGCATCCAATTCCATATCATGGGTCACATAATTGACTTCATGCTCATTCAATTTTCTGGATTCGTAGAAAATCACATGTCCTTCTTGCATAAGGACTCCTCCAAGCCCTTCCTTACAAGCATTTGTACACACCAGGAAGTCTTTGTTTGGATCTGCAATCTTCAGTACATGCGCATTGGTTAGAAGGTATTTCAGTTCTTGAAATCTTTCTTCACATTCTGATGTCCAAATGAATTTAACCCCCTTTTTTCTGAAGGGAGGTGATTGGGCAACCAATCTTGGAGAATCCTTTTATGAATCTCCTATAGTATCCTGCCAAGCCCATATAGGATCTGATATCAGATACATCCTTTCGGGTAGGCCAATCCATGATGGCCTTAATCTTGTCAGGATCAACTATCACTCCTTCCTCAAAATAACATGGCCTAAGTAATGGACTTGTTTCTGGAAAAAGTCACACTTACTAAGCTTAGCATAGAGTTGATGTTCTCTTAGCACTTGGAGTACTAGCTTGAGATGTTCTTCATGCTCTTCCCTATTCTTGGAATAGATTAGGATATCATCAATGAAAACCAACACAAACCTACCCAAGAACTTTCTGAATACGTTATTCATTAAGCACATGAAAGTGGTTGGTGCATTGGTAAGCCCAAATGGCACCACCACAAATTCATAGTGACCATATCTTGTCCTAAAGGTTGTCTTGTGGATGTCTTCATCTTTAATTTGGACCTGATGGTATCCAAACCTCAAGTCAATCTTGGAGAAGATGGTAGCACCCCTTAATTGGTCAAACAAGTCATCGATCCTTGGCAAGGGATACATGTTCTTGATGGTCATCTTATTGAGTTGTCTATAATCTATGCACAGTCTGAGTGTGCCATCTTTCTTTTTCACAAACAAGGTTGGTGCTCCCCATGGAGACACACTAGGCCAAATGTAGCCTTTGTCCCACATCTCCTTCAGCTGTAGTTTGAGCACAACTAGCTCTGGTGTACTCATTCTATAGGGTGTTCTAGACATTGGCACCGCTCCTGGTACAAGCTCTATTGAAAATTCAATATCCCTTCTTGGAGGTAGACCTGGCACCTCTTCTGGGAATACATCCTTATATTCTCTCAATATGAGATGGTCCTCTAGGCTGGGTTTTTCATTCTCAACGGAGTTTAGTACTTGTATTGCATACGAGGGATATCCCTTTCTGCAATACTTCTTCACTTGGAGGGTTGATATTTGTCTCACTGAGACAGGATTTTGAATTCCTTGTAGGGTTACCCTTCTTCCTTCTTCATTTTCACACTCCAAAGTTTTACTGTAACAGTCCAACTTGGTTTTGTGGGCAGCCAGCCAGTCCATGCCAATCAACAGGTCATAAGATCCTAGAGGAAGTATGTTTAGATTTGCTTGGGTGGGCAACCCACTCATGAGCAATTGGCATGCTGGTATGGCCTCTGTTACTTTTCTTTTGGTTCCAGTGGCTAGTTGTACCAGCCATGATTTAACATGTTTAACTTGTTGCAATTTACATTTCTCAACAGTTTGAGGGGCAACATAACTCAAATTAGAACCAGGGTCAATTAAAATGGAAACAGGATGGTTGGCAATCGTACCTTCCATCTTCACCATTGAAGCTTGGTGGTCAGCTTGTCTATTATCCAAGGCTGCATAAATTTGTGGCAGACTCCTAGCCACATCATTGACTGTGGTAGCCTCAGCATAAAGTTCATATCCCTATGGAGGTAGGTACAGGTATTCTGATAGGAGGGATTAGTAAGGCCACACAGGCAGAGATTGAGGGTCTACTGGATAGCATTTATGTAGAGGAGTTGTGTAGCAAGGTAAGCATTAGGATATCTCGGGGTGACGCTAAATAGGGCATGATGAGAGAGATTGATATGGCAGACCCAAGGAGGAGAGATGATAACCCAGGTAATACTCTAACCCTAAACATAGACCCTCCCATTGTTCTGTTGCCTATGCGGATAGTCCCTCAGCAGAAGTTCCTCTCCACAACCCCAACATTTCAAGGGTTCTCTCTTCGTGTTATCAGTCTTACTTTGAGCTGCTCTGAATGGTTTATTTCCACTCTAGGATGGGAAATTTTGCAGATACACACTTTTGGAAGGAAGGCTCATCCTAGAGCTCTTACCATGGTTCTTAAATCTCGAGGGTTTAAACCCCTTCTTCTTGAATCCCGAATTGTTTTTCTTTTTCTAGTCTTCATGGGATTCTGTATTGTTATCCACCAGTTTGCACAAGCTGGATTTCCTGATGAGCCGCCAGAGATTGAGCAGTCAGTGCTCATATGACAGAGTTCAGAGTTCAGTCGATCTTTCAAAAGACCACCTTTTTCCGCATTTCCACCATTGTAATAAATAACTTGAGTATGAGATATTGTATGAGTGTTTTTTTTCACTTGTTAATTATTTTTTGCATGCCTTTGTGGGCGATTAATAATTTCTAAGTTTTTTCACTCAAAAGACTGACTCCAAAGTTAGAGTATGTGTTGGTGGTTAGGCCTTGGCATGGTATAACCAATGCCTAGTGTCTGAATGTATATGAGCTCATACTAGGTCATCTTAATTGAATTATATGGAAATTGCGGCTAGGTTTGATAGGTTTTTTTTAATGTTTTAGTGAAAAAGTAAAATTCCCGCAAAAATTGAATTTTTTAATTGTAAAACAATAAGTTGTAAAAATATGGCATCAAACATCATCAGAGGCCATATTTATGGTCATTTTCCAGTCCAAAGTATCATGTAAACCCCTATTTCCCTTCTTTCAAGACAAAAAGGTGATTATTTTCACTAAAAAAATGAAAATTACTCGAAAAATACGGAAAAGGGGTAATTTAATTAAATCCTTATTTTTTAGAGAAAACTGGGGAACATGTCAGAAACATGTTTTATGTGTCCCCGGTTGATTGAAGACCAAGGCGAGTTTAGCAGAGATGATGGCGACTTCACTAAGGGTGAAAGGCGTGGAGGAGATCCCAATGTGGGTACTCGGCCCCACTTAATGAGGTGGCACATTCTTAAGGAGGGGCGCACATCCCAAAGCCACTAACTCGCCCTCACACTCCCACTCACTCCCACTCGTCCTCACTTCACTCCCACACACTCCTACATCACTCCACTACACTCCCCCATCACCCTACGTACCCACTCATCTAACGGTCCTAGTTCAACGATCAACACTTGACGAGGGACGAGTAGGGCCCACGTGTCGCTCCACGACACGTTCCCGGTTAATTGGGTAGTCGAAGGTGGGTCCACTAGATCAACGGCTGAGAAGGATCCGAGGATCGACAGTCCACGTCACTTCAGCAGTTCAGCATTCGAGAGTTCGGTGTGTGTGTCTCCCGGTTTTCCCTCCGAACCACGCCGGATCTGTCGCCACATGTACCTAGTGTCTACGGCCAGGATTTGCTATGGTTTGCAGAGCTTCGGGGGAAACTCGCGCGTTTCTAAATCGTCGAATGCTTGGACTCCCGGATAACTGTTGATCGGTGGACACGTGTCCCTCCATTATCAATAGTCTAAATTAACTCCGCGACTCTGGCATTCGGGAGTTTCGACGTTAGACCACTCCTAATTCCCCGAAGTAGCACTTCGTCGAAGTGCTTAACGCTTCCATTCCTTCATCTTACCTAACGGCTGAGAGAGATCCATACTAAATCCCCGGATCGATGACCCTCGTCAATTCGCAACTTCGGCCTTCGGCTGTTGTCGAGGGTTCTGGAGTCACAAGTCCTGAAGTCCCAAAGCCGAAAGAGCTAGCTCCTTTCGAACTAGTGTAGGGTTCCTAGTTCCTGATCACATGGGTCCTTTGGGAATTCTTGGGGGCTAAGCGCAAATCCCTTTTTGCAGCAAAGGGGTTAAGGACACGGGCCTGAGCCCTCAGTCAGATGGGTGGTTAGTCTGAAGGGAAATGCCCTTCTCACACAAAGATGAACTTTGACATTCCCGCTAAGGCGAATTCAAAGGATTGGCAGGACTTAGGCGTTTTAGTTACTCCTATCCCAACTCTCCTGCGGATTCACATCTCATAACTATCTAGCAGCAAAACTGAGATAAATTGAAAGCCGTGAAATAGAGCAGTTTACAGAAGCAAAGAGCCTATCTAATAACTTGTTCAAATATTGCAAGACTTAACCATAAACATAGACACTCAAACATCACATCCAATATATTACACGAAGTATGAAAATACTTATCAGAACTGGAAAATGTGAAGCAACTACTGAAAGAGTTGCACGTTTCCTCCCAACCATAGGCACAGTCACTCTTGACGAATTTACCACTGGCCATCCTCGAGCTAGACCAGGGTGCTCTGAGAGATTCTTTCTCCTTGCTCCACAACAGTCAGGGATGGAGGTTACTCTCCCACAGGAACTTGGCAACTGGTTTTCTCTACTCCAAGCAAGGAGGTCTGCACGAGTACTTCCTCAGTCACTCGTAAGCCTCGTTTATTAGCTTGTAGCCAAACACTGCCCATGGCTTCTTGCAGCCAGATTGAGCTTACTGCTCAGCTTTTTCCTCTCAACTCCAGAGTCGAAGTATGCTACCCTTCTCTTCTCTTGAGAGTGTTTTCTCTACTCTGTTATCTTGCAGGCATGTCTCTATCCCTTAATTACCTCCTTTCTTGCCTTCCTCAACAAGGTTGCGTGGGTTTGAATCCCAATTCGTGGTTAGGCCTAGAAGCCTTACAGATGGGTATACTACCTCATCTCCTCTAACTCTTGAGGATGGCCTTCCAACTACCAGCTTGACTGGTAATTCATTTCTAGGTCAGAGGACTGAGCAATTACACTCAGTAGGTACTGGTCTGGTGAGGGTCATCTCAATTATTCTTGGTTTCCCCTCACCATCTCTCTCATAGCATCCATGGTCTATCTTGGCAAACTTTCCCTCTTTCAGCAGTTGTTCCACACATATCGAATTTCTATTAATAACAAAAAAATTCATACATTGACCCTTTTATAAAAAGGTTCACCAAATCAAACATTCACACATATTTAGTCCGCCATAGTCTCTTGGCCAGTTATAGTTATATTTACAAACTGGGGGAAATAAGGGTGTTACAGTAAGGATGAGACTCATTCTTCACTTGTTCACTTGGAGATTAGAGTGGAGAGGAGAGTAAGAGAAGAATGAGAGTTTCAAAGGGAAAAGGAGGCGCAGTTAGAGCATGAGGGCGCAAGCTACCTTGAAAGAGCTTTCATGGAGGGTGCAGGTATGAGGCTTGGAGAGGGTGCGCACTAAGGCTTTGAGGGTGTGCTCTATTGTGAGGGAGCTACTTCATGGAGAGTGCATTGTTTGAGAGGGGGCACTACCTTGTGGCAAAGGGAGTGCAAGCATCTTCAAGCAAGCAAAGGATTCCAAGAGGGCGCAAGTATGGTTCTAGCAGACACAAGCTAAAGGGGGCGCAAGTCTACTCTAGCAGGCACAAAGATTCAGAGGAACTACCAAACACATCTGAGATGGACTGCTTTTGTATCAGGTTCCCTTGTTCTTATCTTTGTTTGTAGCACTTGCTTGAGATCCATATACATGTATAGCTCATTCTTACTGGTTTTCCCCGTGGGGGTTTTTCTAGGGTCATGTTGACCAAAAACATCATGTGTACATTTGTCATGGTTTGTTCATTTACTTTCAGCTGTAAGTAGTCAAAGATCTAGGAGGGTATTTGATGCTTTTGAGTTACATGCATGAGTTATATGGCAGCTTAAACCACTTGATTAACCCATGCAAGGAGCAGCCTCAAAAGGGCATCAAATCACAAATCAAGAGGCAGTTTTGTTACTAAAACAGCAGACCTGTTTGCTGTCCTAAAAACAGCAAGAAGAGAGTCCTAAGAAACTTTGGTAAACGTGCCCAACAAGAGGTCATATGACAGGCCTGTTGGGCAGCCCCTAGAACCTCAGAAAATCTTCAGGCTGTCCCCTCTCAAAAGGCAGCATAGATGAGAATATGCTAGTAGTATAACTACATCAGTATGACCCCAAGCCCAGTGAGAACATGATCCCAAATGAAGTTATAGATTGACTATGCCCATGGCTAGATAGGTCACACTAAAGAGAGTTCACCTAAAGAATTTTAAGTGCATAGACACAGTTCCAAACATGTAAGTGTGCTGGCACGGATGGACAGCTCAGCAAAAATTTGCAATCAGAAGTCCAACAGTCACAACAGATCACCTTCCTATCTTTGTCTCTTCCTCTTCCCAAAGTTTTTTACAATATGTAATTTAGAGAATATAAACGGACAGGAAATTATTTGACTCCTATTCCCTTCATATACTATTCATACATAACCCTAAGATTGTAAACATTTTGGTGGTAGAGAGTTGCTAGGTTGATAGTTGGTTTCTTCTGTGTTGTTGTAAAGCTTTATATTGTCCATATCTTGTACAGTTTTGAAAAATCAGAGTTGAATTTTCTGGCCAATCTATTTTGCCAATGTATGTTAATGAGTGAATTTATTTCCGTCTCAGTTAGTTTCATTGTCAGTTGCGCCATAAATTAGAGAACTGCATATGAAAGTTGAAGTTGTTGCAGCTTTTGCTGTGGTTAGGCTTAATTCTGCTAGTGCACTCTCATTAGGATTACAGGATGAGTGTGTAGGAAGATTGTCTCATAAGCATAGAGTTACCCACCCTGGAGCTTGGCTAGTTCAAAACTATAATAAAAAAAAGAAACATCAATTATGATAGGATAACCAACAACAATGATTAATCTAACACATAGGATTTCAACAATAGCTTACCTTGTTTCACCAACAGTATAGGGAGGGAATGGAAGTCCAGACATGAAGTTCTCTAAACTCAGATCTATTTAGGCACAATAGAACACTTGCAAAATTAAACAATAAAGGTCAAAAACCATTAATGGTCAACTATGTTGCTAACGGTGATGTCACTGCTATTAAACATTGACCAGTTACTGGAATCCGCCACCCCATACTCGTCTCTGACCCATTTGGCATCGGGCCCAGCATCCGAGAAATCAAAGCCCTGAGCTGCTCATGAATCAAATTGCGCCATTCATTAAAATAAAACTCCAACAACTTTGCGTCCTTTTCCTTTCCACCATCCAACCACACCTCTTCTATGGTTCCATAGCTGGTCAGGCCATAATACATATTCACTGTTAACCACAACACCCAAAGGTCAAAAAACAGAGGTTGCAGGTTTGAATCCCCAACGAGGGCTTTCTTTTATTTACAGGGCTGAAGTAAACTTACTTGTTGAGGAGCTCCCGAAAATGGTCGAGGTAATACTTGCTGTAGCATAAGGTTTGGTCATAGGTGGATTCATGACGATCCCATGGGGAGAGGTAGAGGGCCAACCCTATTCTAGCTCCTCTAGCAGCCTCCACCACCTCTTGCAGTATGTCCCAGGTTCCAGCTTTTTAGAGGTTGCTATAGAGGGAGTAATTGGTGTAAGTAGAGGACCAGAGGCAAAAGCTGTTGCGGTGCTTGGCGATGAATGAAGTGGGAGAATCCGACCTCTTTGGCGATTACGGCCCCGTTACTTAGCATCTACGGAACAACTGAGATTGAACAACAAGGGATCTGATTGTTTGCTTCCCCATTCAGAGTTGGTGAAGGTGCCGAAATGGAGGAATATGGTCATTTCGCCCCTACTATGCAATGTGACCTGCCAAGCTGAGGGCATGCCACATGGAAAGTACCGATAGTAGAGGCGGAGAAGAAAGGAGAACTTCATCATGGGGTCAACCACTTTTGTTTGTTAGTTTTTCCAACTTTAATACAAGGATCGAAATCTAGAGTCTTTCTACTCGGCTTGATTTCAATTCCATGTTAGATTATTTTGCCTAGTGTAAGGTTGGGGATGAGGGGGTGTGAGAATAACGTGAGTTAGTTTATTACAAGCTATACTCCACATGTATATACCTACTGCTAATAATGTGTATATGCCATTAAGGTCAAGTACCACTCCATCCATAATGTGATAAAGAGCTCCAAAATAAAAGTGGAGAAGTAGGGCACACTCTCCAAGAAGTTGGGGGGATTTAAGATGTGCAATTATCTAATTAATTAATTTACAAGTTATCCTCTTTGAATTAAGTCGTCGGTTTACTACAACTAGCTTATGTTTGGTTTTATGTGACCCTACCAAAGAAATCATCAAAGCCATATGTATCAAAAGTTTTGATTTTTCTTAAATGTGAAAAAATAGTGAAAAATGAGGTGAAAATGGAATTTAGTTTCAATATTCTCACCATACTGTATAGCAGTATGATTTCTGCCAAATTATATCAAAGGCGAAGTAATGGGCTTCTCATCCTTTACACTCTTTTGCATATGTGCTCTAGTCCACTTGTTAAGAGAGGATTATTTAAATCATTAATGTATACAAGCCTTTGAAGCCACAACAAGAATGTAGAAAACTAGATAAGTATGGAGTTATTACGTTTGAGCCTCAACTAACAAGAATATCAAAATAAAATACAATGGTGTTTTTGGGAGAAGGTTATGTGCATGGAGATGATATTAATAAAGGTATTGCCATAGAAATTTAAATTTGGAATAACTATCATTCATTGGTAGAAAGCTTCTTGTGTTTTCCCTCAAAGTGGGGGGATAACTCCATATGAAAAAAAGATATCCTTGATTATTCCTCGTTAACAAATAGAACAAACCTTGTTGGCATTCATAGAGGCATTTTACATATTATTTGTGTTAGGGTAAAAAAAAGATTAAGTGGTCAATAGGAATTTGGTTTCATTGTAATATAGGGAGGTTTCATAACTTTCACCAAAATTCAAATTCCCTATAAATATGTTCATTCTTTATGGGTCATTTTGCCTATGCAAGAAGGCTATTTCTTATAAATTGGGCCAAGTGCAAGTTTTGGACAAATTTAGCAAAATAAATACCTCAAATTATAACATCTTAACCAAAGTGCTTTTAAACATTCAGAATGTTAGATATTCCTATTGTACATCAACTACATTTCATTGTAATATTTGCCTAATGAAACGAAGCATGCTTGCCACAGTTATAAATAAGAAGCATCTTAATTTTAAAAAAAGGTCAAGTGAACGTTAAAATTAATCCGGTTAAAGTTTGAATGATGATTAAAGAATTAACAATGGCATTAAGTGGATGCCTACATATGGTATCAGAAAGTTTTAATTTTCTTCGAAATCTTAAGATGTGATCAATGTGATATTGATATTCTTATTTTATACTTTACTAAGAATTTAGCAAGGCTCACATGCACCCATCCCTTTATTTACTTTGAAAGCATGTTGTGAGTAGTCTTCTCCTTTGCTTCGTGCCATCAAATTCTTAACACTAAAGAAAAAAGTCGGTGTTGAATTCTTAACACAAATGTTTATCCTGGGAAACCCTCAAGGGGAAGAAAACCCAGCAAATTTCTGTGATATATTGATCAGTCAAATAAGTACAATGAATTTACAAGGCAATAGCACTAAGTCTCTATTACAAAACTGCCCTCAAACCTGTAGCTTATACTGTAGTTGAGCTGATTCAAATCTACCCTTTAATGGCTGACTCTGGATTGCTCTTAAGGCTGCCTCAGAATAAGTGAAATATGCTGCCCAGAATTGAGTATTACAGCCCTCAGAAAAGGTCCTTTAGTTGCTGTACAAAACAGCCTTTAGTTGCTGTTAGAATACCTTCAGAACAGAGTAAATTTGGTGCTATAGGAGTGTCTCAGTTGCTGCCCAGAATGACTCTTAGATGCTGTCCAGAAAATCTCTTAGAAGAGAGTGAAAGAAGGCTGCTACAGAATAGATTATCAGCTGCTAGTTGCTGCCCAGAAATAGTCTAGCTGTTGCCTCTGAATATGTTAGCTGCTCCTTCAGAAATACTAGCTGCTCCTTCAGAAAAATCCTTAGCTGCTCACTCAGAAAAACCTTAGCTCCTCCCTCAGACACTTGAGTACAGAACTCTTAAGACAAACTGATATCAAGAATGAATGAGAAGAGGGTGCCTCCCTCTCTTTAAATAGTAAAGAGTTTAGGTTAGGAGTTTTAGGTTAGGGCTGCCTTAGCTTAGGATAGGAGCTAGAGTAGGTGGCCGACTTAGCTAGGAGAAGTGGCCGACTTACTTTAGAGGAGGGCGGTTAAGGCAAGGGACAGCTGGCAAGGGGGCAGCTTTAAGTGGGCAGCTTAAGGGGGTAGCTTAAGGTTGCAGCTTGAAGCTGCTTGAGGAAAATCCTCTGCAGTTGCTTTACATTTTAACACTCCCTCTCAGCAAAGAGGGTATTCTTCAAGCATCCACATCCACATAGTTCTTTCTATTGCACACAATCATTGACTTGTTGATAGGATCGATATATCACAAGAAGTTTTGTATCCTTATGCAGATATGGAATGTGATTATCCAGTTCTCCTTAACCATGGTCAACTGCTAGAGTTATTTCACTTAGGGGTGGCCAGTCCCTAAGGAATGCTCATAGCTCATCATGAAGACCTAGGAGAATTTTTCACATTTCCTTGTCTTGACTTTTGCTTCAACACACAAAGCTCACAAGACTTGTCTTGACTTTTGCTTTGACACACAAAGCTCACAAGACTTGACTAGGCTCACAGAGGTTGTATGTTCCCCTTGACTTTTGCACTAGTCTGTCTATGCTCACAGAGGTTGTACATTCCCCTTGACTTTTGCATTAGACTTGCATAGCATCTCATTCGTCTTGACTTTTGGTTTAACTCACAGAGGTTGTATGTTCCCTCTAACTTTTGTCAATACCTCACAAGACTGATTGATTCTCCAAATCTCCTTGGCTAGCTTCAGGGTGGCCACTTAAGGCCTCACATTGGAAAATGTCTTCTGATGCTGCTATTCCCTCTCAATGAGGGACACATTTTCTGCCATACCAAGCTTGTCCCGGAAGTACACAAATTTTCTAAGAGACAAAGGCTTAGTCAAAATATCTGTTATCTGCTCATCAGTACGAATGTACTGCAGCTTGATGGTACATCTTTGGACCATGTCTCTGATGAAATGATATTTCATCTCAATATGCTTTGATCTGTCATGGAAGACTGGGTTCTCTGTGAGCTTTAAACATCTCTAGTTATCACAATGCATAACAGTTGTTTCTAACCTCTCTTGAAACAACCCAGACAGGAACTTTCTCAGCCACACTGCTTCTCTGCTTGCATTACTGGCTACTATATATTCTACTTCAGCTGTACTTTGTGCTATAGAGCTTTGTTTCTTGCTTGACCAAGATATCATAGTTGAACCTGTTATCGCACGGTTTGTAGGAAGGGTTTAGGTAGCTTGAGTCAAGGCTTAAAACCGGCGTAACAGGAGCTTCCCCACCCACTGTCACCTCGATGGGGGGCTCTTTCTATTTAGGAGGGCTAGTCTAAGGGAGACGTCCCTAAGCAATCTGGGTTAATGAAGGGCTAAAGGGTAATGGACCAAGTCAAAGAAGTTCCCTTTCACAGATTGCTGCCAAAGATGAGATAGTCAAGAAGAATCTTCCACTGAATGGCACCTGATTGCGAGACAAGACAAATAACTAGAATGTGTGCTTGCAGTGGGTTAGTACTTCATAATCAATGACTATCTTCAAATGTACATATGAGCAATGATTAAATGCTATTATTGACGAAGTCAATGATTGCTAAACAAAAACCAATGA
>ML776756.1:898956-913945 GCA_009831015.1 Picea engelmannii | reverse complement strand
CAACAAGCAGATCAAGGTCGCTCTGAACGTCAATTTGCAGAAGGGGATCAGGTGTTTCTTCGACTGCAACCTTACAAGCAAACTTCCCTCAAGGCCAAGCATTGTCAGAAGCTAGCGCCCAAATTTTATGGTCCTTATACCGTGCTCAAGCGTGTGGGACAAGTCACCTATCAGTTATCTTTACCCAGCCATTCGAAGCTACATCATGTTTTTCATCTTTCATGCTTAAAGAAGGTGATTGGAGCTAAGTGCCAAATTCAAACCAACCTTCCAGAGTTAGCTGAAGAAGGATCCATTTGGCTACAACCAGAAGCAGTTTTGGACCAGCGTGAGCGTCGCCTACGTCAGAGAACCATCAGGGAAGTGCTAGTCCAGTGGAAAGATACAACTCCAGCAGACACCACTTGGGAACCAGCTACCATTCTGCAACAATTTCCTCACCTCAAGCCTTGAGGACAAGGTTGTTTTTAAGGGGGCAGACATGTTAGGGTTCTAACCCGCACATAGGTAGAACAATATATTCGGATGTAATAAAGGTCAATATTAATAAGGCCTTTCAATAAAATAGAATAAGACAGATGTAAAAAGACCTAATAGAAGCTTCCGCTTCTAGAAGGATCTTCCTCTAGATGCTTCTTTTTAGTATAAATAGGAGTCGAGGGTATGAGAACCTTGGTTTTGGATATTATTGTAATAGAGCTCTGCTCAACTGGAGGTTGCCCCCTCGAAGAGGTCCGTGAACATTGCTTTCAGATTCAAAGTGCTATTTCTGTTGTTATTCTTATATCATTTCAGTGTTATTGTGGTGAATGTTCTGGATATATTGCTGTTATTCTTCCATTACTAGCATTTTATTTCTGTTCTGCATACATTTTATATCTGGTATATTACATAGATGTTGTCCAGAAAATCTCTTAGAAGAGAGTGAAAGAAGGTTGCTACAGAATAGATTATCAGCTGCTAGCTGCTGCCCAGAAATAATCTAGCTGCTGCCTCTGAATATGCTAGCTGCTCCTTCAGAAGAATCCTTAGCTGCTCACTCGGAAAAACCTTAGCTGCTCCCTCAGAAACTTGAGTACAGAACTCTTAAGACAAACTGATATACAAAACTGATATCAAGAATGAATGAGAAGAGGGCACCTCCCTCTCTTTAAATAGTAAAGAGTTTAGGTTAGGAGTTTTAGGTTAGGATAACCTTTTAGGTTAGGGCTGCCTTAGCTTAGGATAGGAGCTAGAGTAGGTGGCCGACTTACTTTAGAGGAAGGCGGTTAAGGCAAGGGACAGCTGGCAAGGGGGCAGCTTTAAGTGGGCAGCTTAAGGGGGTAGCTTAAGGTTGCAGCTTGAAGCTGCTTGAGGAAAATCCTCTGCAGCTGCTTTACATTTTAACAGTTATGAATGACAATGACCACTACTTACTTCCCAACTAGACATACCCTTAACAATCTGCTTAAAATCCCAAATTATCTAACTAGCTAAGCAACCTTGATAATTCATAAGAAACATGCAATTAAATGTATTCAACCAAAATATACTAACATCAGGCTCATGCTTGAGGGAGCAGGGTGATATGTCTTAGGAAAGGCTACATGTCATAGGCTTTTTCAGCTTAGGCTGGCTCATCATGGAGCTCTGATATATTAGGACTCAGGAGACGCCAGTGAGAGCATTCATGAAGGTGAGCTGCTAGGAATCTACCTCTAAACCAGCCACATGTAACCACTTGGAAGCATTTGGGACAATCTCGTTTATACAGAGGTGGCCTATAGGGTTTTGCTTCCTGCAACATGGTATATGATATGCTCGCTTCATAATTTAAGCATCATAAGTTGCCAGAGGCTTCATGCCTACTACTTTGAGACACTGAAATCGTGCTTGAAACTGGTTAACAACATATGTGTTGCACATATGAACTATATGCCTTGGGGCAAATGTTTCTTAATAATAGTGACCTTCCACATGAGGAGAGGTTGTCACTTACTAGGCCATATTGTTTATCTCAAGCATTAGCTTGAAGGCATGAAGTAGAGTTGATTCCTGCTGCAATTAACATGTAATTTTGTCACCTAAATGAAAATCTGCTTAGCAATATTGTATTCTTAATTAGAAGGCAGTATTTGTATCAGAACAAAACGTGCAGTAATGTACTCTGCGGGGAAATATTAATGTGTTCAAAATTTTAGGCTAGTTGTTCCCATTCTAGGCTCATTGCTCTAGAGCAATTTTGTGCATGCAATTCAAATAAGAGTCGATTCATCAGCCACTTACAAATAAACTGCTAAACATGACAGACACCTCTCAAATTAAAACAAATCTAACTGATGCTCAGAAACATCCCACCACAAACCTGATGGTCCCATGGGAGCTCAGGAAGCTGTCTTGAATGTGATTCTAGCCATTTCCAGAAATTTGAGAGTTCTTTAGAGGTCAGATATGTTTGAAAGACTCATGCAACTCTTTGACTAAACTTTCTGGGAGTGTGGTATTGTAACCAAGATCATTATTGTAAAAAATACCTAACTAATCCAATCAAGTTAGTTAAATTTGTCAAAAGGTACAGCAAGCCAGCCCGAATCATTTTTGTGATATTTGACTGCAAGTCTGATTGAAGGCTATAGAATCTGATACGCTCTTTACTTCTATTGAACAGTCCAATATCCAGTAGATCAAGATGATTGATGACCAGCATATGAGATAATTGGACTATGCTGAGTGTTGACAAGAGTGGAGGTATATATATTATATTCAAATTAGTTCTATTTAATACTATAATATTCCAAGATTTGGGGACAGTGGGATGGTGTTTATTAGCAGTGCAAATTTTGTTCAATTTAACACTATACTATTCCATGTCCATGTTTCAGGGACAGTGAGATAAGGGGATATGCAAGAACAAGTTTCAGGGATGTTGAAGACATTCCCCAAATGATAAATCTCAGGGGATGGCACAAGTTAGAGTGCCTGATAAAACACAGAAGCAAAATAAAATAAAAACACATTAAAAAGTAAAAGATTACAGTACTGGCTGCTAAGGTGAGGGGCACTAATTTACCGAAGTCAAGTGTGATCATCGTAGTTTTCCCCATTGATTAGTTATTAAACATAGTGGACTGAGGCCATAAACGGAAATATGCCATTTTATGCAATTCATTCTTCAGTTCTCATTAAGAACCTGTGAAAAGGATAACAATGTTTTCAAAGCAGTAGGGTTCAATCACATCTTACAGATTCTCGCCTTCCACATTGATTAGTATTGAGCCTTAATTGGTTTCCCTCTCGTTGGTGTATAGAATTTGACATAATGCGTTCTATCCCTTCCCCTTTCTTGCTCCTTGCCGATGCCATCCTAGTTATGAAGTGGGTTTCATAAATTTTATTGCACATACACTCTAAAGATAAATTTTAGACGCAGACAACATGTTGGTAAGAAGTGCCGAAGCATATTCTAAACATCAAAAAGAAAATTTGCAGGAAAACCCATAAATTATAAAGAAAAGCAAGTGGGGCTTTCATATCTAAAACTGTTCAATAGTTAAATTATGTCACACATAGACATCAATCCTCGAGTCCATATTGTATTCGTCGCTTAACAAGTTAACACTATGTGATGATCAATTATGTCACACATAGACATCAATCCTCGAGTCCATATTGCATTCGTCGCTTAACAAGTTAACACTATGTGACGATCAGAAATTCATAAGTAGCCAGTGCAGACCTTCCAAACCACGGTGAAAACAATGTTTAGGCCCTTAGCTTTATTAGCTTAAAATTAAAAGAATGTGTTTTGTCTGGACCACTCAAACTACATTTATCTATGTTATGGAGAATTGAAATAAACTTTGCAAAGTTATAAAATGCATGCTGTCTCTGCCCCCATTCCCATTTCCCATTTTAATTCGTTTTCTATGTTGCAATCACTATAAGCAATTCATAACCGAGGAGACACGCACTTCTGATAAGGCATATTCCCTGGCTGTCACGTCAAAGGGGCATAAATGGGACAATGTTACGATCAGGCATATTCCTTGGCTGTCACGTCAAAGTGGGCATAAATGGGGGCAATGTTAAGATAGTACCTCGGTATTGACCTCCAAGCCACAATGAAAAGTTAGAGATCGATTAAGTCCACGATTGGAGAGACCTTCAATCCAACTGAAAAGTTAGAAATCGATTAAGTCCACAATTGGAGAAATCGCACTGGAAAGAGAGTAAAAAAAAAATGAGAACACCAAAAAAAAATGTTGAAGTATGGGTGTGTATATTTGGTCATTGTATTAAAAGTGTGCAGGATGACACAAAAGCACCAGCCCGAGATGCACATTGCAGTGGCCAGCTTCACCAGAGATCAAAGTCCCAACTTAATGTTGTATTGTGAATGTGCTAATAATGTAAGTTGCAGAATTCCAAAGCAGTGACCTGGTTGCACAGTTTCAATGATTAGTCGTGCTGCACATTGCAGTGGCCAGCTTCACCAGAGATCAAAGTCCCAACTTAATGTTGTATTGTGAATGCGCTAATAATGTAAGTTGCACAATTCCAAAGCAGTGACCTTGTTGCACAGTTTCAATGATTAGTCGTGCTGATACCTTGTCACACAACATTGGCCTAGACTCACAGATCCAAACAGCACAGGTGTGTGCATGTGAATAGCCAGCTCGGCAAATATTTGCATGCAGAAGCCATACAAAAACAACGGATCACCTTCCTCTATCTGCCTCCTTCTCTTTTTAATTTTTTTGTACAATTATGTTTTAAAAAAAAACAAATGGTAAATGAACGGATTGATGTTTCCTTCATAGATTATTTGTACATCACCTTAAGATTGTAAACATGTATGATGTTGGTGGTACTGAATTGATGGTTCATGGTTAGGTTATTATTTTTCGTGTAAAATTTTGTGTTGTGAATATCTTGTTCTACAGTTTATTAAGTTAAAATATCAGTGTAAATTCATTTTAACTTCAGATTTATTAAGCACTTAAGGGATCAAAAAGAAATTGGATTTGCAATTTGCACACAGAACATTCCTAGTAAGGAACTAGCCAAATGCTCAACAACATTGACAACAAACTGTTGAACTAACCCCTTGGGCTATTCAAACTTTATATATATATATATATATATACTGAGTGGGCCTAATGGTTAAGAACATGTGCTTCCTCTTAAGAGGTCACAAGTTCAAATCCAGAGGGGGGTAGGGTATGTATACCTCTGTAGACTTTGCCAATCAAATCCCTGGGTGGAGGGGGTCCCTTGTCCCACAAACAAGGGGGTCTCATAAACCAATTTGGTGTGTTGGTGTGGCTTGGACGTGACCTTAAAAATAGATTATTATTATTATTATATAAAGTTGAATAGTTATATATATATATATATATATATATGACTAAACATTGAAATATTTATTTGTTATTATTATTATTTTTTTTTAAATACAATATATCAAGACATTACACATCTCCCTCACATTAGGTTGTAAAATACATCCATGGGTACAATAAAATTGGTGTTGAGTTTGTTATCCAATCTATCATGCCAATGTCCGTTGATGTATGAATTCGTTTGTGTATGAGTTAGTTTTGTTATTGGTTGGCCCATAACTTTAAAAGCTATGTAGGAAAGAATTAATCACAGGACTTGCTCTGGTTGTGTTGGCCCATAACTTTAAAAGCTATGTAGGAAAGTTGAATTAATCACAGGACTTGCTCTGGTTGTGCTATCAAGGCAAGAATGTCTAATAAGAATCAAGTTAATGTAGAGCTTGGCTAGTTCAAAGTTATATATTTTTATCTAAATAAATAGAATAGGAAAAGAAAATGTGGAAGAATAGATTCATAGGGTAAGGACAGGAGATAGGTGTTGAGAGAAGAAGAATTAGTTGTGAAAGAATATTAAAGTGAGATCTTACTTTAATATTTTTGCACAACTTTTTTTTCATCTTTCAACGGCTATTTCCAGTCTTTACCCTATAAATCTATTCTTTGGCATTCTCTTTTCTTATTATTGAGTTTTTGTAGTTTTTTTTATTATTGAGTGTCCACTCAAAACTTTGGATGTTTCAAAACTATCTACTCAATTTATCTCCAAAAAAATTACTCAATTTATCTCCAAAAAAATTTAAGACAATAATTACAACAAGATAATCGGTTTGGTTTAAAACATAAATTTCTAATAAAAATCAAATTTCTCAGCATTTCACCCTACCCTAGAGCTTGGCTAGTTCAAAGTTATCTAGTATTATCTAACTAAATAGATTAATTATATCAAGATAATCTAAGACCCCGGATTTCAACCGCAGCGGGCCCTGTTGCACAAATAGCTTAGGGTGAGAATGGAACCAGAGACGAATTTTGTGTTTCACAAATAGCTCAGGGTGGCAATGGAACTAGAGATATGAAATTCCGTAAACGCGGAGGAATAAAACACCGTAAAATCATTCGTGGGGCGTGGCTTGTAGTTGGGGCGAAGCGCTATCATGCAAACACTCGTAAAAGCCTTAGTAGATGTAGAGCTCCAGTGTGTGAGAGATAAGGGTATTTGACTACTCAAAATTGGTTTTCCTTCTAAAAGATTTAGCTTGTCTCAACAAGCTAAATTACTTGTGAACCTTAATATGATTGTTTATCCTGTGAAGAAAAACATTAAAGTTTAAACTTTGAAGACACGGGACGGGGTAAGTCAAATTGATTAAGATAAACGTTAATAAGAAAAAAAGGGAAAGAAAAGAGGTGAAAAAAATGAAAAACAATTACTGCTCAACTGTGTCGCCAATGGTGACGTCGCTGCTGTTAAACATCGACCAGCACGTGGAACCCGCCACCCCGCCCTCGTCACCAACCCATCTGGCATCGGGCCCAGCGTCCGAGAAAATCACGGCCCCGGGCTGCAGCTGACGAATCACACTGAACCATTCATCAAAATAATACTCCATTGACTTCGCGCCCTTCCCCTTCGCGCCGTCCAACCACACCTCCTCTATTGTTCCATAGCTGGTCAGGACATGCGCACCGGTTAACCACAAGCCAAAACGACCAAAAAAAGTAAAGGTCGTGGGTTCGAAACTTACTTGGTGAGGAGCTCCCGCAGCTGGGCGAGGTAATACTCATTGTAGCGTACGGTTTGACCGTAGGAGGATTCGTGACGGTCCCATGGGGAAAGGTAGAGGCCCAGCCCTATTCCGGCTTCTCTGGCGGCCTCGGCCACGTCCTGTACTACGTCCCCGGTTCCATTCTTCCAGGGGCTGCTGCTTACGGAGTAATTGGTGTAAGCAGAGGGCCAGAGGCAGAAGCCGTCGTGGTGCTTGGCAGTCAGTATGATGTGGGAGAATCCGGCTTCTTTCGCCACTGATGCCCATTGCCTGGCATCCAGGGAATCAGTGGGATTGAAGAGCCACGGATCCGCTTGTCCACTCCCCCATTCGGAGTCGGTGAAGGTGTTCATGCCGAAGTGGAGGAACATGGCCATTTCGCCCCTTTGCCATCTGACCTGCGGCGCCGAGGGGATGGGAAGAATTGCCAACGGGGGCGGAAAAGAAAGGAGCTCGTCATGGTATCTGCTGCTGCTTCTAGTTGTTACCAAATTCAATATCAAGATCAAAATCCAGAGTCTTATAACTCGGCCTGATTTCAATTCCATGTCAGGCGTTTCTGCCTGGTGGAAGGTTGGGGGTGTAACACTTATCTGAGCTGGTTATGCAATAACATATACATTATGTAGGTACCTACTCCCAACAATGTGTGTCTAGCAGTAGGGTCAACTACCACTCAACGCCATCGTTCCATTCATAAACAAATTGGTGCAAGCACTCCCTCCAACAAGTTGGGGGGCTTTTAAGACGTGAAATCTATGTAACTTTATAGGGAGGATATGTGCATGTTATCATTGCACACATGGAGTATATGTGTAATTTAAGTAATTTTGATATTTTTATGGAACAAATACGTAATGTGAGCAATTTTAATAACATTATCAAAATAATTATAAATGATCATGGAGTATATGTGTAATTTAAGTAATTTTGATATTTTTATAGAAAAATATGTAATGTGAGCAATTTTAATAACATTATCAAAATAATTATAAATGATTAAATTTAAATTAATTAATTTTGATTATTAATTTATAGTTAAATATGAGTCTACACATGGAGTATATGTGTAATTTAAGTAATTTTGATATTTTTATGGAACAAATATGTAATGTAATGTGAGCAATTTTAATAACATTATTAAAATAATTATAAATGATTAAATTTAAATTAATTAATTTTGATTATTAATTTATAGTTAAATGTGAGTCATTGTTCAAGTTATTTTGATATGATTATGGAGTAAAGGTGGGAGCAACTTTGATATTATTATGTGTTCTTTCAAAATAATTATAAATGAATTAATTTTGTAGTTTTATTTTATATAAAAATTATTAAAGAAAGAGATAAAAAAAAAAATGAAATGTAATTTTTTTATTTAAAAATATTTTATTAGAGGTTTAATAAGTGCAAAACTAAGATCCTCCCAATTGGGTGACATAGACGTGAAGAAACGTCCCTACCACCTAGAGGGTGTAGGGTGTCTGGTGTTTGGATGGTGAATGTTACATACAGGCAGGAGGGTGAGTCCAATCACCAAAGAGTAGGTCGATAGTGGGATGTGGGAGAGTAGGTCGATAGTGGGACGTGGGACAATACATGTGGTTTATTGATCGAACGGGAACATGAGGTTTAGGAATGAAGGGTATGCAGATGGGAGGTGTTGGGCATACCAACACATTAAAATTTATCATACAACGATTATGAATGAGCAACAACACTTGCGAGAGATCATGTGTCAAGCTGGTAGTGTGAGTTTTAAGAAGAAATCCAACAACGAGATTGATACATGTGTGGACTCTTTTGTTCATTCTCTACAAAAGCATTGTCTCAGTAAGCATGTTGCAAATCGGGTCATTGTTATCACGTTGGTGTTTCTGACTGTTTGTAGCTTTTGGGTTTGCTTTGGGGGGGGGGCTTTGCTTATAGTTGTGAGGTGAACAATGATGCGTCCTCGACGGTTGCCTCTCTGTTGAAAGCTCAGTTGCATTTTGGCGAGAGAGTTGGCCCATATCCTCAATCAACGAGAGCCACTTGGGAGGAGGGCATAATTTTAGAGAAGGGAACAAATATTGGAGGTGAATTGAGAGAGTCTAGAAATTCAAGGCAAAGCAAGGAGGGTGGCATTGTAATAGTTATGAGGAAAGCATAGGAGTTGGTTGGGCTCTGCGTTGTGTGGAGTTCAAGGAAATTCAAAGGGAAAGCTCGAGGGATGGACCCTAACAATAGATAGAAGCACACATCTGACTCGGAGGAGCTCAAAGTACCTAAACAGAGGCGTGGAAGGAAAACCAAAACCTAGGCATAGGCCAAAGGAAAGGAGAAGGTTGGGTTTCAGGGTACCGGGGCAAAGAAGAATGCATTGTTGGCTTAGAAGAGATATTATGAGGAGATGCCTAATAATATTCAACAGATGGTCAAGGAAATGATGGGTAAGGTAAAAAAGAAGAGGAGGATAACACCTAAACATAGTATCGAAGATGAGTTGCAGAGTTGGGTGGTGGACACATGTTTATCTTGCTCGTAAGATACAAAGGTCTTCCGGGAAAAAGAATTATATTCGATGGCAAAAAAATTGGTTGCTACTTCTCTAGAATAGTAGGAGTTGCACCAACCAGAGGTCAAAGATTGGTTTTTGAGGCTTGAGGCCAAATTTACTGTGTTCTATCGACTCATGTTTAGGTTGAGATTCAAGGTCACCACATGGGATCATAAAAGCAAGCAAAGGAATAGTGAAATTCAGAGCTCACTCTGATCTAGCTAGCATCAATAACAGCCCAATTATCAATGAAGGCAATGACAAGCCAATGCCACAGAACAAAGGCAAAGGGCCATGACAATCTGCAGACCAAGGCCCATCTAAACCCAATGCACCTTAGTTATGTTAATTGTTTTGTTATGTTAGGACTACTAATTTCCTTCAAGGGTATCATAGTATGATCAGTCGATTATGTCTGAGAATATATTGAAATGAATGTAAGAAGGATCAATACTATAATGTTCAGAAAGTTGTAATGGATATGACAATGCGATCATGATGGCCTTATTATGTAGTCTGGATTTTGATCTCCTCTTTTTGACGGGTCACGGATTACCATATTTGTAACATTTTACATAAATATTAGCATATGAGTAAACCTGCTTACAAAAAAATGTAAAATTAAGATGGATTTAAATTAGTTAATTTCTTTAGTATTAAATAATTATCAAATAAAAGATGAAAATTTTGATTGTTTTTACTATAATTAATTTAATTAACTTATTTTTTAAGATTTATTAATTTAGACACTTTCTCTTTCATGGTGGAAAGAATTGTATTGGTAATGAACATGTAAATAATAAAGAATAAATCATCATTAATATAATATTAACTTAAAACCGAACATTTATAAATTTTTATGTATGAGGGGAGCAACAGCAAGCTGGAGTTTGGTAGTCGCGGCCACAACAAAGGACAACATGAGTACCAAGGGGGGCGGTAATGGAACCCCCTCATACAAGCAGGTAGTAGTAGACAGAGGAAAGGCCCATGAGGCGTAGGTTTCAAGGCACCAATGACAAGCACCTCGAGATCAGAACCGGAAAAGAGTCAGGAAAGCAACCAGAGGAAAAGCGATGGCATGGGGGAAGAAGCCAGAGAAACTCAGAATGTTGCGCAAGAAACGGTGAGCCCCAATGGGGCAAAAGGGCGCAACCCATGTAAACCAAAGACAACATTGATACCCAAGGTAATATTGGATGATCCGCAAACACAACTCTATAGGGACCAGATGAAGACGCATGCGCTAATCTACAAGTTTATGGGTTTGTGGCCCACCGAAAGAACGTTGCGCAATTGGATTAAATATCAATGGAAGTCAAGCGGAGAAGTGGATCTTCACCTTGGCTCGAAAGGCTTCTTTACATCAGTTTTCATGAACCTGGAAGATAGGGATAAGATCTTTGAGGGGGGGGCATACTTCCATGCCTCAACAGGACTGTACATGCGACCATGGAAGGAAAACTTCTCCCCAGAGAAAGAAACTTTCAAAAATGTACCTGTATGGCTGAGACTTTACTCCTTGCCGTTAGATTACTGGCTACCTTCCACCTGGGAAAATACATGAAGACATCAGAAGCAACCCTAAAAGGACGATACACCTCCTATGCAAGAATCTACATAGAGATGGATGTGTCAGGGGCACTCCCAGAAGCCATAAGCCTGGAATTCAGGGACGAGGAATGGATACAAAACATTGACTATGAGCAGATCCCCTTTAGATGCAGGTGATGTCACGAACATGGACACCTAATCAGAGAATGTTCGATCATGAAAAAAAAAGAAACGGAAAACACCAAACTACAACAGGACGAAGATGGGTTTATAAAACCAAACCACAAGAACAGAGCTAACAAGAAACAAAGTAAAACCCCAACAGGGAGCAACCCGGAGGCCAGGAATAAAGCAGAAGGATGGGACAAGACCAACAAAGAGGAGGAAGGAGGAAAGGAAAAGACAAAAGCTAAAGAAGCCAGGGAACAAGCAACAAATGAGGATAGAAATAGCCCAAGAAAAGAGATGGGACAAGGGGGTAGCGCAACTCCTATGGATGGAGAAACCAGAGATACCCCCACCCCCATACAAGAGGTAGACAGAGACGCGGAAATGACTCCAAGCGAGGTAGGAACAGAAGATCATGATCTCAAAGATATTGTGGAAAGGGAAGGGATCGATCTCCTAAACATACTGGAGCAATGGAAAAGGCAGGGCGTAGACAATGTACCAGTGAAGCAACTAGATCGCATCCAATACATGTTCCTCCTAAGGGATGAAGACAAATCCAGAGAGCTCAAGTGAACACATGGGGAGATAGGACACCTAGGAATCAAAGCAGGCGAAGGACAAGCGCAACTCTCACCCAAGCAGACAAGAAGGAAAAAAGGCAAGCAATCAAACAACGTAGCCCTACATGAACTAGGAGCTTTGCTGATAAACTCAGGTAAGATCAAAAATCTCTTTCCCAACTCCCCCCCACATGTTTAAATGAAGATTATAACATGGAATATAAGAGGCCTAAACAACCCACGAAAGCAGAGAATTCTTAGAAATAGACTTAGGAAGGAACAACCAGACCTCTGTTTCATCCAAGAGACAAAATGCACTATAGACGGAATGGAAACAATCAACAAAAAACAATGGAACAAGTACAAGATGTTGGTTGTCGAAGGACAACAGATGGCAGGAGGAATCCTCACCTTGTGGAACTCACAAGTGATGAACCTAATAGTAGCCGAGGCGACCAGGCACACACTTTCGGTTAACATGCAAATCATTGGGAATATGGAGATGATTCTATGCACTAATGTGTATGGACCCCATATGCTAGAGGAAAAGAGAAGAATGCTTCTAGACCTAGAAGACTTAAAATCCCGCTCCATCAACCTCCACTGGATCCTAGCAGGGGACTTCAACATCATCACATCACTTGTGGAAAAAAAAGGAGGCACCAGGAGATTGGATAGAGATGCGAAAGAATTCTCAACGTTCATAGACACAGCAGAGACGGTGGACATCATAACCAATAATGGACATTTCACTTGGAACAATAAACGGATAAATCAACATCAGGTTGTGACAAGGCTAGATAGATTCTTGGTGTCGGAATCCATCATTATACAGGGGTTAACCTTAGATTGCAGCATCCTTCCCTAGGGGGGGTTCTAATCACTGGCCAGTCCAACTAGAAGCATACTTCCCAACCACCCTGAAGAATAGACCATTCAGATTTGAGAAATTATGGATTGAACACCCCACCTTCAAGGAGAACATCAACCAGTGGTGGCAGGAAAAACAACCAGAGCAAGGGACACGAATGTTCAAACTCTATAAGAAACTAAAGTACATCAAATATAAGCTCAGGGAGTGGAACAAGGAAATTTTTGGCAACATAAACCAAGAGAAGAAAAATATTGAAGACAGAATGGGAAGACTCCAGGAAGTTTGCATAGCGGAGGGCTACATAGAGGACCGGAAAAAGGAAGAGATCCAAATGACCCAGGAATGGGAAGGAAGATGCCAACAGGAAGAAACTCTATGGCACCAAAAGCCTCGAATCAGATGGCTAAAGGAAGGAGAGAGGAACACCAAGTTTTTTCATAGAACAACCATTGCCAAAAGAGCCCACAACAAAATCCTGAAAATTAAGGATCAGGATGGGATCGAGTGAGAATCCCACAAGGAGATTGAAAATACCCTGGTAAGTCACTTCCATGGGATATCCCAGGAACCCAACAAAGACCGAACGGAGGCCATCCAAAGGATAACACAACACATCCCCTGTCTAGTCACCAAGGAACAAAATAACAACCTAAACAAACCCATAGCTGAGGAGGAAATTGATCAAGTGATCTAGGAGATGCCCAACAGGAAAGCCCCGGGTCCAGATGGTTTCACAGTGGAATTCTTCAAAGCCTTTTGGGAAGTGGTCAAACACGATGTTTATAGGGTGGTGGAGGACTCTAGATGATCGCCCTCCATCCTAAAAGCGTTAAATGCCACAATGATTACTCTAATCCCTAAAGCAAATGAAGCAAGGACCCCTGACTTCTACAGACCCATAGCTTTATGCAATGTGGTTTACAAGATAATGTCTAAAGTCATAACCAATAGATTGAAACCCTTCCTACCCACACCGATTTCACAAGAACAGGCGAGTTTTGTGGAAGGATGAAAAATCATGGACAACATCATCCATGTTCATGAGCTAATCCACACTTTGAAAATCCAGAGGAGAGGGGGGATGATAATACAACTGTTAGAATATAAAGGATTGTGTGCTCGTTTTACCACGACGATACCCTCGTCTCCCAACCACAGGCCGAAGCCTCCCTCTGAGCACCTTAACCTTGACCTGAGAATTCCTCCGGAAGCAAACCCTAGGCTAGATATCCAAACAAAGAGCAACACATCTCTCCCCAAGGATAGTGCAACACAAAAAGCTGATCAGATAGTCCAAACCCTAGCCAAGAGATATCCAAGCCAAATACTGAAAATTGCTGCTGCACCTGCACCTGCAACCCTCCTCCAAACCTGCGCACCAGCTACACCTGCAGTGCGCACCAACTGGGAAAACTGCAGTCCTGAGATGTGACAAATGAGAAACCGGTGCCCTGTATTTATAGTAATCCTGCAAGTTTACTGGGGCCGACTTCTCCTTCTGAGTAGGTGTCTGTTCAATATATTATTATTAATTCTGGTCGACTTCTTCTCTTGGAGGCTAATAGCCTAATATAAATTATATTCTTGACCCGACAAGGCTTCTAGGGTTATTAGCCAATTCATTAGGGTTTCTCTTGCTTCCCGGAGTCTTCTACTCTCGTCAGGTTCACATGTAGAGGTAAATACCTCCCGCAACTACCATAATATTAACACTCCCTCCTAGCTAGAGAGGTATTTACAGGTAATGGACTTGAGCAAAAAACATACCATTTACCCGGTAGCATCAATATAGTCATCTAGACTATTTCATGACTAGATCATGAGCATCACCATTACTATCAGCTGCATCATCTTTCGTAACCATACTTCATCTGAGTGATACAAGTGGAGTAAAAGCTCTGAACTGTTTTCCGTCTGGAAAATCTCTGTTCATCATTCATCTGAATGATCATCATCTCCAGTAAACTGCTGATAGTCTTCAAGGCAATTAAAATCAACAATGGTCTTGAGCACAACAGACCATTCAACTGGTAGCACCATGAGCACCTGTCATTATTATCGGACTGGATAATCTCCTATGACAACTGGTACAATATCAATTTATAGAACACACCTGTGTCTATTCCCGTAGTACACAACTACAATCCAGTGGTTAACTACCACATCAAGTAACACACAAGTACTTGATCAGCAATAGTGAAACA
>ML776756.1:869545-898856 GCA_009831015.1 Picea engelmannii | reverse complement strand
ATTCATTAGGGTTTCTCTTACTTCCCGGAGTCTTCTATTCTCGTCAGGTTCACATGTAGAGGTAAATACCTCCCGTAGCTACCATAATATTAACAACTTGACCTAGCAAAAACCTATGACAAAATTAACTGGCACTACATGGTTAAAACTCTGGAAGCCTTTGGTTTCACCCAATACTGGATCAACTAGATTATCAGCCTAGTCTCAACGACAAGTTACTCGCTCCTGATAAGTGGAGCCCCAGCCAAACCCTTCAAGCCCACTAGAGGCATCAAACAAGGAGACCCACTATCCCCCTTCCTGTTCATCCTGATGATGGAAGGTCTAAGTCGAAGCATAAAAAGGGCAACAACAGCAAGAGAAATAACCGGCCTCAAACCTTTCGAAAACTGCCCTACTTCCACACACCAACAGTTCGTGGATGACACCTTACTTCATGGCATACCCACGGTCAAGGAAGCAAAAACTTTCAAAAGGATATTAGAAGAGTTTGGGGAAGCCTCAGGAGCCGAGATCAACCATTCCAAATCAATGATCTACTTTTTCAACACCAACCCTGCAATCCAAAGGAACCTGGCAAATATTTTGGGCTTTGAGCCCAAAACTCTCCCAACTAAGTACTTGGGCACCCCCCTAGTGGACAAAGCTTACAAAATGGAAACTTGGGAAGGAGTGCTCAACAAGCTACAAGAGAGGGTGAAAAAATGGACGTACAGATCCCTCAACCTTGCAGCGAGACTGGTACTGACCAAGACAGTTCTGCAAGCAATTCCAACCTATATGATGTCCGTATTTCCCACCCCCAAAGGAATACTACAAAAAATAAGGACCATCCAAAGGGACTTCCTATGGCGAGGAGCAGAAACAAAGAAAAAATGGGCCCTGGTGGCTTGGGAGAAGGTGTGCAAGCTAAAAATGTAAAGGAGGACTGGGGCTACAGGATCCACAAGTAACCAATGAAGCCTATGGGGCGAAACTCTAGTGGCGATGGGTTAAAGAAACTTCTACCCCATGGGCAACCCTCTGGAAGGCCAAGTATGCCCCAGACATAAACGACCAGGACCGAATTCATTTTATGGGCACCAAGGAGGGATCAACCATCTAGAACCTAGCTTGTCACAATAAAACTTGGGTCCAGACACACAACTTTTGCAAAGTAAGGAATGGTAAAACAACAAGATTTTGGGAGGATGCCTGGCAATAGGAACCCAAGATGGGAAATCCAAACAGGGAGGAACTCCAACAGGACATGATCGCGCAAGGCAAAACCAACGTTCACCATTATTGGAAGCAAGAAACAGATCGAAACAAGTGGAGAATCTGGGACAATCTCAATTCCCAAACTAGCGATTGAACCACAACCATCACGAAAGAGGTGGAGGAGGAACTAAGGAAAAGGAAAATTGCAGTCTCGGAAGAAGAAGACCAATTAAGATGGGGTCGGAAAAATGGCGGGGAATTCAACTTGAAGGAAGCCCGACATTAGATCATGGACCAAGACCAAGAAGACCCATCGCAACTATGGGATAAGCTCTAGAGCAGCCCCCAGTGGCCAAAAATAAAAATTTTCAAATGGTTAGTACTTCACAACTGAATTCTAACCTGGGAAAACCTAAGGAAAAGGGGCTTCATAGGTCCGTCACGGTGCCACCTTTGTCAAGCTAAGGAAGAAAAAACGAATCATCTCCTCGATGAATGTACCTACACAACAAAGATCTGGGACTGGGCGGCAGGTATTTGTTGACAGTCCAATAGGACCCGAGGTAACATCTGCGCAACCATCAACGACTGGAATGAGAATTACAGTGAAAATGAAGAGGTGAATCTATGTTGGACTCTCATTCCGAGGATGATCATATGGACAATATGGAAAGAAAGGAATCAATGCCTCTTCAAGAATGAAAGCCTCCCAGAAGGGAAAATCAAAGAAAAAATAATCTCCATGACAAGAGAAACGGTGCAGAGCCGCAATTGCCAGAATGGGAAAGAGCAACTCCCAGGTCGGGACTCTAGAGTCCTAAAAGATTTTCACCTAAAAGACGGGTGCAACCGCACACAAATAGGATGACCACTGCAACTCCAACTAGGTGAGCGCAACTGGAATCCCCCTCCAGCAGGGTCCCTCAAGTTGAATTTCGACGGGGCAGCAAAAGGAAACCTAGGCATGACAGGAATGGGTGGGGTTATCAGTGATAGTGGCGGCAACATAATCCGACTGTACGTCGGGAGTATGGGAAAGTCAACTAACAATGCAGCGGAATTCAGAGCCCTTGAGATCGGCCTCAAGATTCTAAGTCGTGAAAGGATGACAAACACTATCGTGGAAGGTGACTCCACTTTGGTAATCAACACGGTGAAGAGACTCCAAAATGGCACCAGAATGGGCAAAGTTCAGAGACACTGGCGCTTGGCACACTCCCTGCAAAAAATCCAGGAGAATTTGCAAAAGATGAACACAGTGGAGTTGCGTTGGGTACACAGGTCAGCGATTGGCCTGGCGGACATAATTGCTAATGAAGGGCTTAGCAAGGAAGAATCAAAGTTAGACACCACCTGGAGCAACATCCCAAACGGTCAATTCAAAATAGATTGCATACAACTAGCGACAAAAGACCATGACGGTAGATTAAGTACAAAAGGTCACATCAAGAGGAGTGGTGCAAGGCCAATAGGTGGGCACGACGAATCCAGGCAGAATCTTCATGACCAACATCCAATTACGAGTGAGAATGCGGGATCAGACCACACAACAGATGGGGGTACGAAATCAAGGTCACACCAGTAGGAATAAGCGCAAGGTTAGTGCAGGGGAAAGTACAAATGGGACTCAGCTGGCCTCGAGTGACGTAAGAAAAAATATGTTACCACGCACCAGTAGGGTCACACCCCTCCCAAGAACAGGTACGTGGAAGAGAAAAGTTGGTTACACAACGAGCAGGGGCAATGGACGACGTAGGGATAACAGATAGATTGTCATGGTCACACATACCGAGATAGAGAAAAAGGACGGGAAGGACCACCTCTACGGGCAGACCATGATTACAAGGACGAGTCCACAGCAGGAGAATTTCCATAAAAAGGCGAAGCACTAGGAATAGATGTAGTTGGACAAAGCGCAACAACAGAAGTCACCACAAAAACAAGGGCCCGACAAGAAGGAACCTCTAGGTCGATAGGAACAGAAGGAGAATTCAGGGAAAGAACTGCCACAAGCCAACCAAGATGGTGCTTATGAAGAAAACGCATGTCAAAAGAAACACCCAGATGTAAGAAAATTCGACAAGCCATAGGAAGATTTCAAGGATGGAGCAAGCAGCCCGAGACGCCAAGGGCACCTTCCAGGTGCTGGTTGAACCGAAAGGACAAGCGACCATCACCAGGTGGGAAAGGGAAATCACTGCCAAGTGCAAGGACAAATCCTGGGAGGAACTGAGCCAGGAAGCGGACTGGATAACGGACCCAGGGACCACGCAGGCTAGGGAAACCCTCTACCATAAGACAGTAGAGATGGCATGGCAAACAAAGATGTTAATAGGCAAAGTGAGAACAGAAAAGAAAGTTGCCAGCCGGAAGGGTAACAAGGCCCAAAACAAAATTGCTAAAAGAAATCCTGAGTCGACTCAGCAGCCTGGACTCTAGTACAAAACGACTTGCAGAGGACCCGAAGAACCAGAAGGAGAAGCTGGAGCGAATGGCTGCCCAATTCCACTTATACTTGCGCTACGCCCATCATATGGACATCACACTTGCTGATGGGAATGGAGCACCAGCCCGGATCAGGAAGACCCACACGGTGGCCCAGAGAGATGAGAGCAAGGACAAGGCGAAAGACAGAAAGAATAATCTCATAATCCTGGACTACCGTTGAGTAGACAATGATCAGAGAATGTTATTGGGTCAGTCTTAATTGTTGTCTTGTGTTTTTATGGTTTTGTTATGATTAGCTTGTCAAAACTGGATATGATGGGACTGGACCGGTTTCCCAATGTGGCGGTCCAACCATACCCCTCTGCTATCTCAAAGAACACAACTCTGGAACCCCTGGGTTGGTTTCCTTTTTGACAAACCAGGGAGTTCCTCTTTTTGTATATTAGTCTTTTTTAGTAATATAGATACTCACACTCACTTACAAAAGAAAAATATTAACTTAAAACCATTTTAACCTTAGATTTATCGAAGTCGATAGATCAAATCTCCTGGGGTGTTAAATTTTTTTAAGGTATAAAGACTTGCATTTTCACCTTACGAAATTTAGACATTTTTGGTGCTTGATATATTCAAGGAAAAGATGGATTTAAGTTAATTTATTAATATTTTTTAATCTTAAATCAACTTATGATTTTATTATTATTTTATTTAAGGTGTTTGAATTTAATAGTTCCTCTTTATCATCAAAGGGTATTAACATATATTTGTTCACACAAATTTCTTTAAGTGTATTATAATAAGATACTTTATCTTTTTACTTTTATTATGCTTATTATTTTATTATTTTGTTACACATCGACTCGAGTTGTAAGTAAAACGTGCCTCCAAAAGTAATAGAATGTTTCACCTTTTAAAATAATTTTTAATATTTTAAAATTTGTTTTCTTTGTTTCTTTTTAAATCTAAAGGTGACAAAATCTATCATAACTTAGTTGTCAACCAATAGTGAGGACAAGACAACCATTACCGGTTTTTATCCATGAATGCAAGCTCACTCACCACTATTATTCAAGGAAAACCACACCACTTGAAATAACTCGCTAGTGGTTCATAAGGGGGAAAAATTTCACCCCTTCCATATGTCTTTGGGTCTTGGGTCATTAACCTATTTCATTACGTCTGAGGAAGATAATCTCTAAGCCATTAAGAAGCAATTTTAGGCCTTACTCCAGGACCAAAAGTCAGTTTCATCCTAGATAGTATCTACAATAAAACCAATGTCCCTTGTGGTCATCATTGAGGCTACCTCCAATAGGGTCATGTGCTTCCTTGTAGCATCTATCCTTAGTCACATACATGAGCCTAGATACTAGTCCTAGTCGTAGTTTAACCTCTTGCTCAAGAGGATTTATTTTCATACAAATATGTTACTTTAAATTATTTTAAGAAAATTACTTTATAAAACATAATTTAAAACTCTAAATTTACAAGTAAAATGCACCTACAAATAAAACCAAATACAAAACTTAAACAAAGGGAGGTACAAAACAACAAATCCCTACCTTAAGTTTGAGACGATCTCAAAAAATAGGGAATAGTTATTTTGTTCACGTAGTTTGTGATATTGATTGCTAGTCTTAAGCTATAATCCAATTACTAGTAGGTAATAAGTACTTTGTCAATTTTGTTAACTTAGTTGCTAGAGAAGTGCTTAAAGTTGTTATAGTATAAACGCCCCTTCCAATCCCATATCGAGAGCTAGAAGCACCAGTGTAAGTAGCAACATTAGTACCATTCCCAATAGTCAAAGCATGACTTGCCTAGTTGAAGAAGCAACACTAGTGGCAAAGGTAGGTATGGAGCTAAGCAACATCATGCATGATGTGAAAGCAAGAGTGACAAAATTCTCTCTCTTAGGAGTGGGGGTGTTCTTAGCCTTATTGGCTTGGCTAGACACTTAACACACACACGTATTGATGAGGGATTAAAATGAAAGGAAGTTGTTGGAGAGTGCCTAATTGATAGGCATGTAGAACCTAATGAGTGCATGGTAGAGTCAGTCTAGTGTGGGGATAAATCAAAGAACAATAAATACAAGCCAAAGACAAAAGCATCCCTAGATATCCACTTGTGATAATCGCTCAATACTAACATAGAGTATTGCATCGTCTTTATGGCATGATAAATACACTTGTCCTTGAATACAACTTGACTACCATATGCTGCTATTATGAAAGGTCGCTCCTCTAGGTTTCGTCTAGCTTTACAAGCTCATACATTAAGGCTATAAATCTCCATAAGGTTAGATTGTTAAGTGCCTTGGTTTAAGCTTCCATTAGCCTTATGTTCAAGTCTTCTCTAGCAAAATAAAACACTACTTGGTCGTTAGAGCTCATACATGTTCTTCAGCATCTTAAACACTTGATTAACTTGATTGTGGGAAGATAGAGGAACCATGACCTAAGTCATGTTGCAAGGTGACCCCCATTAGTGAGTATTCATTCATCTCTTTTAATTGAAGACTTGTCCAACATGCCCCAAGAAAATCATTCTAGCAATTTGTCTTCTCAATCTAGTTCCATTATTAGTAATTCAATTTCTATTTTTCAAGTCACTTCACTTGTTTCAAATCCTTTAGTTTCATTTCTAGTTGCTTATCCCCAAGTGGCAAAGGAATTGGAAAATGCAAGGAAGGTGAAGGCATCACTGGCAGTAAAGCCATAGACATGGATAGATTCACTAGTAGGAGAACCAAGAAAGGAGGGAAACATACAATGAATAATGTGTTGCATCATAGAATACTCAACTTATATATCATGTCAGAAAATCATTTGGCATTTTGGTATACCTTTGTTCAACATGTTGTAAATAGGGCACAAATGGGCTTATTTTGTACTCTTACATCAAGACGTTGCTCCACATACCCTTGTCCTCCCTTGCCCCCTCACTATAATTTTTAATTGCAAATTTTAATTGTTGCTCGTAAGGACTATTGATGTTATTACTATTGGATATTAAATATAGCATTCCCTATTTTTTGTAGTTTACTTACTCAAGCCTTAGTCAAGCCCTGTATAAGCTAATTTCACAAGAGGAAGTGACTATGGATTTCCTTATGATCCCTGCCTTCCCGGTAAGGACACCTTAATTCATTTATATCTAGATTTCCCAAGATGAAAGCATAAACATAACATGAAATAAATTGAAGAAATGAAAGAATCATTGTCTAATAAATGAAATAATTTTTACATTCAACTTGTGCAATGCCCAAACATTTTACTAGTGTATGAAGATAGACATAGTTGCACTATATTGAAGAACATGATGAAGAATAGATGCCTCTACCACCACTTTTTCTTCAGCATGTCACAAGTGCAATGAAGAAGCTTTAATTTGAGGTAACGCTTAAGCTTTATCTCGGGTATATTCTCACCACCTCTACCTTATCATGTTGTAGTTTCATTAGAGATTGAAAAGCATCTAAAGAAAATGATATTTAGAACTGGATGAGGAATATGTATAAGCTGAAGAAATACACATAGTTGTTCTACTCCACTTTGGAAGCCTCAAGGATTTTTCAAGTGGTGCTTCCAGAATTTGTTATTATCAACCTAGAACTATTGAATAAGACAACCAAAGTGGTGAGAAAAATACAATAGAGTTGGTGATAAAGGTGTTTGAGTCTGCAAGACATCGGTGTATGAAGACACGAGATCTATGGTCTATGCATGCAATTAAGGTGGTTCATCCAAGTAAAGTGATGAAAATTATTCTCCTCATAAAATATGAAACATTAGAGAGCGAAAAACAAATATTAAGTAATGCTAGACTAATTTCTAGCATTACCTAATTTCAAATTTTATAATATCATTGCACTCGGCTATGTCTAAGTTAACCTAGGATTTTCATGGAAAATGTGGCATTGTGCCTCTATATGAGGCCAAATCAGAGGATAAAATATTTGATTTCTGTATATAAAGTAGTTGATAGCTTTGATTGGTGTACATAAAATGGTTTATACATTTCAAGTGAAAATTTAGGCTAATGAGTTGAGAAATATTTTGATTTATGTGTAAAAGAATTGACATGATGGCAAGTTGATTACTATAATTCTTGCAGCATGAAAGGCAGGGACTAAAATTTTTACAAAATAAAATAAATATTATGAATTTGGATGATCTTATCTTCAAATTTGGCCTTTGAAATCTCACCTTCGAAGGTGTACCTAACTTTTCTTCAAATTGTAGGATGTGATAAATATGAGGTGGATATTTTTTTCTCTACTTTTGGTTAGGCTTTAGCAAAGTTGACTCCATGCACTTATCTCTTAATTTACTTAATCTAAAAGCTTGTTGTGAGTAGTCTTCACATTTGCTTTGTAACGTACCCAACCACCCCGATCCCCGCTAGGATGGTGGAGTACTTGGAATTTTTCTCCAATTTCCTTAATTTCTCCATTATGTTAGCTTTGATACCATATAATTACTTTGTCATGTCATATGATGCAAATTATACATGAAAAATGATATGTCGAATCATACAGAATTTATGAGAACATTCAAATTATAAATGCACATTTATACATTTAAACATTGCAACAATTAACACAAAAATTCACATACTGTATACACACGTATATAATAGAATACTTGTCTTTAATAATGGTTTACAACAATCAACTACTAACATGGAACATTCCTCCCAACCATATGCACTATTGCACCAGGTCTTTCTACAAGAGGCCACCCTCGTGCTGAGGCTATGAGTCCACAAGGACGAGCAGGGCTCTCTCAACCCAGTTCCCACTAATTTCTCAGCTAATTCACTCATGCAACCATCCCAATCACCAACTCTCTTTGCCCCTTCAATTTGCACAACCCAAAGAAGTGGACCCCCTTCTCTGCAATGCAGTCCCTCGGGATATCATGCCTCTTTCTTGGGCTCTAGCATAGATTGGCCAAGAAAATATTAATTATGGGATCTATAGGGATTCATAGTATTAATTTTCACCATAGTCATACAATTCATTTCCCTTCACAAGCTTATCTTCCTTCCTCTTACAATTCGTACTGAGCTAGAACGATGATGGAATGATGGATAGAATGAGGTAGAACGATGGGTAGCTCTGAAAAGCAAGGAATAAGTATGCATGTATCTAACTTGCCACTTGGTATTCAAGGAACACTTCCCCAACTACTCTTGTACACATCTTAATGTTGATATGCCTTTTTCATAAGCCAAGGAAAGGACTTTGGGTTACAATAAAATATTATAAAATTATTCGCTTTGGCCCCTTTTCCCCCCTTAGCACCCTCTCATTCCTCTCTCGTGGATTCATAACCCCCCATCGTTTTAGTCCCCTTTGTCTAGCAACCAATGATGTCTTTGTTTTAATAACTTCAATTTACATCATTTACATTCCTTGGCCCTCGACCATACTATTTGGCTCACGACCTAATTCACTTTTTTACATTACAACACATTCCAGGGATCAAAACTGGGGTGTTACATGCTTCATGCTATGGAACTCCAAAGCTTGTCAAGTGCAAAATACAAAACACACTTGAAATGCATTTTTTTATTAACTAGCAATTACTCTTAATGGTGCAAATAACACTATAACAAAAATGATGTGTTAAAACGTAATATGGATTAAGTGGATTTGAATATAATTCATGCATGGGAATAATGTTCATTTACCCTAATAATTAAGATTTTTGGTAGAAGCTAGAGATTAACATGGAAATTAGGATAATGTTGGACACTACCACCTAGTAGAGGTTTTTAGTGTTACTAGAGTGGGAAAAATTATAAAAAAAAACTCCACTAAAACCTTCACTATTGGTAGCGGAGGTTTTTGCAGAGGTTTTAGTAAATGTTTGCTACGACTAAAAATTATGGGCAATCGGAGGATCTAGTGAAGATTTTTTCAATCAGTGCACTTATATCAATAATACGCACCGATGTGCCAATATTTGATATACACTAAGGCTTAACAAATATATAAAACACATTGATGCATATTATATATTTTTAAAACCTTAATGCATATTTTAGATATTAAAAGCATTGGTACACTTATATCAATAATATGCACAAGTGTGCCAATATTTGATATGCACAAAGAATTCAATATATATATATAATTTGCACTGGTGCATATTATATATTTTTGAAGCCCCGATGTGGATTTTATATATTGAAAACACCAATGCGTATTATATATGGAAAATAACCGATGTGTATTTTACCATGTGCATTTTAATGTCTTGTAATGGTTACAAAAACAATAATGGCAATGGTAATGGTATTGTTGAAGGGAATTATGTTGTTATCTTCAGGAGCACTGATTCTTTCGCTACATTTATTTGTGCCAGTATGTAATGTGAATTTAAATACACTAGTGCATAAATATACATGAACCACATCATTGCATTTAAATGAATAATTTAATGCAATGATATGTTTTAGTGCTAAATTTTTCCACGTTGTGGGTATACAAATTTTGAACTTATTGTTTTTAAATAAAATTTCAATAAATGATCATAAAATAAAATACTTTTTATAATTATATATTGATTTTTATATTTTAATTATTGCATTTGGATATAATCATTACATTAATGTGTTGTATCATTTAAACAAATATACCAACTAATTACATCTATGTTCATTGTAATAATGTAAATCATCCATATGTATAATTAGCGACGTAACATTTTACAACATTGGACAATGCAATAGAATAATATACCCATTTTATTAAGAGACCCTACGTCATATAAAACAGGACAACCTAAAGGTCGACAATAATCAAAATGTCAATATGTAAATGTTACAATTATTGGTAACCCGTCGTCATCCAATTGAAACAATATGTCCACATTAAACAAAATGTTTGATTTTCTCAAACCAGCACTCCAAAATATACAACCTGCAGTAAAATTCAATTATATAATTGATTATCCTTCATTGCTCAAATTGTTGTCATTTCTCAATTTGTTTGCATGCATCATTTCTTCATCACTTGCAAGGGATATTGTACTTGGGTTATTGGGCATTCTTTGTTGATTGGCTTGAATTCCTCATTCTTCCTCTTCATGTTCCATCTACAAATGTAGAAATAAAGTGTAATGAGTATATCTGCATTTATAGTATAATATACTATAAATAACAATTCCTCTTGAGATGTCATATGAGTTGAACATCCCGAATCAATGTACCAAGCCTCACTTTCTTCATTATGTGTCATAAAACTTGATATAAATAACTTCTCATTTTTTGTTTCTTCAACAATAGTATTGACACCTTTATTTTCCATATCACACAATTTAACATGGCAATCATTCTCTGAATGACCATATTAGTTACCATAAAAACATTGTACTCCATGTCTTTTTCGCGACCCATCTCTTCATCTTCCTCTTCCATGAGATCCTTCTCTGCTTCTTCCTCTAAATTGACTTGGAATTCTTCATCTACCTCCTGAAGTGGATGCATTTCCCTGATTGAAATTATGTGAGTTTTGTTTATATCTGTTCTGATTATGAAAACTTTGATTATGATATTGTTCTTTGCTCCTTCCTCATCCTCTATACCTCGAGGAAAATACATTTTCCATGTGCTCACTTGCAGTGCTTTCTTCAACAATGAGCAAATAACCACTCAATTCATCAATTTCATTGTATTAAGATCTTTAGAGACCATAATATTGGTGGCAACCATTTCAAATTTAGGCACAAGACTTCTCAAAATCTTTTCAAGCATTATTCTCTCTGGAATATATTCATCTAGCATCCTCATTTGATTAACAAGATCTTGTATTTTGATGATATATTCATTTACTGATTCATTAGCATTCATCTTAGCATTTTCAAACTTGCTTCTTAATGTTTGCAATTTGGCAACAACTACACCTTCATATGCATTTTTTAATATATTCCATGCTTGTTTAGAATATTTTGTGGCACTGATTCTTGGAAAAATGGATTCATCTATTGCACTACCTATCAAAGAAAGTTCTTCATTATCCTTTTTTATGAGTTCCTTTAATTATTTCTTTGCTACAACATCCAATGCTTTATAATATTCATCAGAAGGAAATTCATACCCATCTCTTACAAGCTCCCATAAATCTTTACTGATGAATATGGGTTGCATTCTTTTGCTCCAAAAGAAACAGTTTACATTAGTGAAATTCAATAATACAATGTTACTTGTTGCCATTGAAATAAACAAGAAAATATGCCAAGTCAACACAAGTTGTCCCACTTCAACCTAGGATGAGAAAAATCGTCCCAAAAAATTTAGGACTCAACCACCACCAAAAAATATATTAAATATATATTTTATTAAATTTGAGAGTACAAAGAGAGTTAAATAGCTCAATTACAAGCAATTCTCCTTTCAAAATGAGGTGAAGAACAATATGATTCCCTTTACAATCTTTTGAGTTACACTTTTTAATTCAAAAGTGAAATTTTAAAAAGTGCATAATAATTTGAAAAAACATTGAGTCACCATAACTAACCATTTTAATCATAATTATGATGGGGTGAAATCACGGAGGTGGGTAACACTTTCATGACAATCTGATATCCAAAATTCTGAAAAACATTGTTTCAGCCGAACTAATATTATTTTTCGGCCGAAAGATATTTGTTTCGGCCGAACCCTGAAACGTCAAATCGAACAGTACAATGACGACTATCTCGATTTTCGTGTAAAATTTAGTCGGACAGATTTTTTCCATGTGGCAATAAGTTTTTGGCTGAAAAATTCTTTTGTCCGAAAGAATATTTCGGTCGAACTATTCATTCGGCCGAAAAAATGTTTATATATTAACCACACAACGCAATTGTAACGTTTTTCCTAGCTCTTCCCAATTGTGATAGTGAGAGAGTGATTGTGAGCTTGGCGCGGATGTTGTGAGCTTGGCATAGACGTTGTGTTGGCGGGCGCTCTTGCGGGCGGTCAGGATGTTCTGTTGGTAGGTGGTCGAACGAGCCAAGCTTTAGGTAAGCCCAAAACCTTTAGATTTCAGTTTTATTTATACTTTTTTTCTAACTGTAATTTTTAAATTTTAAATTTAATTTATATGTTGTGGCATATCCATAATTTTTAATTCTAATTTTAATTTTAATTTTAATTTATATAGCGGCCCCTATAGTCAAGCCGTGGGCACGCCAACGGCTTGGCCACAGGGCTGGGCCCCTGCGCCCAAGTCACAGTCCACTGTACAACTATGTGTGGAGATGCTAAATTCCGTAAATTAAGCCTGGAAACCTCAGAAACAAATCTCACTTTGACCAGATAGCGAAGACATTGTGTGCAACAGAAAAATATCTAAATCAAATATGTTTCTATTAATAACAAACAGGATTTCGGCATGCTTCGAGCACCCTTTGAATTCAATTAATTCCTAATGAGTTATGATTCAAAATATTGGACTCAGATTAATACATTAATGATGAAAAATATTAAATTAATATCATATATACCTAAAATAAAGACAAATTCTCTATGTTTTGAAATAACTTTATATTTTGAGCCAACCAGATTCCCCATGTAATGTTTAAGGGAAGTTATTTAACCTTTTTTAATTCCTGGTTGTCAGACCAATTTTGAAATGCCACTTCAATACTTTCTCCTACCCAAACATTTTGGTTCCCTATCATTCCTTTCAATTCCTTCCAAACTGCTATGGAAAGGCCCACAAGTCGTGAATAGACAAGCACTCGTATCTTCTACTTGTTGGCATAGGCTACACCATCCAAGCCCAACAAATGATCTTTTCTGCACAATATCCTAGGTAGTATCCCTTTTGTTCAAGATCAACCGCATGGATTTTTTATTTTTATTTTGAAGGGATCTTAAGTTTCCATGTGACTTGCCACCACCATGTATGAATATGCTCTCTACCCTCCTCAATAATATCCTTATATCCTAATTTTGGTACATATTCCCCTGATGAGTTTAGAGACCAGACTATTTGGTCTTCCTTCTCTTTGATTATGATGTTTCTAAATTTTAGATAATATGTGTATCTCTACCATTCTGCTGCCTTTTTCTTCCCCAATGCTTAAATCCCTTTAGGACAACCAAGATTGGTGCCATATAGTTTCCATGGCCCCATTCAAAACCTTTCATAACATATAATATCCTTTTCTATGTAGCTCATGTATGAATTGGTTTGATATCATATGCCTACATTTGTTTCCAACCCAAGGGTCCGAACTTATTTTCACTTTGTCATGTTTTCCCACTTGCCATATCAACCAATTTCCCACCAATTGAAATGATGAAAGTACAACTTTCCACACATTTGAGGAAATATGTATTCACTTAAACATATTTATGATAGGGTAAAATTATGTGCATAAATGTGTTATATAGTTTGGTACAGGTAGAATAAATCTTTATGTTTATTTCAAATTTGTTAATATTTGTACATTTGTTAATATTTGTACATTATGATTATAAAAGTGTTCTAAAATTTTGTGCATAAATGTGTTATATAGTTTGGTACAAGTAGAAGAAATCTTTATGTTTATATTTATGTTTATTTTAAATTTGTTAATTAGTATTTATATTTTAGATTTGGTATGTACACATTTGTTTTGGTCCAATTTATATTTAAAGACGATATTTTATTAACTGGTAATAGTTCTGGTCTATTGTTTGACCACATAATTTATTAAGTGGTTTAATTCAAATAAACTTATACATAGAAATATTTTTCGTTCTTTCGGTTATATTCAAATATTATCTGATGAACATCATCTTAATCTTTTTAATAAATTATATTTCTTGTAAATATAAATCTGTTATTCTATTTCTTGAAATATAAATCTGTTCTTATATTTACAAATAAATCTGTAAATAATATATATGTATATGAAAAAAAAAATTTAAACATGTAATTTTAATTTTTTTTTAATAAATTAAAAATAAAATAGGAAGACAATTTAAAAATTACATGTGAATCAAATAAGAATGGAATTTGCAACCACATTATCGATTCGATCCATGATCAATGTTGAGACCACACGTATGGTAATACTTGCGACCTAGGCATGTTGCAAATTAGTTTGCAACAAATCTAACCTTTTTTTTTGTAATAAACATTGTGGCCATCATATTTTTAGTGCTTTGAAAAACTTTTAAAGTTTTCCAACAACTTATTTCATGACATTATTTACAATGCAAATTGTAATGTTTTTATATTCTCTATGTCATTAGTTCAAAGTTATTTTATTAAAATTAATCAATATTGACTACATTCTCTTATATATATATATATATATATATATATATATATATATATGCCACCCAACCATCATATATTATACACTATAACAAGTAAACTATGCATGTTTGAAAATATGGAAAATATATTGAATGATCGCATTTCAAAACAATACATCCTAGAAAAGCATTTTCTAAATCACAAAGATAATGTAAGGATATCACCTAAACTACTCCATTAGCATCATTGTAGACGTTACCATTTGGAACTACTAGTTTTGTGACAATTAAGACTCACTCAATTGCATCTTCTTCAAAATATATATGCCATTAAAACTCACATTACTATTTGTAGAAATAGGCTTCATTACCACCATACATTTTGTGACAATTAAGACTCACTCAATTGCATCTTCTTCAAAATATATATCCCATTAAAACTCACATTACTATGTTTACAATAGGTTATGATGCACTTACTTTTGAAATTATTGTCATGATTGCTCTCAATCAACGTGAATTTCCACCTTATTATTATTATTATTATTTTTTTAACTAGAACGGTTATGTTGTATTAATCGGCTTTCTGGCAAGCCTGAATCAAAAAGTTACATATCTGAAGAAGGTTGGTGACCTCTAACAGTGCTGCCAACCTTCTTGTGAGTGTCTTGGGAAACCAATCCCATTTGCTTCTTGTACTAATTCGAGAAAATGACAAAAATTGCATACATGAGTAAATTCTCACAAATTGTGAGCATAGAAGAAGACAGAAGCAAATCATTAAACCGAGGGGGATGAAAATTTCCCCTGAATGTAGGGGTCTAGATTTTTCTGAGAACCTAAAGAAATGTTGGAGGCCGCCTCCTTTCCTCTGCGTGCTTTATTGGTCTTTCGCCCTCGGGTAAGGGGTGGAGACGAAACTGCATTGTCTTCTGGTTCAGAAGTTTCCACGGAGCCTCTAGAAGGGATCGGAACATCCAGACCTGCAGAGGCAGACGGTTCCGGCACTGAAGCCCGAGTTTCTTTTGCTGCCATTGGTTCTGGGGGGGTGGAATCCGGAGGGCTTTCGTCTGTTGGGGGATCTTCCTTAACTGTTGTTGCTTCTGGATCTAGGGCTTCATGCTCCTTCAGCGCATCAAAGCTGTTTTTATTTTCTAGAGTTGCCTCTGCCGTATGGGTGGCCTTTGGGGCCTGGGCTAACGAATCCTTTCGCCTTGGCTGCCTTCGTCGGTTAGTTACTGGCTGAAAATCATCTTCTTTGACTGGTCCCGGCTCCTCATAGGTTTTGGGACAACTTTTTGCGAAATGACCGTAAGCATGGCACCGAAGGCACTTAAAAGGAATCTGCTCGTAGTCCAGCTCTTGGATATGGCACCATTCCCCCAGGGAGATATTAATGGCTTCCGGAAGTCCTTTTTCAAGATTAACTTCAACACAAATACGAGCGCAGGTAAACTGATCCCCCTTCGGCTCCGCCCTGTCCAGGAAACGCCCAAGCTTATTCCCAATGTCCTCCAAAGAGCTTATCCCCCAGAGATGCATTGGTAGGTGAGGCAGCCTAACCCAAACAGGGGTTGCTGTGATCTCGGCTCCGGGGTTGAATTCCAAAGTCCAGGGGGCTAAGAACAGCCCTCTCGACCCCATGAAATAGGGACCAGATCTGAAAACTAAATCACGGTCCACTTTCCTCGTGAAGCTGAAGACAAAAAAACCCCTGCCTACTGCGTACAGAGTAACGTTTCCCTGTATCAACATCTTCCAACGATCATCCATCCATGCCTCCACTGTTTTGGGGCTTGGCCATAACCCCGTAAACTTTTCGATGAGGGCATTTTCTGCTAGAAGGAGGGCAAGCTTGCAAGGGTCCTCTGAATCTAGCTCCAGAGAAGGAATCTCCTCCATCTTCTTAACAAACTTAGATGAGAGAGGAGGATTGGATTTAGGTCCTGCTGAGCGGACTAACTTTTTGAAAGCTTCCAAATGGTATTTTTCCAACTCTGCGATCGGGACTGGGGCCATCGTGGTAGGCGACGACCACCAGCAAGCAAGAGGCAGCAAGTCGCAGAGGCCACTTCAAAACGTATGCCAAACGAAGCCGCAGGCGAGAGGGATCCGCGGCCGTGTATTCACCCTGGTCGCTGCTCCAGTCGAAGACGCGCCCCTGCTCAAAACCAAGACGCATGCTAACACAGACGAAATGGACGCTCTGAAACGCCGGTCCTTGGCCCTGTAAACATCCCTGGTCACTGCTACGGTCGAAGGCGCTTCCCTGCAAACAAAACCAGATCGGAGGCGGCTAGGGTTTAGGCCCTAGCCGCGTTGCTTCCGTCTCGCTCCATCCGGCCCGCTCCCCGTGAATTTCCACCTTATAGGACTATATTTTATCTAGATTTATAACTCCAACTAAGCCTCACAAATATTACATTTTCTCTACCTCATCTTAATTTATATTAGGAATACGAACAACCCTCATACCCATCCCATGTAACATGACAATAAAGGAATTAGGATAAAAACTCAATGACATAAACAATGCTAATGGGAATTTTATCAATGGCATATAATCCATGTTCATGCAAGACCTTCACCTCGCCATGATTAAAACATGTTGATGTTATTAGTGGGTATGTGAGGTTATGAAGATTAAACTCTTTGTTTTGGGGATTCTAATGCATTGCATTATATGTGGTTTTAGTGGATCCAACCATAGGGAACTTTTAAGGAATCTTAAAAAAATGTATTAAAAAAATGTTCTAATACATTTTTTTAGTGGATCCAACCATAGGGAACTTTTAATGAATCTTAAACAAATGTTATAAGGAATATATATGTGGTTTTAGTGGATTCAACCATGTTCAAAGCGTATGAACATGCTATTGAGTTAATTTTGGGTAGTTATCCACTCAATGTTAGAATTTATTGCTTTCTATATTCTCAAAAGAGTGAGACGGAGTAAATGGTTAAAGACACATGCTAGAAGTTGAAATCATGCGTCTCAACAAGAATGTATTCTCTTCTCTAGTGATCTTAGTAAAAAAGAAGGATAAGTCTCAAAGGATGGTCCTAGAATATAGGGAATTTAATAAATTGCGCTACCATTAATAAATCATTAACTTGTATTTGTAATCCCCTTGCTTGCTGGTTTTCTAAATTGATTTCCGTTGGTGAACCCAACTTCTGATTTCAATGACTTCTCTGTGTGGGTTTTATTGATTAATACGAAAAGATTCTAGTTTTATATTCCGTCCCTTATCCCTTTAGACATCAGTCTGTGCCTGAGCAGTTGGCCAGGAGCCGAATCGATGGTCGTCACTTCGGTGTTTAAAGACCTATAGATTCAAATGCCCTGCTTTTATGTGCATGGATGATGAGTGAAGGATAAAAAATTTCCTTGCTGTCTATCCCTTACTTATCTCAGAGTTCATTGATTCATGGCTGAATGTTTAGTCTTTGCACCTTCTTATGAATGAGTACCTCTGCGGCTTGATTGATTAAAAATCTATTTTCTCTCTGCGTTTTTAATTGCTTGAACTTGGGTACATATATGTATTTTTATTGATAAACTCTGCATTGTGAATGATAAACCTCTGAGTTGAATGACAATCCCTTGGAGAACCCAACTTTTGATTTCAATGACTTCTTTGTGTGGGTTTTATTGATTATTATGAAAAGATTGTGGTTTTATCTTCTGTCCCTTATCCCTTTAGTCATTAGTCTATGCTTGAGCAGTCACCCAGGAGCCGAATTGGCGGTCGTCACTTCGGTGTTTAAATACCTATAGATTCAAATGCCCTGTTTTTTTGTGCATGGATGATGAGTGAAGGATAAGAATTTGCCCTATTGTCTATCCCTTACTTATCTCTGAGTTGATTGATTCATGGTTGAATGTTTAGTCTTTGCGCCTTCTTATGAACAAGTTCCTTTGCGGCTTGATTGATTAAAAATATGATTTCTCTTTGTGTTTTTAATTGCTTGAACTTGGGTACATCTCTGCATTTTTATTGATAAACTATGCATTGTGAATGATAAACCTCTGAGTTGAATGACAATCCCATAGTGAACCCAACTTCTGATTTCAATGACTTCTCTATGTGGGTTTTATTGATTATCATGAAAAGATTGTGTTTTTATCTTCCGTCCCTTATCCCTTTAGTCATCAGTGTGTGCCTAAGCAGTCGGTTAGGAGCTGAATTGACGGTCGTCACTTCGGTGTTTAAAGACCTATAGATTCAAATGCCCTACTTTTCTGTGCGTGGATGATGAGTGAAGGATAAGAATTTGCTCTGTTGTCTATCTCTTACTTATCTCTGAGTTGATTGATTCATGGCTGAATGTTTAGTCTTTGCACCTTCTTATGAGTGAGTACCTATGTGACTTGATTGATTAAAACTCTGATTTCTCTCTGCGTTTTTAATTGCTTGAAATTGGGTACATCTCTGCATTTTTATTGATAAAGTCTGCATTGTGAATGATAAACCTCTGAGTTGAATGACAATCCTTGCATTCTGGATTGATAAATCTTCGCCCGCGTTTTTCAAATAATTTATCTCTGCGAATAGCTTAATACTCTTTGTGTTTTTAACATCACCTTTGCATTTTTGGTTATTTATTTCTCCCAGTGAATTGCCCTAAAAATCTCAGCGTTTTGATGATCACCTCTGCCAAGCCATAATCATTTCAAATGTTTTGTATTTTATAAAAATTTCAAACTGTCCAAGTTTTTATTTCAAACGATTTTTATTTTATAAAAATTACAAATCTTCATGAATTAAATTTATAAATCCATTTTTACATATGTAATGTTAGAGTATCATAAGTTATAAATATTATTTGACAGATTGTTGATTATGGAATTCCTTGATGTACATTACCGTCTATCTTATAATTTGTAAAGGACTATTTGTAAAATATACATACAATGATTTTTTTTTAAAACATACATATTTAAATTTAATAAATATACTATAAACATACATATTTAGACATTAATAAATAATTTATAAACATACATATTTAGTCTCCCACTTTGGTGTTGTTTTGCAATTGTAGTGACCCTTTGACTAAAGGAATAATTATAACGAATACTTCATTGTGGATAATAAAGCCTAATATAGACACAAAAGAGTTTACAAACTGCGAAAAACCTTCACCAATGACATGTTCTCATACCATAGGCAACCACTCAATGTTTGGGAGAGCAACATGCTGACTGGTCATTCACCATCCTAGACTTAAAATAACTCAGATGTGAGTAGTTTTGATGGATTGGCATATGGATCAAGTGAGACTGGTACCTGAATGACCTGGTACCCCTAAAATCTAAAAATTGTCGGTGCATTGTATTTGCCAAGAACTTGCAGAAGTCAAACCTTATGAAGGTTTGATTTTCGGGGTGTGACAAGGCTGTTAGGAAATAATATGTTACAATGTAACATATAATTATATTGTAATATGTTATAACATAAATTACAATGTAATATGTTATATAGTAATATATGTTATGACATATTACATTGTAATATGTTATGGAAAATCTGCATTAATATAGCATAACAAATAGAAAACAAACAGTGAAACATAGGTAGTATATTCACTGTAGTCATTCCCTCAACCTCCAGAATAGATACACTTATGTAGATTTGGTTTTCCATTTAAATTCATCCGATCAACATTTAATGTAATATTCTTGGCGTTTTAGTCAGCAACTGACTGAATTTCACTTTTTTTAGTCTCTAGAACAACCAAATTCAACACTCATTTTGATATGGTTTCTCTTCCAAACCATACTCTTATCATAGTAAATTTCTCAAAAAGGAACCAGTCTCCCACTTTGGTGTTGTTTTGCAATTGTAGTGACCCTTTGACTAAATGAATAATTATAACGAATACATCATTTTGGATAATAAAGTCTAATATAGACATAAAGGAGTTTACATACTGCAAAAAACCTTCACTTACATAAAAGATTTTACATGATCTCTTACCATAGGCAGCCACTCAATGGTTGGGAGAGCAACATGTTGGTTGGTCATTCAATGAGAGCAATTGATAAACAACATCAATATTTCATGTCAAAGCCTCATTTACACAAGCATTTGAGCTAATAGATCATTGATCCTTATTAATGATCTATTACCCTTTGTATTTACACAAGATTTTAGTTGAATATGAGTTTCTATTAACCTTTGGATAAGATACTAGTTGAAGATGGTGATGTATTACCCTTTGTATTTACACAAGAATTGGAATCACCTGGCCAAGTCTTGGTTGTCCACGGGGTTTCTGATAGGATGGATCTACCAAAATGATTCATAGGCCATTCTCAGCCCCTGTATCGACGAGGTCACTAGAAGAAGGTCGATAAGCATATAAACAATGCTTTATAACCGCATATAAATGCATGTTGAGCAATGTCAAATCATCTAATCACAAACGCTTAGTATATAAAAAGGTCCGTCATAAACAGAATTCCAACAACATGAAATCATATAATTCATTTTCTCTGTTAATGCCCCATCCAAGTGTAATACAAACCTGTTGATACTTAGTGCCATTTCTTTGTAGATGGTAGATTTTTTCCATCCAACCAAACATGGCGTAAAGTTAATCGTTGATTTTCATGGACTGTGCTCCATACCTGTTGGATGCATGAAATCTGATTGCCCATATAGATAACTGCTACTCCATTACCAGACTTTGACCCATGTACTATTGGTGGATTTACCAAGGTTATTTGTGCTAATATTAAAGAACCAAAATATATTTGAAATGGGCATGGGTAGTGGAGTTATGCATCACCCTATTATAATTGTGTCTAACATAAAGAACATTTCTATTAATTTTGTCTTATTTTTTTTTTCTTTCTTCATAATTTTGGTTGGTTAATGTTGGAGATATTAACTCGTACTTGTCTTGTGCTTAACTTTTCATAAATTTTCAAAGGATAGATATTGAGGAGAGATGTTGACACAAGATTCTCCAAACATTCCTCACAAACGCTCTAGGTTCTCCCAAGAAGGAAGAAGAGGAACTCCTTCTTCGACTGAGATTCCGAGTGACCAACAACAATCTCGTCAGAGGAGATTTTCAAACGAGTCAGTGAATAGATCAACTGCAGAATGTGCTCAAGCAAATGCTATGTATGCAACCTTATTAGATAGGCTGCGCATTGATACTCCTACACTTGAGAATGTAGGGAATACCTCAGGACAAAAAAATATTTCTAGTAATTTTATTTGATTTTGTTTATTTTTGTTGTATTTAAATTTATGTGAAGTTAAATGTTGTAATTATTTTCAAATGTGTGTGTAGACAATGAGTTTAGAGCAATGGAAAACAATGAAAGAGAGAGTGGTTGTCACGAAGATTCTAATGTCGGTGCAGAGGGTGAAGGTAGATTTAGGAGGCTGCGTTATCAAGAAACAAAAGATTACACGCCTATGTCTACCTATACTTTGGATGTTGGTGATGAAATTCCCTGGGAAGAGATTACTGAAACAATGACGCTTGAGTGATGCTCAAGTGTTAAAAGGAGGTTGGAAAATGATTTGGTGGTCTTGAAATTCCCTCAGGAGAGTAAACAAAACTTGCAAATTGTTTTGCATTCATTGCAAAACTTTATGGATGCATATCGGAAGATGGGGCCAACCACTGAAAATTTTATCGATCTAATGAGGCAGAGAAAGTCAGAGGTGATGGGCCCTGATAAATGGGAAGCAGTAAAAAATAGAGTTTCAAAAGAAGACGCCATTTCGATGTTCAATTTCAAAGATGGGCCAAAGCGAAAGATGTTGAAGGTGCAATATTTTAAGCACCCTGACATTGCAGGACATGTGTATAACACATTTTTGGCAGCATATGAAAAATTGTCATGGAACGATGAGGTTCCACACTATTTTGCAAGACACTTTTATGCAGAGTTTTTCTTGCACATGCACTCTGATTATACTAGTCTACCATCCAATTATTATGGAATTGGTAAATGACGGACATATGATCGCAAATGAGCATATCCAAATGTGACATTGCCGAGGTCTCCACAACCTTTACTACTTCACCCAACGTGGGAATTTGCTTCACATTCAGAGTTGCGAGCTACATCAGAGGTTGGCAAAGAGGTTAGGTATGCGATCAGGGAAAATTTGGAAGCGATTTTTTATGGTGTGGATGTTGGCATGAACCGTCAGCAAGCGGAAGCCAATTCCCAGATCATATTGATTTATAAAACATATGTGGAGTTAAATACCATGTCAGCAAAAGATGTTTTGGAGTATGCAAAATTTTGTCGTGATGGTTGGAAGAAGGTCATTCAGAATGATGACCTGAACAACAGATTGGTATGTGTTCTAGTTAGTAAATTTTTGACGCATTTTATGATAGTTTACTTCTAATTCTAGATTTAGATATCATTATATATATAGAAATAATCGAGTTGCTATTTTCATTAATTGCAGTTTGGAGATATGTTAAATGAATCTCCAGTAAATAGGGGTCTTGTTTCCACAAGTTTAAATTTGGATGGGTTGAATCATGTATGTGTTTTATAATATCCGCAGATGAACACTTTAGTTGTTCAATCTCCAATATTTTGAATAAGAGATCGACAACTGATCCAGATGGATATCGGTGGCCACCCACGTTTTGCAACTGGCTCAAAACAATTTTATGGCAATTTTAATAATTTACTATTTTTAGCAGTTTTCACTTCTGGAGCCATTTTGAGGCCCTAAACGATGTTTTTTGGGAAAACAGGTTTGCAATATTTATTTTCTTCAAATATTGTGCCTAAAATGAATCTCCTCGATGATACCTTTCCAACGGGCTATCATACGTCTAAAACATAGATCGTATGCAAAAGTTACGACCCTGGGAAGTTGATGTACTAACTTACCCAAACGGGGTCCACATGATTTTTGGCGCTTCATCTCCTAGGGTTAGGTTTTTGGATGTCTAGGGTTTTTGACATTCCTTATTATTGTAAAAAGGCCTTCAGAGCCTCATTTTAATCATCTTCTTGCGAATGAGCGCATCTGTCACATCTCTTCTCAGAGATAAGCCACCACCATTCCATCAAGCTTGTTTCCGCTGCATTTTACAGTTTTCAGCTTATTTCGTTATTGAATAGAAAACCAATTTTACTGTATCTCTGTTATTTTGTGTTACGCACCTATTAATAATCTGTATTCATTTTGTTCTGCTCATAAAATCTGTATCAATGGTATTAAAACAGTCTGCTCCTTGTCGTCTTAATGGATGTCCCCAAGGAGGTTGGAGCACAAAGAGTTGGGTCTCGAACTTGTTTCTCATGAGGACAAAAGCTCTCGCTTGCCCAAGCGACCTCTCATAGTAGGAGAAAATAAAGATGAAGGGACAGGATATCCTTTGAAATTGTTGATCCAAGAATCCCTCATGCAACAGAGGAACGAGATGATGGATAGTTTCACGCAAATCCTTCGGCGGCTACCAACAGGTGATGCATCTTCTTCGAACAGAGGCGTTGCCCCCTTCAAGGTACAAATAAACTTTTATATTCCTATATTTGAAGGTCAGATAGATGCAGATGTTGTAGACAAGTGGTTGAATCAACTAGATGGTTATTTTTATGTCCATAACTTTTCGAATAGAGAAAATATTACTTTTGCGCTCCTCAAAGCTGTTCCCCATGTCAAAGATTGGTGGGAAACTTTCTGTGAGCAAAAGGAAATAGAGGAACCCTCATTATTTACAGTCATGGCCACCTGGGAATCCTTCAGGGATGCTATTAAGGAACAATATTACCATGTCTGAAGCTATGACGACCTGTATACCAAATGGACCACACTGCGGCAAGAAAGAGACCAAGCAATGCCAGATTTCATAAATATCTTCCATACCTTGCGCACCAAGCTGGGTATCAAAGATTCAGAGCGACATCTGATGCTCAAGTATCTCGGTGCTTTGTAAGATACATCCAGACCGAAATGGAATTTCTGGACATCTCATCCTTGGGCGCGGCCTACCGATATGCCGTCAAAATCGAGCAGAAGCTCAAACAAAAGACACAGAAATTTGGGCCTGGGAACCCCTCACAAAAAAGGCCAGGAAAGGGTGACCCCAAACCATAGAACAAAGGACAAAGCAAAGATGGAAAATATTAGGACAACCAGTCCTAGCCGCAAGCAAAGAAGAACACTGGAAAGACAAAGAAAGATATCGGGAAGTGGTGCGACTTCCATAAGAGCCCTTGGCATAACACTGCTGACTGTCGCTCAAAGAAATCACTGGTGGCCGAAGTGAAAGCCTCTGAATCAGATGCAGATTCTGACTCTGAACTAGAACCAGAAAGGGGAAGACAAATCATTGACACGGAACCCAGTGCCATCATTTCTACCACCAAGCTCCAACCTGGTGAACTAGATGAGCCAAAAGAAGGAGAGCACCTCTTCCATTCACAAATGTGGGTAAAAGGCACCCCGCTGCACTTCATCGTTGATAGCGGTAGCCAGAAGAACCTCATCTCAGCAGAGGTTGTCAAGCGGTTGGCCTTGCCAAAAACGCCGCACCGACAACCATACACCATTGGATGGCTCTACCAAGGAAGCGATCTTCGTGTCAACCAACAGTGTCGACTGTCGTACGATATCAAGCCCTTCAAAGATGAGGTATTGTGTGATGTTTCTCCTCTCGAAGTTTGTGATGTTTTTTTGGGCCAACCTTATTTATGGAAACATCATGTTGTATATGATTCTAGGCCTCGTAGTGTTATTATTACTTTGAATAGGATACCTGAGGCAGTCCCACCTAGTGCTATTTCCTTGATCTTTGCTAAGCAATGCAGGAAGGTCATCTCTTAGATGGAGAAGTTTGTCTTCTTCATGATTCTCTCTCAGAATAAGCAAAAGATCACAGCCACATCCAGGGTCTCTGCGGTCGACCTCTCCACACATCAGAAGCAAGTAGATAAGGTCGTGGAAGAATACTCAGATATCTTCTTCTCACCTACAAGGGTACCTCTGCACTGTTAGGTCAAACACCCCATCGATCTGACCCTCGACGCACCGCTTCCCAATGGACCAGTCTATCACCGCTCTCTGTTAGAGAATGAAGAGATCAAGCGACATATCCAAGAACTGCTCCACAAGGGGCACATCCGTCCCATCTCATCACCTTGCGGGAGCCCAATCGTGCTGGTACAGAAGAAAGATGGAAACTGGCGACTCTGCATTGATTACCGGGCTCTAAATAAAATCACAGTCAGAAACTGGTACCCGATTCCCCGAATCGACAACCTCCTTGATCAACTCACGGGGGCCAAATACTTTAGTAAGATTGATATGAATTCTGTCTACCACCAGGTCCCGATAGAACAGAGAGATGTATGGAAGACCGCCTTCAAGTCAAAKGAAGGCCTTTTTGAATGGTTGGTCATGCCCTTTGGTTTGAAAAATGATCCAACCACTTTCATGAGGATGATGGACGATATCCTGCGACCATTCACCAATACTTTTGTAGTGGTGTATCTGGATGACATTTTCATTTACAACAAGACTTGGGCTGAACACTTGTAGCATATTCAGCAGGTTCTGCACACCCTGCGGCAGCACAAACTATACGCCAACTTGGAAAAATGTTCCTTCAGCATGGACAGGGTCCATTACCTGGGCTACATCATTGATCATCATGGCATACATGTGGATCTAGCCAAGATCCAAGTCATCCACGACTGGCCAGCCCCAACCACACTCACTGAGCTTCAGAGATTCTTTGGCTTTGCCAATTTCTACCACAAGCTCGTGTTGGGATTCTCCCATATTGCATGGGCCATCAACTAAATAAACAGGGGTGGTGGTAAGGTGAAATTTGTGTGGGGCCGGTCCCAACAACAAGTGTTTGATGATTTGAAGAAGCGCTTGTGCTCAGCCCTAGTACTTTCACTACCAGACCTGAAACAACTCTTTGAGATCGAGACATAGGCTTCAAACTATGATGTGGATGTCGTTCTCACTCAGTACGACCACCTCGTGGCCTATCATAGTGAGACACTATCAGATGTTGTCTGTAAGTACCCTACTTACGACAAAGAAATGTACTCCATTGTGAAAGCCTGTCACCAGTGGAGACATTACATTATTGGGAAGGAGACAGTCATCCACACTGATCATAAGTCACTGCAGTTCATGCAGACATAGGGAAAATTGCAGAATGACCGCCATCAAAAGTGGTCCACATACTTGCAACAATTCCATCTCAACATCAAGTATAAAATAGGAAGCACCAATCATGTCGCTGATTGCCTCAACAGACCGCCAGTCGCGACACTCACCATAGTGCTATACTCTTGCAACCATGAGACCTCTATATGGCCCCAACTCTATGAGACAGACCCAGACTTCGCCACCACGTACCAAATGTTGGGTGCAAACACAGTTGTCAATAATTTCCATCTTCAGGATGGGTTGTTGTGTCATATGGGCCATATCTGTGTTCCATCAAGAAAGCGAGCGAAGTTGATCTGGGAAGCCCACTACAGTCGGGTGGCAGGACACTTCGACGTCGAAAATACAGTGGTGATGCTACAGAAACATTTCTACTGGATGAAACTTCGACATGAGGTCAACAAGTATATCAGGTCCTACACTGCCTGCACTATTGCCAAACCGACCACTAAGAAACAAGGCTTGTACACCCCTCTTCCTACTCCTAATAAGCCATGGGAATCCATCTCAATGGACTACATGTCGGGCCTCCCGTCCACCAATTGGGAAAATGACTATGTTTTTGTGGTTGTTGATCGCTTTTCTAAGATGGCGATTCTGGTTGCCTGCAAGAAGAGCATTACAACAGAGGCCACTGCCAAGCTCTTCTTTGAACGAGTCTAGGTACATTTTGGAATCCCACAAACCATTGTCTCAGATCGGGACAGTCAATTTCTCAGCACATTCTGGTTGAGCCGCTGGTCACTGCTGGACACCAAGCTCACTAAATCCATGACCTTCCACCCCCAGACAGATGGCCAAAGCGAGGTTGTAAATCGAATAATTGTGCATATCCTTCGTATGTATAATTCAAAGCACTCTCGCACATGGAATGAGATCCTTCCCTATGTCTAACATAGTTACAACCGAGCCCTGCATAGCTCAACCGACCACATCCCATTTCAGGTGGGGTTGGGATTCCAACCATTGGGTTCCCATAGATGTTCCACTTCCCCTTGCGATCACCTCGACCGACTCATCTCCTGCTCCAACTGAAGTTGACAAAGCCACCTGGTTCATTGAGCGAATCCATCACATCCGCCAACAGGTTCAGGATATCCTACAGAAGTCCAATGACAAGTACAAACAACACCATGATCAACATCAGGTGCCACATAAGTTTCAGGTGGGCGACAAAGTTTTGTTGCACTTGCCGAAAGAACGCCTTGCATGACCCCATCGAAAGCTTCACCCACTCCGTTATGGGTCGTACACTATCACCAAGACTGTGGGGGATAATTCTTTTGAGCTCAACATTCCTCCTTTCCTTGGCCTGCACCCAGTGTTCAACGTGGATCTCTTTCTCCCTTATTTCCCACCATTATTGGACACCTCAAAAGTAGCAGAACAACTGACACCATCAGAGCTCAACCCCGACTGCATACAACAGACATCCATTGATCATATTGTGGACACACAGATCAAGAGAAATCAACAACAAATGATCCAACTTTATTGAGTCATCAAAGAAGGGCAGCTCCTGCACCAAGGCAAGTGGCTCACCCGGGGCCAAATTCAACAGAAATTTCCTCATCTGATGGGGGACCTCAATGCAATGGAGACCATTGATTCTTAAGGAGGGAGGATTGATCCAGATTGATATCGGTGGTCACCCACCTTTTCCAACTGTTACAAAACAATTTTCTGGCAATTTTGGTAATTTACTATTTTTAGCAGTTTTCACTTTTAGAGCTGTTTTGAGGCCCTAAACGATGTTTTTTTGGGAAAACATGTTTGCAATATGGAAATTCCCTCGATATTGTGCCTAAACTGAATCTCCTCGATGATACATTTCCAACGGACCATCATACGCCTAAAACATAGATCATATGCAAAAGTTACGACCCCGGGAAGTTGATGTTATTATTTCTTAAATTTGTTTAACTTTGATTGGGTATGTTATTATTTCTTATTGTTTATTTAGTTACAGTATATATGCTAATATGTGTTTTTTATTTTATTATTATTGTTTTTTATTGTTACAGATGTCTAAATTATATTTGATGGAAAATATGTTTACAATATATTTTGTGGGAAATAGGTTGTTGGAGGATGAAACTTAACTCTTTTGGTATGTATGTCAATTTTGTTTTAATCACAATTTTTGAATTATGTTTTATTTCACATGTTTGAATTGTAAATTTTTAATTTTTGAATTCTGTTTTTTTTTTTTTTTTTTTTTT
>ML776756.1:853007-869459 GCA_009831015.1 Picea engelmannii | reverse complement strand
ACAGGTTTGAATTGCAGGTATGAAGTGATCTATCTTAAAGCGATGACTTAAAGTCCAAAATTTTGGAGTTAAATGTCTTAGTTTTTGTTATCATTATAAAATGGATGTGGAACCTATGTATTTTACAGTGTAACTATTCAAACTTTGATTATATATATATATATATATATATATATATATATTATAATTGTGGAATTCAAAATATCAATTTATTGTCTCATATTTGATTTCTTAAAGTTGATGGAAAAAAAAGTGGCAAAGTTGTTAGTTATGAACTAATGTTTTGTATATTCTCATTTTTACAATGCATTAAATTAAGTATCAAACTCTTAAATGCTTTTCTGCCATGTATTAATTTAAATGCTTCATTTTATGTTCCCTGTGGACTGTTAAAAAACACATGATAAAATTCAACAAATTTCATTGTGGACTGTTCTTGGGCCTATGGGTACTGATAAAATTCAACATATTTCATTGTGGACAGCTGAACTCTTGGGCCTATCCTACTATGTATTATTTTAAATGCTTATTTTTATGTTCACTGTAGACTGTTCAAAAACACAGATAAAATATGGTTAAAAATTGTCATAGAATGATATGATATTTTTTTATACATATACGCTTTTTATAAATAAATAATTTTTTCAACCATATTTTATCTCTGTTTTTCAACCATATAAAGAAGGGTATGTATAAAAAATTGTTATGAAGGGTATGTATAAAAAACTCCACCCATTTTGTAGGATAGAATGATATGAAATTTATTTATAGTTTTGTAAGGAGGATTAATTTTAAAATATAATTTTAATTGGAAGATTATTTAAATAAAAGAAATATTTATGATAAGAAAATAGATTGAACTAATTTCTTGACAATAAATTATGATATAAAGATAGTTTAACTAAAATAAATATTAATAATATGAGAAAATATGATTCTATTGACATATCATCAAATAATTTTGGCAGAATAATTTTATATTAAAAGATTTATTTTTTTCTAGTTTCTAATGAACCTGTTGGTTACATAGATGCAATTAACTAATAAAAAAAACTAAAGGAAAGATAAACATATGAGATCTACTAAATAAATGAAAAGAAAAAATTAGAGTGTGAAATAATACAAGAATGTGTTGTTATTTATCTATTTAAGAATATGCAAAACCAATAATACAAGAATGTGTTGTTGTTTATATATTTAAGAATATGCAAACCCAATAGATGGACAAGAAAAAAGTGAACTGCTAAACATATAAGATTGTATCATATATATTTAATAATATATGATAGAAGACAACACTTTAAACCATGCAAAACCTATTTGAGAATATATGGTAGTAGAAAACACTTTAAACTATGCAAAGCCTATGCTGGTATGAACTGCACTAAAAGGAATAAATTTTCATGATCTACCAATTTCCTTTCAGAAAACATAAACGATTTGTAGGCTATGGTTTAGTACTATTAACATAAACCCACATTTTTGTAAAGGTCAATGATTCACTTGACTTTAGGCAAGGTTGTATTAATTTCCTTAACTTTGTTAGAGAAGATTTATTAATTACAATTTATGTAATTTAATTCTAATGATTAACATTTTTAAATAAGTTTAAATGAAAATCAACTTAATTATTAAAATGAAGATTCTAAATAATTTCAAATTTTAAATGAAAATCAATTTAATCATTAGAATGAAGATATTGGTATATATATTCAATATTATTATTAAAGTGTTATTACAACAAGTGGAAGGGATATTTAAATTGTTTTTAGTTGTTAGAATATTAATTTAAAAAATGAAAAAAAAAATTACCACTTAAAGAAGTCAATGCTCTCAAATCTAGGATAGAAGAGATGTTCAACTCTTCTTTGATTGGTGCAATGGTAATAAAAATAAAATTCTCAAGATAGAAGAGATATCCAACTTAATTATAGGTAATGTTTATACAATAAAATCTTGAGATAGAAAATATGCTCAACTCTTTTTTGGTTTGTGTGATAATGTTAAAATAAAATGCTCAAATTGATGTGACAATAAAACAAAACCTTAAAATGGAAGAGATAATCAACTCTTCTTTAATTACGCTAAAAAGCGTACACCTATTGATAATGAGTACAATTAATCACCTTTTAATCTAAAATTCTAATCTGATGGCTAACAATTGAAGATGTTGGCATATTCTTAGTCGTCCTCCCAAATCAATGAATGTGATTTCCTCTTCATAACTTCCTTGTATTTTTGAATGCATCCGTTAACCTGTTTACCTTTTAACATTTACCTAATCATATTAAGAAATTACTGTAGCACTATATGATTGCCACGTTTAAATGATTAAACTTTGGATTTAGCACGCTGGCTGTGCTGGCTATAGACGCTCATTTTCTGGTTGTACGTTTCATTTTCTGGATGTGCGTTTCATTTTATGTCCGCGCCTTTCGACGTTCATCATCCACGGTTTTGAGTGGCTGTGCTAGTTTTATCATAGTCTTAAAAAAAATGCTCAAAGCTAGAAGAGATATTCACCTCAAAGTTCATATACCCTTAATAAAATAAAATCTCAAAATGAAAGAGCTGTTTTTAACTCTTCTTTAATTTTGAGAACAATAATTAAAAAAAAAATTCAAAATAAAAGAGATGTTCAATTCAACTTTAATTTATATAATGCTCATAAAATAAAATAAAAATTGGAATGAGTTAAAATTTGAAACAAGATATTATTACAATATAAAATATAAAATATGTTTAACTTTTTTTTTAAATTAATGCAATATTATTAAAATAAAATGGAAAAAAATATTATTGAAAAAAATAGGTGTTCAATGGAAATGGTGTTTAACAATTTTTTAGTTTAAAATAAAATGCTCACAATACAAAATCTATACAACTCAATTTTGATTGGTGTAATGCTCATAAAATAATTTTGATTGGTGTAATGGTTGAAAAACACAGAAAAAATATGTTTGAACCATATTTTATTTGTGTTTTTTAAGAATGATGTGGAGTTTTTTTTACATACCCTTTTTATACATATCCTATTTGAAAATATGGTTGAAAATAGTCAAAACAAGTCATCAAATTTAATACAAGTCCAACAATCAAAATAGTCAAAACAAGTCATCAAAGTTAATATAAGTAAGTGATCTTCATTAAAATTTATCAGAATTTAAAGTTTTTCTAAGCCATCAATAGTCCCTTATAATCACATGGAAATGGGTCCTAGTTTTGATATGAAATTATCCTTTTCATATGAAAAAACATTGAACAATCAAATTGCAAATAATGAATGCATTTATACTATATGTAGTAAATTGGTTACATGCATTAAAGGATTTGTGTATATGATTTGGATAATTTGTAGGATTAAAGTATAATCATCCAAAGTATAGGTCAATTTAGGTTCCCTAGATACAATTTATAGGTTCTTCCCTGAAATTGTAAATAAGGTTTGATAAACTTTATAATTCATGGAAAAACAACTTTTCTTAATTGAATGGATCATGAAGTAAACTAAACTGGAAATGATTCTAGAATCCTAGATATTCATAAATACATGTACTTTCAATGCAAAATAAAAAATTCTGGAATGTACATGTGTCACTTGTTTAAAAAAATCGTAATGGTATTCCATCTTCAATTATTCATTCATGATCAGCTTTGGACATTTTCCATTTTCTAACTTTTATTTATTTATTGAACTTCTATTAACTTTATGCGTGCTGTACATACCAAATGACTATATTGACAACTTGTGACATCTGACTGGTAGTCTTGAAAGTGAACATGACTATCGGTTTGATGAGTTTCTTGAAAAAAAATTCCTTTCAATACAATGGATTCTCTTTCATATATAAAACCGTTATCATCAAAATCTTCTAATAGCCTCATCTTTTGTTCTGTGCATCACATCAAATAATATTTCACGTTTTCAGTGTTGTCTATAGGTGCAACCATGACAAAGACATATCCTGCAAATAATTAGATATATTGGACAACAAATAGTTCATGCTATATTATCACACAAGTACATATACAAGTTATTTGAAAAAATTTAAACATAAAAATTACCTTCTCTAACAAGATTAGAAACTCTATCACCATCAACTGACACTATAGTTTCATTTGATTCCATCTCCTCTGATCTTGCAAGTGACATTTTCTCTTTTACATTAAGTTCGGTATGTCTGCAAGCTTTAACATATTCTGCATTTTCGTTTTTGTAAATATCTATGGATTCTGTGTCCTCTATGCAAACTGAACAAAAACAAGACTCATTTCTTCTATCAAATGCAAACACATTTTGATAACGTTTTGTTTTAATTGAATGTATTTTTCGTGTCCCATGTATTGTACTGGCGTCATATGGGATTGATTTATTTACATCTTGGATTCCAACATACCAAAAAAACCTGCACAAGACAAGAACTTGTTAACTTGAAATCTCTTAAGAAAATGATTGAAGATTGAATATAAATTTGAACACGTTCAAATAAAAATATCCTATGTACATATGTAACACCTGTATATATAGACACACCTGTGCACATCCATTGACATATTATATTCATGGCTTAGCGCCATTTTGCACCATTCAACAACTTGTTCAACGAATTCAAATCGATCGGCATGAGGGTTCATCTGATACCTTCGAAGTGCTCGTTTTACACATGCCCCTGCAACGTCGTGTTCTCATTTTCCATGACCAGTCTAAAAAAAATTCCAAAAATGTGTAATGTTTGATTTTATATGAAGACGACATAACTAATAGAATAATTTTGAAGATTTGAACTGACCCACACACCCATCTGACCATATCCAATGTCGATCGAATCTGATTTCATGTTCTTTCAATGAATCATAAAATTTATCAAAACAATGTTGTACATAATGTGTGTCGTGTGCTCGATCATCACTTATATAAAAGTAATATTCTTTAATAACATGTTGATTGTCGTTGGTGCTTTATATGTTATCAAGACTCTGTTGAGCATGTCTATATAGAATGTGGACAAATATCGTGACTTGATCAGAATGATAATATTCACTCTATATTTCTTTTTATGCAACAAATGTGTAATTCTCTACAAAATCAACTACAAACAAAATTGTCCCTGGTGGAAATACTTCACAGGATTGTTTGAATTGTAGGTCTTGCCATCGAGCTCTATGTGAATGCTTGGTGTATATATAAATTTCTTCCTCAAACTTCTTAAAAAAATCTATCACACAGATTTTATCTACTATCAAATCAATCCTTTTGGAAATAACATTTGAAGAATGTGGAGTCGTGTTGTTGATATATTCATATCTCTTCCAATTGACTGTTATATTAGAAAATGATTGATCATTCATATTAGTATGATACTTTGAGTGAAACAAGCTTAGATTTCCACAATGATCACATTTCTTTCCACCAACACATTTGTTTTTTGTAAAATAAATAATCACCTTCTCTTTCACATAGAATTTTAGATATAAAAGCATGGAATGTGGAAGGAGGAGGTGAACTTGGCCATAAAGTTTTACCAAAATCCAAAAAAGTGTCGTAATAAAACTAAAATTCCACATGATAACGACAACAACAAGTGTCACGAACAATGATGGGTCTAACAAACCATGGTTTTTGTTGCACAAATGTATTGATGAAAATTTTAACTTCTTTGTGCTCTTCTTTGAACTTATTGAACAATTCTATTTGTGTCATTGACAATATATGTTTTGGATGTTATTCATATTATTTTCATGCTATTCTTCGTCGCAACACATCCCTTGTATGTGGTGAAACACAAGATTCTACCAACCAACAATTATGAACCAATTCTTTAACATTTTCTGCAAGTCTATCTTTGTAGGGTTGTCTAGAAATCACTGTCCAACAAGCCAGTTCATCATTTGCAATCGAAATTTTCTATGTTTGTGCAATGTTTTTCTTGACGTTCCCATCGTTTTTTCCATGTGTCGTGTCAAACGATCTTTTATATTGCTAGATGAAACAACTACTGTTTGTATTTCTCTACGTGCAACACTGACATCTTTTTTTCGAGTTTTTCCAAAAGCTTTTAATACACTAGTTATATTGTCAAAAACATTATGTTTCACCTTTGTATCTTTTGTTGACTTTTGAATACCCAATAATGATGTAGCTTCTTTTAACTTTCTTGACTTTATTAGACAGAGTAAAAGTTGAGCTTGTACTGTTATTGATTCATCTTTGAAAAAAGTATTATACATATTCTTAGTTCGATATCTTATATAATGCTTAGATTTTTTCTTCCCAAATTTGTCAGTATCAACATTTTATAATATTTCATCATCAATGTTGATAGATTCTCCCGCATATTTCAATTTAAAGTTTATATTAAAAAACAAAACCCGAACATAAATTCACTAAACTATATATACAAGTGTTCATCTTGTATTATCTAAATTTATGTACATACCTATAGGTGATTCGTCTTATGCTTCAATTTCAATTTCAACGTCTTTTGCTTCAATTTTGGTTTCAACGTCTTCTACTTCAATTTCGGTTTCAACGTCTTCTTCGACATTATGAGACAAATCTATTTATGTTTTTTGAAAAATATCAAATTGTAATTACAATCAATTATATTAAACAATATTTTAAATTTGAATTATTTACTTTTAATATAGACAATATGTGCATGCATACCTGGTTGGACTTCTTCTTGTTGAAAATATCTATTTACATTATCATCATTTCTTTCTTCAATATTTGCACGTTCTCGTTTCTTTCTCCAATAATGCTCTTTGCTTTGTTCATTTTGGTGAGTATCATCTTGAGTGTGATCAAATTTTCTCTTGCGCAAACTTTTGTTTCCCATGACTTTTATAGTTATCTGTAAAATATATGTTCAATAAAGACTTCACCTTGAAAAAATGCTCAACATTTATCTTTCAACGTATAAATTGTTGTTCCAATAAAAACTTGAACAAACATCAATTACCTTATTCAACAAAAACCAAAAAAACGATTCAAAACTTTGTTTAGGTGCTCTAGACAACCATCAAATAAGCAATGAATTGTGTTAAATGTGTTAGGCCGAAAGGCGTATTTATACGATTTGTCGCGAAATGAAACGATACGACGTGTCTTTTCATTTTTTCCGACCGACATAATTCACTCAACAATCTTTTGGCCGAAACAAGGTTTTTTCGGCCGAAAACCTTGGAAACCATTTAGTTTTTATGGTTTCCGTTAGAATTTAATTTTTCGGCCGAAAGAGTATTTGCGGTTGAAAGATTATTTCGGCTGAAAACTAAAAAATGGGATTCTATTAAGAAACCAGAGAATTTCCCCAAGCTTACATGAACTTTGGAGGTTGCGGACTCCTGCAAATACTCAGAATTTGGTTTTGAAAATGACACCAACATTTGCAAAATTGAATCTACTTTCAATTCTTATAATTTGTTTTCATTTTCATTATTTTTATCTAATTTTATTTATTTTTAAAAAAAAATCACTGCATAATATTTTCAGCAGACATTATGATTCGGTGAAATGAAATATCTATATCTCTAAAAATACACTGTGAAAAATTAAAAAAAAATTATATTCATAATCCTTAAACTGTTCTTTTCAAAAGGGTATATATAGATTTTACTTTTAAGTAAAAATTAAGATAGATACAAGGTGTGAGAAAACATGTGTTTAAAATCTGCAACGTTTTCAGCTTGGTCGACTTAAAAAAATTCTAGAAATTATAATATTTATCCGTTAGATTCGAAATTATAGTCATAATAAAATAGAGTCTCTGTAGATTGTTGCAGTATATTTCATTTCTTAAAAACATAAGTTTAATAATAGATACATTGTCGTGGGAAAAAATAACTCATTATCATTCCTTTCATGTTTAAGGAACATACTGTTAAACAATTGTCAAATTGACATATCAAATCTTGATAAAAAAAAATTGAAAAATAGTCATTGGAAAGCTAACAAAATTCTTCACAAGTTTTGTTTTACTGTAAAATGAAATTCTAAATAAAATAAAAATACTTTTGTATGCTGGAAGTTGAAGAACTTGTGAATTTCATAAAACAAGCAAAAGTGTCACCCATCTCCATGATTTTACCCATTGGTGGCTATTTATCAAAGAAGAGTGTGATCAATTTATGTGGGTCGTTCACCAAAAAAATGCAGTCATATACTAAATTATTAAAATTTGGTATGCTCGTTTAACCATAGACAATGTCACATCATTGCCACCCAACCATAAACATGCACTATGCCACCCTCGAGTACAATAACCTTTTCTTAGATAGAATGATTATGGAAAGTCCACACTAGAACCAACAGATAAACCCTAAACAGAAACACCATTGTTGCAACAATAACACAATACCAAGAGAACACACATCTACTAATGGAAGCGTACCCTTACCAGGAGAAGCGCACCAGAGAGATACTAGAAATAATGAGACCCACGACAACTGTTGCACTACTCTCTCCAGACTTTCACCTCCTTCTGTTGCAGTTGCAGCTCCTTAGACTTGCACACTAGATGTTGCAGTTGCTGCTCCTTAGACTTTCACACTAGTAGAGTGAGTGAGTGTGTGTATCCAAATGAGCTAGGTGCCTCCCTATTTATATTATCTTGTCCAAGTGACTAGAGCCGACTTCTCTTTTTGGAGCCTTTGAATACTTTAATAATATTCTCCTTGAACCGACTTCTCTTTTAGGGTTTTCACACATCTGTTTAAGGGTTCTCTTACTTCCAAAATATTCTAACCTAAGTACAAAGGTTACACTTGGAGGTTAATACCTCCCGCATCTACCAAAACATCAACACTCCCTCTTAGCTAGGGATGTATTAAATAAGACGTTCTTCATGTAATGGTTTCAAACACATCCATCCATCTCACATGGCATGGGAAAGACTCACATGGCCTTGCAGACCAGTCTACAGGTAGCATCACCATAACCACACAGGTTATCTCATGATCAAATAGATCATGTCACAAGTAGCATGTCCATACATGCCATCTCATGATCAAATAGATCATGTCACAAGTATCACCATCATAGCCATATAGGCTCTATCATAGTCACACACACAGACTATTTGATGGTCATGTCACGGTCATGCATCTGGGTTCTCATCATTCTTTTGGGTTTTATGTCATCACATGGCTTCAACTAATTCATACAGAACTAGGCAACTCACCATCTCACACAGAATTTGGCATCTAGTTCATACAAAACTAGTAACCTCGCCAGCTCACATAGAATATGGCATCTACTTCATACAAAACTAGTAAACTCGTCAACTCACACATAATCTGGTATCTAGTTCATATAGAACTAGTAACCTTTCCATCTCACACAAAATCTGGCATCTAGTTCATATAGAACTAGTAAACTCTGCATTTCACACATAATTTGACATCTAGTTCATAAAGAACTAGTAAACACGCAAGCTCACACAGAATCTGGCATCTAGTTCATACAGAACTAGTAACCTCTGGTTGGCACACCAGGCAACCGGTCCACGGTGACCAGGCATCTAATCACAAGGATTAGGCAATGTAGTGTGCACACACTACCCATCTATCCCAAGGCTAGGAAACACCTCCAACATGCAGGTTGGCCCTCCAGCTTGAAAAGATAGGAAACTCGCTAGCCCCAAAGGCTCGACATTTGTTGACCTTGTGCAAGGTCATTTTGACTAGTGCCACAGTCAGTAATGTGCCCATGAATGGCCACCCACTGCTTCCACACTTTGCAAGATATTTCCCCAAGAATCACATATGTGACTCATCACTCCCTCTTACGAGGGACATCCTTCTGGACCACACTAAGCTTATCCCTAAAGTACACAAACTTCACCCTTAACAGAGGTTTGGTCAACACGTTTTCTATCTGCTCATCTGTAGTGACATATTGGAGCTTCATTGCTCCCTTCTGCACCATATCTCTAATATAATGGTACCTAATCTCGATATGCTTGGACTTGTCATGAAACACCGGGTTCTTTGACAACTTCACACAACTTTGGTTATCGCACCAGATACAAGTCACCTCTAACTCGAGATCAAATAATTCTGCAAGCAATTTTCGAAGCCACATTGCTTCGCTGCTAGCTGAACACGTTGCTATATACTCTGCCTCAACCGTAATGAGCGTCACACTAGTCTACTTCTCGTTGAACCATGAGATCATAGTTGATGCCAAACTGAAGCAACATCCAGATGTAATCTTCTGGTTTGTGACACTACCAACCCAATCTGAATTAGTATAGCCTTGCAGTCTTGTCTTATGATTTGAAATATATCAGAGTCCATAATAAACTATACCTTATAGGTACCCGAACACATGCTTTACCGCAACCAAGTGAACACATATTGGTTCAACCATATACTGACTCAAAGTGTTCATCGCAAAGCATATATCAACGAACCAATCATCTGCTTGTACATGGTGACATTCATCGTCTCTAAAGAAGTATCACTCAATAAATTCAGGTTCGTTACCATCTGTGTGGGTGTAACACCTTGTTTCCCCCAGCTTGTAAATATAACTGGACTGGTCAAGAACTATGGCGAACTCACAAATATGAATATGTGATGTAAATGGACCTTGAGTAAAAGGTCAATGAATGTGAATGACATTTTGAATTATTGCAGGACTGCTGAGAGGGGATGTGAAGAAAAAGAGACCACGATGGCGGTGGAAGGCACCTGGAAAGGGGGCGTCAACTTCCACCGAGAATTAAATACCGTATTTGGACTCCACTGGCCAGGAGAACCAAAAGCGGCTCGCTGGCCCTGAATTTAATGCCTTGCAGGTTGGTAGGTTGATGGCTTGATGAGGGATGGGGAGGTGAACCGCCTATCCGTAGAGCCATCATGACTGACTAGCGCGAGGGTAATCGCACCACACGCAACCTCGCAAGAGGATAAAGATTATGGCAGAAGAGATTGGGAAGGTGGGGACGCGAGGGGAACTTTGGCATTTTTTTACGCAGAGTGAGTGATAGCAGAGAGGAAGGATTACAACCTTCACTCCTGGTCACTGGCAGACAGAGAGACGCAGTCTCAGATCATTGTGGTCTCAGCTCAGGGGTGGCTAGTGGTAAATCCGTTGGGAGTCGTTGAGCCTACGGTTGGGTGGAAACGAGCACCCCTCTCAGTAGTCGCACCCACCTCTGAAGTTATTTCTGATAAGTGTTTTGCTCATATTGCATCTTGAAATTCATATGCTGATATAAATGCTCATAAACTGTGAAATGGTGAACAATTACAGTATAAGAATGTCTGTGCAGTGTTTTGATAAGTAATGCTAGATATATGCTTATAACAGAAAGACCACGCATGACTTATGTTGATAAATGAATTTAATTAGGCATGAGTCGAACTAAGTTAGGCTTCCAGCCTGTTCTCGGGAAGCTGTTTACCCTTATCTGCCTTCGGAAATGCCCTGGTATAGATCTCTTCGCAGAGATTCCCTCCTTAGAAAGGTTCACCAAAAACCCAGAAAAAGGACTTGAACGCACAAGTCTTATTAACCTTGTACGAGGAGGAATGACCCTCTTAAGGTTCCGAGGTAGCAGTGTAGGGATATGTAACAAATCGACGAATGAGATCTCGTCGGATGACCCATAGCCATTCACGACCGTTAGATCGATGGAAGTAATGAGGGTGTTACATACCTTGCCCCTTTTTCCCTCTATCTTTAGGAACAACGAGGAAATCGGGATCGTAGATCCCAAGACCCAGGAGAACATTTGGACCAATTGATCTTTCCACATCCACAAAGTAGTGGAAGAATGCACAAGGTGGGACAATCTGAGCCATTGGATTTCATCAGAAATCTCGTCGGCCGTTGGATCGGGTTAAGATACTCAGAGCTTAGTCTCTGGAGTGTGTGCAGGAAGGATGGACCTAGACCGTTAGATATTGGTCCAATTACCCGTCAGCCGTCGGGTCGGAATGGAGATGTCCGAGGGCTACCATCGAGAGTCTAGCCATCGACATATCGGGATTCTCAAGGACAAGAAAATCGAGACACTTCAAGTCTCGAAACGCCGGCAAGATCTGAACCATCCGTTTAGGGAGACAGGTGTTCGAAATCCGTAGAGAGTTGGGACATTCGACATCGGGAAATCGGAGTTCCTGAGGCTGTGAGAATTGGAACATCACGAGTCTCGAAATCCCGAAGAAAATCGGGACTGTCCATCAGAAGACGACGTGTGGCAACAATCGGTGCCATCGGGGAAAGTCCCAATAGGAAGTTGTTGCTTGGTGTTTGTGTCATCGGGATGTCGGGAATCCTGATGACAATTTGTTTATGCATTTTGGAATCGCGACGCTCGAAACCCTGATGAGTGGGAGCCAACTGTCAGCATAGCGGGAATACGGGATTCGAAGGATCAGGAATCCCGTAAGCCCATACATTTTGACATTGAAAACCCCGTAGCCCCGACGAGGGATAAGACTGCGGTCACGAGGATCGTGGTCATGAGAGCTAGGAGCCTAGCTAGGAGAGCTAGCGCGTAAAGGGAACGTTGGGATTCGAGGAATCGCGAGCCCTGGGGACGTTTGCATTTCGACATTGGAAATTCCGAAACCCCGATGGGGGACAAGGCTGCGGTCTTGTGAGATAGAGGTCACATGGGCTAAAGACTTAGCCCGAGAGGCTAAGGTAGCAGAGGAGCGTATCGAGATTCGAGGATCGGTGAACCAAATTGTTGGGACATCACGAGTGTCAAAACCCCGATGAGGAGGTAAGGCTATGGTCTCGTGAGCACAGTCATGTGGACCAGGCCATAGCCCGGAGGGGCTAAGGTCGGAAGAGAGCTCGTCGGAGATCGGAGAATCAAGGGCATAAAAACCCTCGACATTAGAAAGGACAAAACCCCGAAAACCTGAAATTGTCATCAGAGGAAGACCACGGGTAGGTGTAGAGAGATGTATAAGTGAATGAAAGACCCGTTGCTCAGGGTTGGCATTCCCCCTGATGCAAGCATCTAGGGATTCTCATTGTCGAGAATTAAACGAAAAAGTTTGATTTTAGGTAGTGGGTATGTCACAGTGGGCATGGATTTAAAATCCATCATATCGATTCTCTTCAGAATCTCTACAATATATTTTCCTTGGCATAGGAAAATCTCATCCAGTTTCTTCCACACCTCTAGACCTAAGAAATAATTCATCATACCTAGGTCTCTCATTTTGAACTCTGATGCAAGCTTCCTCTTGTACTTAGCGATGAGTTTCTTGTTCCCTGTTAGAAACAGGTCATCCAATATCAAAGGACAACCAATCCTAGGATCATCAAAATAATTGTCTGGCATATCCTGCCCCGGGTGCCCACTTAAGCCCGTACAAAAATTTCTTCAATATGCAGACATGAGACTCCTTATCATGTATCTTGTGGCTGCTCTATGTACACTTATTATGACTACTGGAGCAAGTGTCTCATCATAATATTCTCCCTCTTGCTGGGAGAATCCTCTAGCCACAAATAAGGATTTTTACATTTCTATGCTACCATCAACAACATGTTTGATCTTGTAGATCAATTTGGAAGTCACCACTGACTTCCCTTTTGGTCTCAAGACAAAATCCAAATCCCATTCCTTCTGACTGGCTTCCTCCTCTATCACTGAAACAAGGGAATCTTCCCAGAAGGTCTCATATCTTCTCGAAGCCTCTGGAGCTTTGATCTAACCTCCTCAACTCATGGCACCTGTCTGTCAGTCCTGAAAGATTTATCTCTCTCCCATCTGAATCCGAGGAGGAATACTTTCTGAATGAAAGTCTCTAAGCCATTGACTCTCTATAATATCAGACTTACTCTGAGTCTCCATGCTTCCTAAGAATCTTGAATTCCTTTGAGTCTATATAATATCTGGAGCCATCTCTCCCTCTGTATATGATGATCTCCTCTAAAGTCTAATATCCTATGAACGATTCAGAGGAGGCTACTCCTCCCTACTGGATCGTGATGGTTGTGTTAAGAACCAAATATCAAAATAACATAAAAATCTCAAAATAAGTACTCAACGCCTTGACAAAGAGAAAATTTCAGATAATAAGCCTCTTTGAGGGGGAAACCTCCTTATACACCACATAAATTTACAAATACAAGATGCTTCCAAATGAAAAGGTCTCCTTGGTATACATAGGATACTAGGAGGTTCAGTTACAACTAATGGACCCAAGCCAACATAAATAAAATAACAATACTAATTTAATATGCCTCAATTAAGGGGTAATGTGCCACTATTTAGGGCTTAACTTGCCCCTCCCCTTCAGACAAGTGTTTTCCGCAACACTTGAGTAATTCTATATGTTTCTATATAAAATACTCATCTTCCCAAGTGGAATCTTCAGTATATAGTTTCTTCCACTTTATGAGATACTCTGAAATGAATCTATTCCTCAGCTGGAAAATTCATGTGTCAGTGATACCTTTAGGGTCCAATATGATTTTTCCTTCCTCGTCAAGTTTTGGTAATCTAGTTTTAACTGGGATCTTTTCACCTATAACCTTGTTTAAGCATGAAACATGGAAAATTTGGTGTACTCGCGAAGATGCAGACAACTCCAATTTGTATGCCATAGTACCAATCTTTTGCAACACCTTATAAGGACCATAGTACTTTGGTGTTAATTTATTATCCTTCTTAGCTTGCTTGAGGGACATCTGTTTGTATGGTTGTAGTCTTAAAAATACCCAATCCCCTACTTCAAAACTTCTTTCACTATGATGTTGATCTGCTTGTTGTTTTATGCGATTATGTGACATGGTCAACTTGTCCTTTAAGAGCTGGAGAACTTGTTGTTGATGCTCGATGTGATCTTCAACTTCTTGAACCTTATATTTTTTTTTTAGAGAAGAAGTGATGGACAGTGGGTGATATCCATAGAGCGTCGTAAATGGTGTCATTTTTGTTGTAGTATGAAAGGAAGTGTTATACCACCATTTTTCCAAGGGTAACCACTTGAACCATTGTGTTTGTTTATCATAGACAAAGAAACAAAGGTATCCTTCCAGATATTTTTTCACTATCTCGATTTTTCCATCAGATTGAGGATGATAAGATGAGCTATGAGCCAATTGAGTACCCAAACAAGAAAATAATTTTGTCCCAAAATGTCCAGTGAAGATGGGATCTCTGTCACTTACAATAATCTTTGGGCTTCCATGTAGCTTTTAAACTGTGTCCATGAATGCGGTGGCAACTGTACTGGCTTTGAAAGGGTGAGAGAGTGCACAAAAGTGTGCATACTTGGTCAGTCTATCAACAATCACCATGATGACACTGTTTTCTTCAGACTTCGGTAACCCTGTGATGAAATCCATGGAAACCTCTTCCCAATGCTGACTTGGGATGGATAATGGTTGTAAAAGACCCGAGGTCTTAATTGTTTCCACCTTATTTTTTTGGAAAACCAAACATTCCACCACAAACCTTTGAACATCAGTTTTAAGGCCATCCACAAAAAATTCCTTCTTGACCCTATTGTAGGTTTTCAAAGATCTTAAGTGCCCTCCTACCAGAGAGGTGTGCAATTCCAAGAGTACCTTTTGTTTGAGTTGAGATTTCTTACATAAATATAAGCGATCTTTGTACCATAGTGAATCATTTTTCCATGTAAATGTATCTGATGGACTGGAATCCTGCTGCAACCTTTGAATGAGAGTCCACACTTTTTGGTCATTCTTCCATTCATCCCTTGCTTCTATTATGCAATTAGGTTGGATGATCAAGATAGCACAGAGAAAGGCCTCAACATATTCATCCTTTCTTGAGAGTGCATCTGCCACAACATTTTTCTTCCCTTTTTTGTAGATGATTTCAAAATCATAACCCAACATTTTGGTCACCCATTTTTGTTGTTCTTCTGAAGATAGTCTTTGTTCCAAGAAGTATTTAAGACTATCAAGATCTGTTTTGACCTTGAAGTGCCTACCTATTAGGTAAGGGCACCATTGCTTCAATGCATGTAGTATTTCCATCATTTCCTTCCCATAAATGGGTTTGTGTAAGTCCTTTCCCTTGAGTGGCTGACTTTCAAAAGCAAGGGGGCCTTCCTTCTTGCATCGGAACAACACCAATGGCATCACATTCCACAATAAAGGTTTTTGTGAAGTCTGGTGTGGTTAAGGAAGGAGCTTTGCACATCGCCTCTTTAAGTTGTTCAAAATCTTGAGTTGCCTCTGGAGTCCATGAAAATGCATCCTTCTTAGTTAATGTTGTTAAAGGTTATGCTATTCTTCCATAGTTCCGAACAAACTTGCGGTAGTAATTTGTCAAACCCAAAATTCCTCTAAGATTCTTCAATTTTTTGGGAATCGACCAATCCATCATGGCCTTAATCTTGTTAGGGTCTACCTTGACACCTTCATGAGATACAATATGACCCAAATACTCTACCTCCTTTACCCCAAAGAAACATTTGGATGGTTTGGCATATAGTTGTTTCTCC
>ML776756.1:835930-847713 GCA_009831015.1 Picea engelmannii | reverse complement strand
CAGGATGCACCACGTGCTCCAAGGGTGCCACTCGCCAACTGGACTGATTGGTAGACATCTATAACCCCTGGAGTCAACACTCCGCCAGGTGAACTTGTGGGAGACTAAGGGTTCTAAGGAATAAGGCCCCCGCCTTATTGCGCCCCCCTTAGAGTCATCGTGAGCGACTGTCGCAGTCTGCCCTCACGACATCGTGGATCCTCTCAAACTAGGTAATCGTTAACCTACAGTTCGAGCCACAACGAGAGTGCTAGTAGGCGGTGGCAGGGCTGCTGTCCACCCCTCTCCCTCAACCTCTTTGCAAATCGTGTGTGGCCCCTTTACTCCATATGTGAGTCTGGTCGGCAAGCTATCGTCAGCCTGCATCATCAACAATCATGTCAGAAATGTCAACATCAAATCATCAAATCAATGAAACATCACAGTAAATATATCAACCCAAAAGCACACTCCCTGACTCAGTCCGGAGTCTAAGGGGGTTCTACTGATGCCACTACATCCTCAAGGACAAAAACCCTGCACACTCAATGAAACAGAGTCAGCAACACCTGTGTCAATCAAAACTAGTAAAACATCATGTCATCTGCCAATCGCATCATAATCAAGTATAAATGGTTTAACATCACAAAAGTCCAGATCACTTGCGAGCAAGTGTCCTAAAAAAAATAAGTTTTCTCAGTGCGCCAGAGCGGGACGTTACAATTGATCCATGTAGTTCATATAATAATTCATCAATCATGGGAATGAGAAACTTATCTTTAATAGTGACCTTGTTGAGCTCTCTATAATTTGGACACATACACCATGATCCCTCTTTCTTGATTACCATTACTACCGGTGCAGAGTAAGAACTTTGTCTAGGTCTAATAATGCCAGCCTCTAACATTTCTTCAACCATACGCTCAATTTCACTCTTCTGGGCATAAGGGTATCTGTAAGGCCTGATGTTAGGAGGAACACTCCCAGGAGTTGGGTGAATAGCATGATCATGATTGCGAGTGGGTGGAATAACTTTGGGAATATCTTCAAATACTTTGGAATGCTTATCAATGATCCCTTGAAGATCTAGAGGAATATATGGCTTAGATGTTTGAACATCTAGTGAGCATAGTTGTACAATTGCACCCTGATGCCCCTTTTTCAATAATTTTGTCATGCCATTAGAGCTTATCACCTTACTGGGTTTCCCTGTGATGCCCCTTAACTCAATTTACTTTCCTTCCAATGAAAAATTCAAGAAAAGTTCTTGAAAATTAAAATCCATTATTCCCAATGATTGTAACTATTGGATTCCTAGTACGACATCAACACCACCCATGGGTATAACAATCATTGGACTATTCATTACATATTCCCCCATAGTAATATTGATCTTATGGCATTTTCCTGAGCAATTGATAGTTTCTCCATCTACAATCATTACTTGAAACTCTAGCGCTGGATATATAAAGCAATTGAGAGCTTTGGCTAATTTATAGTGAATGAAATTATGAGTACTACCATAATCAATTAGGACTATTACCTTTTTTTTTTTGATATATCCTTCGATCTTGAGGGTTTAAATAGTGCTAATTCCAACCAATGCATGACATGATATGGTGGGAGCCAACTCTTTAGAAGAAATCTCTTCTACATTTTCATCTTGAGATGATTCTTGTTCTTGTTCTTGTTCTTCCTCTTCACAATCTATGTAGAATAATTTCTTCTCACCATAATTATGTCCCTTAATGTACTTGTTGTCACAATTAAAGCATAAACATTTTGTTATTCTTTCCTCCAATTGTTGAGGTGTCAACCTTGTAGGTTGAGGTGTTTTGGAAGAAGGACCATTATTCTCTTGATAGATGTTAGGAGTGGTCTGTCTAGTAGCCATAGCCATATTTTTACTTTCAACATATTGCCACCCTGAACGCATTCTCCAATGATTTGGGTTCCCAAAGGTGAACCTCATGTTGAATGTTATCCTTTAAAGTTCCTATGAATACATCAATCAGGTGCTCATCTGGAATATCTGTTACCATTATATTCAATCTTTGGAATTTCTGAATGTGCTCCGTAATTGAACCCTTTTGCTTGAGATTTATCAATTGGCTGAAGAAGGTATTTCTCCTTGTATCCTCATAGTGTGCTCTCATTTCCTCCGTGAAAATTGTCCAAGTGACAAGTGATTTGCGAGACCAAAGCCATCGATACCACGCAAATTGATTGGGTTCTAAATATAAAGACGCAATTCAGACCTTTTGTGTGTGTGGCACATCATGTAGATCAAGGAACTGCTCCATCTTGAGTATCCATGTGATTGGATCCTTGCCATCAAACTTCCTCATATCAATCTTAGGAAAGTGGTTGGTCTTCAACCTAAAGTTGGAGTTTCTCCAGTCTTGAATCATCTTCCTTGTGTCCTCATCATGAATTTCATGGGATACATTTTCACTTTCAGGTGACCTCTCTATTAACAAATTTTTCAATCCTTCCATGATCTCCCTTTTTAAACCATCCAACTTAGTATCCATTATTGCTTCCAACTTAGCTTCAATTGAATCCATCATCCCTTGTAGTTCATCTTTTGTTACTGCCTTCTTTTGTAAATCATTTATGTCCCTGTGCATTTCTTCACCTTCATCAAGAGTCCAAGTAGGATTGTTTGAAGGCTTATTTGGTGTAGAAGTTCCATTTTTTGGTGGCATGTTGGCCAAGTATCACTTTTAAACCTTGATTTGGAGGTGGTTCTGCTAGACAATATTTCTTCTGTTGTATCTCCAAAATTTCGACTCTTCTGGGTCCAAATTTTTGTTATGTAGTTCTTTGATATGTCTTATCTTCAATGCCACAGGTCTGATCAAAATTGGATGTGCCAAGTGGAAGTTATGGTAACTTCCCCACACCTTGCAGATTTTTTCCCCTTCTAGGAGAGTGTACTTGTGAAGCATGTCAATAGAACAATATATGATATTTGATTATGAAACTTTCACCATAAATACTACAGACTGTCCATTGTCCAATGCAACTGGTCTCACTTAATTTGGATACTCACTGAAGAAGATATCATTGTTTTACCCGGAATACATGTATGAGACTAGTTAATAGGACTAGTCAACTACCTTATCTTACACAGGGTGTATCTCCAAAAGTAGGATGACCCAGAAGTTGGAATTTTTATCACAACTACCTTGATAATTTATCTGAATATCCTCCTAGTTTCAAGGTTTGGAACGTCACAAAAAAATTTTTATAGCGAAAATTACACGATGACTAAATTCAGGGTGATTCCAGAACCCGATCTTACACATACTATATCTCTGAAAGTAAAAGGCCTCAGTAGCTGAAATTGGAACCCCAAGTACCTTGATCCATCTTATAAATATCCTCCAAGGCGTTCCTTCTGAAACATTGTAAAAAAAGTTATAGTCAAAATTCCAAGGTGTCTCATATGTAGCAGCGAAACCCCAAGACCTTGAGCTCTGATTCCAAATATCAAAATAACATAAAAACCTCAGAATGAGTACTCAATGCCTTGGCAAAGAGAAAATTTCAGATATCAAGCCTCTTCAAGGGGGAAACCTCCTTATACACCACATAAATTTACAAATACAAGATGATTCCAAATGAAAAGGTCTCCTTGGTATATATAAGATACTAGGAGGTACAATTACAACTAATGGACCCAAGCCGACATAAATAAAATAACAATACTAATGTAATATGCCCCAATTAAGGGGTAATGTGCCACTATTTAGAGCTTAACAGGTTGACTCCCTCTGAACTCTATCTCCTTCTGAGATGGTACTTGGTGTGGCCACCTGCCTCACCATCGACGGAGGCATCTACTCCTTCTGATGATATGGCTAATCAATGCTATATATCTTTGCATCCCTTTTGTATCCTGCAAAGTATCACGAGACCATGCTAGTCTCTTCCTGGTTACTGCCACGATTCTAGGTAGGCCCTTATTTCTCTACTAACTCTTCCTGATGATCTGAAGAGTGATCAATTGAATTATAGGGATTTGTTTGGTCATCTTTGGAGCCTTCTGATCCTTACAATCAATCTCCATATGGGATATATCTCACAAAATTATCCTTCTTGCCATAAGGTTTTAACTTCTTCCTCTTTTTCTTTGGTGCATGGATGTATACGGTTGTGTATACAATTTCTTATTTGAATAGTTTGCTCCATGTATCAAACTAGAGACCATATAATATGTTGCCTCCTACAACTGTCACTATACATTCCCTTAGAGTTATCACATGTGACTTGACCAAAGCAAGACCAACAACAAGGGAAAACAATAGATAATAATACTACTCTTATAATAATAATAAAAACAATAATGAGAACAATCTTCATAGTCGATCCTTCTCAAAGCTATCACTTGTGACCTTCCTGGAACAAGAGCCAAAATAAAAATGCAATAATAAGAAATAGGAACAACACTCTTCTAGAGTTGTGACCAATCATTCCTTCATGGTAACCTCCCTGAGACAAGAGCAAAAAGAGCAAAAGTATTTCCAATATAATAACATTTTCATAAGAACATATCTATGTCAACAAGAATAAAATACAATTTCATGGTAATCATCATAACATTACCAAGGTGACCTGCCTGGAAGCAAAACAAGAAAGATCTCCTAGAGGAGATGTTAGTTCATCTTGCAAACAAGTACACTAAGCATTTATATCAATAGTACTCACATGCTACCAAGTATTCATTATATCTAGCAATAATAAAACCTTTCAAAGATTGTTGTCACAACTATAGTGTTTACTTGTAATGTAACAATTATCAAACTTGATATGTGCAAATTAGAAACTTACCCATTTAATCAATCAAACCTGGAACCTGGAGTCTTATCTACAAGAATGAGTGTTGTTGATTTTCTTCCGAGTCTCCTTCACTCAAGATGAAAAGTATTATCTCCAACCTCTCTCTTGTACTAAGACAATATGCTTTCTTGACAAAAATCTGAGTTAGGGAATATAATGCAAATAAAATCTAAAAAGTCAACTTTAATCAATCTAATATTTTGATTAAAGTCAGCTTATAACTTTAACTTTGACCATAGGTTTGACTTCAACATATCAAAATACAACTAGAAGTTTATAAGATCACAATATTTCCATAACAACTAGAGGCATATCAAAACAATCAAACCTTAAGTGCATTGTTCCTCTGAATGTGCTGGATCTGAGATCCCTTTGGATCTGTGAGTTTTTTCTTGGAAAAAAGATCCCTTCTCCTGCAAACACCCTCAATGTAGTGATATAGTTTAAACATATACAAGTACATACATTTGACAGTAGTGGAAAATAATGACACCATCTAACAGTAACGACAAGCAATGATGAACCCAAAAATTTCAAAGTGCTCCAAGTTGCAATTTGAAAGTAGATGGAGATGCACTAGGGTAGGGAATACTAGGAAAACTAAAAATTAGGCCCAACACTACACTGAAATTTCCCAACAAACTTGGGTTAGGGTTTGTTGTTGCTGTAAAACCAGAAACCCTAACTACCGGAAGAATAGCTATCCAGCTGATCTACAACAAGAATAATTTCAGCATCCTTTCAACGAGTTACCATAAACTGTAAGGTAGCTAGAGAGGTAGTGGGGGGGATCAGAGGGCCCATAGTGATAATAGTAGAGGCCATTCAATGTAAGGTGGACTAGGTCCACTATATTATTAAATAAGGCCCACTATGGTAGTTAGATATAATAAATGGGTAGTTAGATATAATAAATGTAAGATGACTTCTTAGAAGGTTCTACTTCTAGAATATTCCTCTTCTATAATGTTCTTAGGTGATGGTAGAACTATATAAAGGGGTTCAAGCAATGTAATGGGATATGAAGAGAAGTATTGTATTGTGGAGCGACAGATCAATAGGAGGATGCCCCCTCGAAGATGCAAGTGAACATGAGAGGATCCCTTCCATAATAGGATCCATTGTATGATGTTGCCCTACCTCAAGGGTTTCTATAATAAAGTTGTGGTTTTCTATATTGTTCTTTAAATATTTGTGGTATTTCTGTATGCAAGTATTTGGTTCTTAACAATTGATATCAGAGCACTTTCCTTGACAGACATTGTGGGCAAATATTTTTTATTTTTGCAGATTTTTTTTTCGGAGAAGAAAAAAGAGGGCCGCGACATTCCAGAAATTTTCAATATATTTCTATAAAATTTTTGCAGAAACAGGTTGTAGATCTGAGTTTCTTTCAGAAAAACACCCAAGTTCAAAAAAAAAATCGTCTGAAATAGAGTCCGGGAAGTCAAGATATTGAAGTTTTAAAATCTGCAAATTTTCAGGGTTTTTTCCGCGGGCCACTATATTATTAAATAAGGCCCACTATGGTAGTTAGATATAATAAATGGGTAGTTATATATAATAAATGTAAGAGGACTTCTTAAAAGGTTCTACTTCTAGAAGATTCATTTTCTATAATGTTCTTAGGTGATGGTAGAACTATATAAAGGGGTTCAAGCAATGTAATGGGATATGAAGAGAGTATTGTATATGGAGCGGTAGCTCAATAGGAGGATGCCCCCTTGAAGAGGAAACTGAACATGAGATGATCCCTTCCATAATAGGATCCATTGTATGGTGTTTCCCTACCCTAAGGGTTTTGGGTATTTCTTGTGTTCATTGTTATGGTGAATGGTTTTATGGTTTATTCTTGGTTATTTCTGAAGTATATTTGCAGATCTGGTATAGGTACTTAACATAAACTTCACTGAACTAGAGGAATTGTGACTGATACTACAATTGGTGTTGCAACTAGTGTTGCAATTGGTGCTACCTCATCTCCCACTGGCTCTTCAATTTCAAAAGATTATAGATCTGATCTGGGGAAAAGATGCACCCTCCTTAGGCGACCTTCTCAGTGGGTTCAGTAAGTGCTCAATGAGCTTGACAATGGGGGAAAATGAGGATCTTCCTTCCAACGGTTAGACTATTACGAAGGAAACCAACTCTAAAACCATGTTAAAATTTGGTATGCTCATTTAACCATAGACAATGTCACATCGATTTCACCTAACCATAGGCATTCACTATGCCACTCCCGATAACAATAACTTTTTATTAGATAGAATGGTTTCGGAAAGTCCACACTAGAACTAACATACAAACCCTAACCAGAAACACCACTGCTGCAACAACAACACAATACCAAGAGAACATACCTCTACTAATGGAAGAGTACATTTACCAAGAGAAGTACACAAGAGAGATACCATAAATACTGAGAATACTCCACGACAACTGTTGCGCTACTCTCTCCAGACTTGTGCCTCCTTCTGTTGCAACTGCAACTCCTTAGACTTGTGCACTAGTTGTTGCAACTGCTACTCCTTAGACTTGCACACTAGAAGAGTGAGTGAGTGAGTGTTTGTATCCAAATGAGCTAGGAGTCTCCCTATTTATATTATCCTGCCCAAGTGACTGGGGCCAACTTCTCTTTCTGGAGCCTTTGAATACTTTAATAATATTCTCCTTGAGCCGACTTCTCTTCTAGGGTTTTCACACATTTGTTTAAGGGTTCTCTTACTTATAAAATATTCTAATCTAAGTACAAAGGTTACACTTGGAGGTTAATACCTCCCACAACTACCAAAACATCAACATAAATGACACACAACATGGACCTCTAAATTATGTGCTCTTGTCAAGAAGGCTCCACACCTCAACATACTAAGAATCTCACTCTGAACTTCAACTCTTATCTCGTTCTCGCATGCCTAAAAAATCCTCGATGACAATTGGCATTTGGTTCGTCCTAACACAATGCAGATCTGTGCCTCACTTAGCTTGGATGGATCTCTAGGACTTCAACCATCACATCAAGAAAATAAGAAAGAAAGTAATTGACTGATACGTTGCCCATAATGACACATATATCGAGCAATTCACATATATCAAATTCAAACTTCATTCATTGGAAAAAGAGAAACAAGAAACCATAGATTCACTTCTCCCACATAGGTCCGTATGGTATTGTTGATGCCAAAATGTTGAACATAAAAGCCAGTAGATAAGTTGCATGATCCAACTTTGTAGGAGACCATACGCTTTTACCTCTAATTCAAAATGTTGTAGGTTGGGTTTTGTGTGATAAAGTTCACGTGCAGGTCATCAACAGTGCACCACGATGGTTTTTATTCCACCTCACAACAAGGGCTTCCTTTTGCATGCAACAATCTCCACAATGCCTTCAACAATCAAGGCTTCTTCACCAATTGACGACTAATGCAAACATAAAAAACACATAGGTAGTGAAACTCTCTATTGGATGCATAATATTTCTATGACATATTTCCTTCATAACAAAAACAAGACACCTCATCTCTCAAAACCTCATAACAACCTAGCTCTAATAACAAATGAACAAATTATTACACCAGTGTTAATGGAGCAACACAAATATCAACAATACAATACACCAGCTCAAATCATTCTCATTAACAAGACAAATATTTATACATGAGCAAAAGCTATCGCATGAAACGACCAACTCCTATATAATCAGTCAACAATCTCTCCACAATTCACACAACTAATATTATCTTGATCTCAAAATATACCTTCGAGATATAACAATACTAACAACAATTAGATCTACAATAATGAAAATGAATCATTATTCCAACACCTTGTTTATCAAACATGGTATCAAGGCTCCTATAAAGTCCTATTCTCGTTGTTGATCAAGATCTTGAACCTATGTCATTTCATGCAATAAAGGAATTCTATATTCTACTATTTTTTAGCATTTTTGGACTGATTGAACCATTCCAATACATTTCAAGAACCATTTTCACTTGGAAACCCTTTTTGTTTCAAACAAAAAGGTTTTCGCTTGTCCAAAATACAATCATTTGTATCAAATCCGAAGGTATTCAATTCCATTTGAAGTTTTTTTTAAATATCTTTCACACTATTTTAATTTCCCATGAGTTTATTTTTCTGTTTATATTTTTTGTTTGTACCTTTTCCAATCTAAGTATGTTATTTTTCCTATGTCGAGTGTGATCTTGGAAAATCAGAAATAGAGAGGAAAGTTTAATGGAATATGTATGCTCTTTGACTTGCAAATTGTGTTATCTTGGTGAATAAAAAATTGGGGGAAAAGTTGCATATTAAGTTAAAATAAATAAATAAATGTTTTTTTGTGTGTGTACAATGGTGCTTAAAGTTTTTACGGATGAAACAAGAGTTTTCGAGGTAAGTGCACACTTAGAGGAGGCCATGTGTTAAAAACAAAAAAACAAAAAATCATTCTAACATTTGTTATATCTTTTGTAATAGCTTACTTAGTTTAAAGTTACTTTATTGAAATAAAGGTGTTGAGTTAAAGTTTTTCTTTTTTAAGTTATTAAAAAAAAAAAGTGTACATGTAATTTTAAGTTATAAAATAACTTTATGTTAAAGTGTATATCACTTAAATTATAAACATGAATTACTCATAAAATAAATTTATTGTTTATTTTAAATCACTTTTTGCATGCAATTTTAAATTATAAGTAATTTTATTGTAAAAATGATTTTCACATATTTTATAAAAATGGGTCACTTATTTTGTTTTGTTGAAAAAGTAACTTATTTGTAAAAATGATCTTATAGGACAAAGTTAAAGAATGAGGGATTTTTTTTTTTTAATTCTTTACAATTTCAGGACCTTATCTTACACCTATTACTACATGATCAACATGCACCTACCACTTGGCACCTTGGTTTCCATTTTTGACTTTTTATACCTTTATTTAAATGGGCATAACTTTGTCAGTGGAATCCATTTTTCGTGTTGTTTTTTAAAATTACTTATTTTTTCGAGCTCTTTCTATCTAAATAAATAGTTTTTTTATTTTTATTTTGAAGCCACCTTAGCTACATATTGTAATATGTCAAGTCCAAGTGAAAGCCTACTTACAAATTCTAACTACCTCTCATGGAAATCCCATATGGAGGTGAAAATCTCATATGAAAGATTTACTATGAAAGAACTTTAATAGGTTACCTTGGGAGTAGAAGCTAACCCCCTTAATATACACTACAAAGAGCCAAGTGAGATAATGAAAACAATTCAATTCATCTTGTATACAAATATTCTCACAATTTATTTAATTCATCTTGTATACAAATATTCTCACAATTTATTTTCAAATAGGCTTCTTTCTCAAGTCTCACACATATCCAATCCCTTTCACATTGTTTTCTTAGTTCTAACCCATTCACTTCCTCACTTTTTTAGTATTGTTATCCAAACCTCCAGTATACTTTTCTCTTCTTGACAAAGAATGTATGCTAACTCCATGCTCCTCAAATTATTATGTATTGATCTAAGGTGTGCTTATACTTAAAGGTAAAATACCAAGACTTCAAAACATATTATGATGTTAAAGCATAAAATTGATTACCAAAACTTTTGAATAACAGTGCCCTATCCATCGATGAATCTTCATAAATGGGAGTAAATTTCTAATGATGCAGGTAACTTGCCAATATTCTCAAGACTATTCTCAAGACTAGTATTTAGATTAAGGATCTATATTCATAGGTAAAAGTCTCTATGTTCCATCTCCACTTTGTGCCTTATGCATTTGATACATCTTCATATATAAAAATAAAGTTATATGTTCCATCTCCACTTTGTGCCTTATGCAATTGATACATCTTCATATATAAAAATAAATTTCTGTGTTCCATCTCCTCTTTGTGCCTTATGCAATTGATATATCTTCATATATAAAAATAAAGTTCTAATACATCTCCATCTATAAAAATAAAGTTCTAATGACATACTCATTACTTTGGTTTTCTAATTATGCACCCATATTTATAGATAAAATCCTTGGTTAAATATCCATATTCAAATAAAAGGCTTTGAGTTCAATCTCCACAGATCCATATTCAAATAAAAGGCTTTGAGTTCAATCTCCACATAGTGCCATGTGCATTGATACATTTCCGCACACAAGAGTATAGTTCTACTTGGTTGTGGGATACGTGGTGGTTATTAACTTTTGATAATAAAAAGACACTAAAATGATATCAATGCGATGGAAACAAACACTATTATAACCATCTATAAATCACCACTAAGTTAGTAGAGAATTGTTATAAATAATTTTATTAAAATAATACTCTCTTTCTACTTTAATCATACTATTCACTCACAACCAATCAAATATTGTTATTAATTTATATCATTTTCATAAAAACATATTTTTTCGATTCATATTCATGGATGTTTTAAACAAATACTCTCAATCAATCTTTTTCAATGTCTTTTATTTTCTTTAATGGTTAATTATTTTGATAGCAATTCTATTTTAATATTAAACCACACAACTAATAAAATTACACCAATCATTAATAGAGTATTAAAAAAATATCTTTTATTTTCTTTAACGGTTAATTATTTTGATAGCAATTCTATTTTTTTTTTTTTTGAGTAAAAAAAGGGGTGGGACCTTCTATATTATATAATCACAGAACTTTAGACAAAAATACAAAGTCAAGGCTTTAAACCACCAGAGAATACTGCCGGTATTCGGAAACCAGTATCTGAGGAGCTAACAGCAGTTTTAGCAAATAAAAACATATATATGTTTGGCACCTGTCCTGCCCGAAGGAAACCAAGACAGGTGCAGATGATCTAAGAGTGCAAGAAACAGGAAACCATGAACAAAAACCAGGATGTAGTAAAACCTAAATAACCTTTGCGCCGTCATCTTCGTCCATCTGCCAGTTGTGCCTCGCTGGAATGACAAACTCCTGCATGC
>ML776756.1:715302-835453 GCA_009831015.1 Picea engelmannii | reverse complement strand
GAGACTGAATAGTCCGGACCAGAGCAACACTGCTCAAGTCTGAACCGAAACAGCAGCAAGGGCGAAACCCGAACTGCTATGCTCCTGCAAGTAATTCTAACAAACAAAGATCCCTCCCTGAAACGTATAGCAGGAGTGAAGGAGTGATAAACAAATGACATAGTTAAATCTCCCCTACCCAACTCGGAAAGAGGCTCATAACTATCCTTCATTGCGATCTGTCCTTCCAGATCCCCCATTGAAGTGATCGGATTGAACTCGCCGGAGCAATGAATTACCGCTCGAGGGAGCCTCACCATCAAGTAGACTCTGCGATGGCCTGCTCTCACTGTAAATGCTAGAGCGTGAGAAGCTGCCATCCGCATTTAGGCCCACATTTAGTGATTGCCCAGGTGTCAATGACGCTCCCTGTCGTGTCACCCCATCCGGGGCGATAGCAATTCTATTTTTAGTATTAAACCACACAACTAATAAAATTACACCAATCATTAATAGAGTATTAAAAAAAAATGGTAACGAATAACCATATATTGCAAGGCTTTAAACATAAAATAGAATAGAGGTATTTTCAATTATTTCAATTGCATTCTCTTTCGATTTCGGTAATATGAGATTGTTCTTATTGGTATTTTTTAATTGTTTTTTTTATTATAATTCGATTGTTGATATTAAGTTTTTAATTGCATAAGTGGTGAAGAGAAAGTTTAATTATTATTGTTCATATTAAAAATAATTAAATTTTTTAGTTTCAATTTGAATCTTAAATAAAGAATATAAATAAACTCAGACATATCAATCTAAATCCATTTTTATTTAAATTTTTTTAATACTAAAATAGTTATATTTAAATTTATTTTTGTTTCTTGGCAATACTTAATAAATTTAAGATGAATTATATATATATATATATATATATATATATATATATATATATAATTTGATTAAATTGATCCATCACATATAATTTTTAAGAATTAAAATTATCTAATTACATTAGATAGTTCTCCAGCCATGTTACATACAATGCCATGTTACATACAATGGGTAAACTAAACATACACTAAATCCTTTCATCCAATGTATAAAGATTCACTTATTTCACTCTTCATTCTTCGATCTCTAGACTTTCATTTTTTTTTTATATATAAGTAAAAGTCTTTTTAAGGTATTTCCCATTTCATTTATACACATGGAATTGAAAGAGGTTCTTGTTCAACCACAATGCTTGACTCGTTCACTTTTCAATTTCTTTATGTCTCAATGCACACATGTATATTGTAGAATTCACCTAGGCACCTCGCAATGCGATGATCATTCCAAATGGAAAATTGTTGACGTGATGATCCTCTCGTGCACCGTGGACTATTGATCTCATTGGATCAAGTGGTTATCGATTTCTGATTGAATTGTATACCAACGAGCCATGAGGATGCCTTGAGACATAACGATGGACCTTAATTTCAATGATTCCACATTGCTCGAGATATTATCATCACCTGCAAGTCCTTGCCACATGCCCCATTTTGTTTGCCCATCAAGATTTTTGTGGGAACCTTGTGAAGCCTCCATTGGTGACCTCAAATGTCGTTAATATTGGGTTGACATGATGGTGACAGGGTTCTCACGATCTCCTTTGGCATGTCCTTCCACCATACGTCTATTAATGATTAGCCCACCATAAATGCCTTTTTATTGGCACTAGACATGTCATTGGCATAATTGTATGAAAGATTAAAAACATGTTTTTGCTTAGGCGGTTTGAAGGCGAATTTGTTAATTGGTCCTCCTTTGATTCTTTGGGGCTTCAGGGGGTCACGAGTTCAAGACCAAATGTGTGTTGAACCTAATTTAAATATCCAATGACACAAGAGGTCACTTGATCTCGATGAAGGGTACAACCTTGATAATGGCATGTCACTCCATTATTCTTGAGAATGTTAGTAGACTAGTTTGGCTTGGGAGACTAGGCTAGAATACTCTACCACCAAGGGAACAAAAGGCAGAAAACACAAGAGCTCGTTAAATGTATCCTTTATTAACTATTTGTGGACAAACTAAGTTAAGAACAAGAAAATAATTTTTTTACAATACATTCTAAAATAAAATGCTCGACTTATCTTTGAACAACATCCCATTCCCATCTCTATGCAACATATCCAACCCAATTCACTTTCACATACTTTGAAGTATGCACCCTATTTCCCTAAAAGTGTTGAAGATAAGAATCACATAAATAATCTTTAAACAACAACGATTTCAAATGGAAAAGTTTAAACGTTTTACTTTTTTTCGACAATCATCTCTCAAATCAGGCTATGCAATTGTTGGTGAAATAACAATTTTCTATTGCTAAAACGTTTTTTTATTTAAACCATCACCTAAATCCGGCTATGCAATTCTTGATGAAATAACAATTTTCTATTGCTAAAACGTTTTTTTCTTTTAACCATCACCGAAATCCATTGCTAAAACGTTTTTTTCTTTTAACCATCACCAAAATCCGACTATGCAATTCTTGATGAAATGACAATTTTCCATTACTTAAATTGCACTTCTGAATGCATAAATCGATTCAATGCCTTAAAAAACCTCTAAAACACTTAGATTCTACAATCTCAACAACTAAAATTGACAATTCTTTTACCATACTAAATCTGGTATTAAAATCTGAAATGTAATTGACAATTCTTTTACCATACTAAATCTGGTATTAAAATCTGAAATGTAATTGACAATTCTTTTACCATACTAAATCTGGTATTAAAATCTGAAATGTAATTGACAATTCTTTTACCATACTAAATCTGGTATTAAAATCTGAAATGTAATTGACAATTCTTTTACCATACTAAATCTGGTATTAAAATCTGAAATGTAATGGTAAAATTAAAATCGATTATCTCATATCACCCAGATTTCGGTAATTGACTCTCCTCTACAACAGAGTATCTAAACCAACTTTCTTTGTATGTATCGCAATCTCGCCGTCTGTGGGAATCGAACCCACGACCACGTGGTTAAAAGCCACGCGCTCTACCAGCTGAGCTAAGACGGCTTAGTGGATAAAAATAAGGCAGTAACTATTTCAGTATAAAGATTGTATTGCAGATTTGAATCCAATCTATCTGTCGACGACTTTCAGGATGAAATGATATCCGTTAACATCCAATACAATCCAAACCCTGCCGTTGGCGTCGACAAAAATCTATTTTAATGTTTAATTATATGGAAGGGACCAACTACCCGCAAGGGAAAGCAACTAGAATGATCAGTTAGAAATTAAATTGTTTTGTTTGAAGTGAATAAATAAAATATGTTATTTATTATTTATTCATAAAAATAATAAAATAAATGGTTTTTTGGGGGGTTAAATTGGCATATTTTCTTATGTATATAAAGGTTATGAGGCCATCTAATATATATTTCCTTTGGTGCAACTCCATCACATTTAGGTGATTTATAGTTATAAGAAAAGTTTTGATGTCCAAAAGTTTATTATTTTTTATTAATGGATTCAATATATATATATATATAACATTAAAAACTTTATTAACGAGAAAAATTTAAGGGTTCTATTTTAGAGTGTAAAATTTTTGGTGAGTTTTATTTTATTTTTAAATGTTAATTATAAAATGTTTGGTAATATTTTTATAAAAATATTCAAAATTTTGAGGATTGTATATAGTTTTTAGAATTTTTTTGATGATTTTAAAGAATAAAATATTTTTTTTTTTTGCATGTTATTTCATATAAAAAGGGAAATTTACAAATCTTTTTTGGAAAAAAACCATAGAATATTAGTTTATGGGTGAATTTAGCCCCTAAATTTTTCCATGCTTACGAATTCAACTTTTTTCACTTTGTCACCATTGGAATTTGATCAACAATCTTTGTTGAAATTGCAATTTTGGATTGATGAGATCATAGTTTTTAATGAAGAAATAAATTCAACACCATGGAATACTCCTACTACAATTGGATTGTGCAATGTTAACATTTAATAGTTGCGATTCCATTGTTCCAAAACGATTCATGTCAAATTTTAGGCTAAAAATGCAAATTTCCCTCCTATTATTTTGAATGGTCGTAAAAGGTTCATTTTGTTGTGCGTTTAGACTAATGATGATGATGATTATTAATGTCCACTAAAACCATGTTTGGTTTAGTACACCTTAATAAATGTAATGAGTTATTTGGTTTGCTTTAGAATTTTATTTATGTGCTTGAATATCTTTATGAGACACATTCATAAATCACCATACCTTTGATGAGCTAGAAGGTTAAGAAGGTTGGTATTGCAATAAATATTTTGAAATTGTGATACAATGTGGGTGTAGAAGACATTCAAAGAGAAATGCTTTTCATCTTCAACCTTCTTAGTGTCACAAAGATGACAAATTCTTTTGACCCACATTGTTTTAGGAATTGTCCAATGTCCTATTTCACTATGGAGCTTCTGAGAGTTTGTTCTTATCTTAACAATGTTGATTTTCTTCTTTCCACTAGTTAAAATAGAGAGATACTTTTGATCTTATAGATTAGGGTTGATCACCTTTTTATAGTATCTTAATTGTCTCTTATCCTCTAATTATTTACCGCACCACAATTTCTCCTTAAGTTTAGATGTAATAATATGTTTATTATTATTATTATTTTGCAAATTGACATCTTCCTTAATTCCCCAATGATTTAGCCGAGCCTTGGCATCTTTATGCCAACCTCACTTGAGTCGCAAGTGGTTTTGACTAGAGTTTGAAGCAATCTTAAGAATCCTCTTGTCTTCCATGTTGTTTGTCGTGTTCTTGTACATTAGGCACCTAGTCATAGCCATATTCTCAATGGGAGAAATACTCACTTCTACGAGGAGGATAGGATAGGATAGGGTGTATTGCCTCTATTTTTAATATTATAAGTTATAAAACACTTTTGGAATTTCTCTATCTTTCTCCATGATTCTTTAGAGATGATACAACCCCGAACTTCACAATTGTATAAGATAAAAATAGTGACAAGAGTTTCAAAAATGAGTTTCTTCTTATCCCAAAGCTAAAGTTCCACTGATTTACAACTGTTTTCAAGACCATAATAAACTTTCCACCCTCCATTTATCATTTTCTCAATGCTATAGTTCTAGTTAAGCTTGTGATAAAGACTGATTCTAAGATATTTATATGAAGTCAATTCCTCCTAAATATTGTTGTCATACACAAAATTAGCGTAAGTGATATTTTTGGATTCGATTATCATAACCTTTGTTTTGTTAGTGTTAATAGTCTTCTTGTACTAGAGAAAAAATCCTTGATAATTTTTAGTTGCTTGTCAAGATCATAGGGACTCTTCTCCATAAGAACAATACCATTAATGTAAAGGAGAAAGATGATGACTATACTAGCCAGAGTCATGCCAACACAACCTATTTCTTCTAAACAACCCTCTAAACTGTTGATGCATATACCAAAAAAAAGTAGAGGACACCCTTGCCTAACTCCTATATTATAATTAATTTCTTCCAACCAACCCTCAATGTTCCTAAACTTGACAATAATATTTTTGTACAACCTTAACACAACAATCTTAACTCAAAAAAACTTTTAAATCTTCTAATTTGTTCAGAAAATTAATTTTGAACACCATGTCAAATGCTTTTCCAAAACCAAATACCTTTTCTTTAAAAAACTAAACAATTAACATATTTTTATACTTTATTAGTCCGTGCCAAAGGCTTGGGACTATAGCAATGAGTTTTCTCTTTGACTTTGGATTAGTTTCTGGTTGACTTTAAATTTGTGTACTATATCCAATGTATAACATAGAAAATCAATATATGTGTTTTTTTATATAAAAAAAACCATATTTTTCTGAAATTTAATTGGCTAATATCTTTGATATCTTATTGCAGGCTTCACGTCATTTGATGTATAGAATTGATTATACAATTAATAAATTTGCCAAGTGTTGTTTGACAAGAATGTTAAGTGCATAAATATTAAAAGATGATGGTATTTGACCTGTATACTAATTAATTATATTTTTTTAATATAATAAAATACTTATTTCTCTACTATATTGATCAATAAATTTGGTGTAAATTCAAAAGTACTTTCACCTTGTCTTTAAGTTAATTATTCACTGGCGGGAGTTTTTGATGGCCACGACATCCCAACTCGTACGTCGTTTCTCTTTACTGATAAGGCCACGACATCCTAGGCTCGTAGGAGCTTTCTATGCTCGCTTTTTCTACAAGGTTTTAACTTATCGAGGATACCTACCGTAAATAAATAAATATGGTTATAAATTTTGTATAATGTAAATTGAAATGGTCAATTAAAGTAATAAAAGTGTTCAAATTTTAAAATTTAATTTGTAGTTTTGTTTTCAAATTTCAAATTAGTTTTATATATTAAAAACTTATATAATAATTAAAAAATATTTCAATATTAAGTTAGCTATAATATTTTATATATTAAAAACTTATATAATAATTAAAAAATATTTCAATATTAAGTTAGCTATAATATTATAATATATATTGAGACAATATGTAATTAATATTGTTAGAAGTTAAATATATTAAAAGTAATTTAATTGTAACTATTTATATATAATATTATAAGTTAGACATATATATATGTCTGTGTGTGTTAAATGTAATAATATATATTATTACATGTTAGACTAATATATATCTATATTAAATTTAATAATATATATTAGTGTAATAATAAACATGTGTAGGAGGGCATATGGTCTTAAAAGTTAATAGCATTGTGTTATTTCATAGAATGAAAGATTTTCCAATCTGTATACATCTTTAATATACAATTAAATCATCTTTGTTTGCTAAAGTAGAGTCATTGTATGATTTAGTTAAATTAATGGAATTCCAAATTCCATATTAATAAATAAATAATATTTACTAGCAAGAATAGGGTAAACATATGATTGGTGTTATATTAGACTTGTTATAATTTTAAATAAATAATAATGATTATAAATTTATAAACCAATCTCTAAACCTATTCTTCTAAACTTGCAAGAGGCAGGGACTAAGACCCTTGTTATATATTTATTTTATATATTAATGAAATAAAATTCTACCAATTTCACCAGCATTTTTATGTACCAACATTCGATTTTTTTTTTTATGTACCAATTGTTTTACATCATGTCCTTGATATATTAATGTATGAGTTGTTTTACATCATGTCCTTGATATATTGCTATTTTTTCTAAAATATTTATTAAAATAAAATAAATTAAATTAATCTATGTGAGATTTGGAATTATTTTTACAATTAAAAAAAATAAATTATTCAATAATGATTATTTATCATATATATTTATTTGAATGAATTTTGTATGTAAAACATAATCAAAATTTAAACATGAGACCTTGTTTCAACTACTAAACTATAAAACTAATAATGAAATCAGTAAAAACCAATATGATACTCATGTATTGACTTTGGTTAAAACAAGGCTACTAGGTAGCATATACCTGTTGAATATAATAATGAAAGTATTGTTTAAGGATATAGGGAGAGAAGGAGTAGGCATGAAATGACTAGATGGAAAAAATATTTATTACAATAACATTGGGGGAAGTGAAGGCAACAATAAGATTTCAAAGTTTTTGGCCAATAAAATATCAGATAAATGAGATTTAAAATTTAAAATTTATCATTAATTTTTAAAACTTTAGATAAATGAGTGTATATTTTATGGTCAACCATGAACTAATAGAAATTCAAACCTAACTCAACACTATATACCATGCCTATCCGTAGGTATAATAACATAAAGTGCATATGAAAGTCTTTTTTAATGCAATTCTGAACTAACTTAGTAATGATTCATCATTAATCAATTTAACTGTGTTTGCTTTCATCACATTGCCATCATTTTATGAAACTCAAAACCTTTTACTTATGAATATGGTTCCTTAACCAAAACACTAAACCAATAATGAATATGTCATTATATTATATTATATTATATATATATATATATATATATATATATATATAAAGATGTATCAATACATAAGACAAAGAGCGGTGATTGAACTCAATTTTTTTTTACTTATGAATATAGATGTTTAACCTAAATGCTAGTGGAAATGATTGGGGAGTTACCCACATCTTTAAAATTTTACTCCTATATATGGAGATATATCAGTGAATAAAACACCATAAATTAAAGGTTGGTGCTGAACTTTATTCTTTAACATTATAATATGTTTGGGAGTCTTGGGATTTTAGGATTATGTATAAGTGCATAATTTGAGGAGTATGCAGTTCTCATAAAAAAAAAATTGTCCATAAAAAAACAAAAGTATACTGTAATTTTGAATAACAAAGTTAAAAAAAAATCTCTCAGGAAGGTGTTGAGCGCTCAACATACCCTAAAAGCCTTATGAGATTTTATCACTTTTTGGATACCACTTGTTTTTTTTTACTGTCTAAATTGAGTTCACATGGGGGGATGATTTATTTTGTTTTGTTTTCATGACTCTTATCAATCAAGTCAAGGTGTTTGAACTTGTTACATGAAACCTTGTGTCTAAAAGAACTTGACATCCTAACTAAGAATCTGCAGCTAACATTGCACCTAACGCGCTTATGTTCAGCTTCAAAAAATTTCAAGCAGGTAAAGTGGCCACACAGTTACACTAATCGTCGATCGCTGATGCATCGTCGACTTCGATAGAAGGTGGTGTTGGTTTGCGTAAGATATTCGCCACGAAAATCCAGGAGATAGTTGATCCCTCGTCAACAAAATACGGGAAGGATAGACATTGATGTCCGTAAAGAAATCACCGATAGCTGATGATCGATGCGCTACATCGGGGCCGGGGAAATCTAGAAAGGTTAAAACAATCATTTTTGTCTGCGATAAACATATCATCGATCGTCAATCCCTGATACACATTCGGCATCGAGAATTTTTCGAGAGAGTCGATTTGGGAGCACTTAGGTAGGTTTATCGCCAATCACCGATCCTTGATACTTTTTGGTGTCGACAAGATAGGATCAGGTTGTAGAACGTGTAGCTTAAGGAAAGTCCCGATTCCGATTAACACAAGTAAATGAAGACGCCGGTCTCGAGTGCCATGTGTCTAAATCACGTAAGTGTGTCGTACAACCCAGTTTCATCTTGATTCATATTAAGGTTCCCTGGGTCCTAGTCACACCTCCTAGTCAGCTCTGTACGACAAGATCAATCAATGTCAGAGATTTTGCAAGAAGATATCAACGAAAAGGGTTTGAAGCATAATCCCGACCTCTGACTCACCAACTAGACTAGCGAAACGATGGGATTTTTTCGGCATAAGATACAATCAGATTCTGACATTTAATAGACCAGTTAATGATTCATCCCAAATTTGTTGCTACCTCGTGCGTCGATTGAACAACAACAATTTGAAATTACCGATAGGCCATGTTACAACCCACACCCGCGTCTTCAACCCATGATCCAATTTAATTTTAAACATCTTTGAAGATCTGGTGGAAGATTTAATAAAACCACACTCATAACTTGAATTGAATGGCTGATGCGACAAGGTAAGTTCATCCATGTTTAAATCTCTAAAACAGTTTTGAACAATTTCATTCTGTGCACAAGTTTGAATTCCAGAGCATCCAAAGAAGCAAAGCGAGTGTCTCGAGACTGTGTTGATCCTCATATTATCAAAACCAGGTTAAACAAGCTGCAAAGGTATGTGTTCAAGTTTGTCAATTCGAAGGTCGTGATTTATATATGCATCTGATCTCTTACACGGTCTCTAACTATGTTCTAGCTGCAGGTAAAATGCTGTTGAGAAATCCAACCACCAGATGCCCTCCGAGAGAACCCAAGCTAAAGGAAGATGAAACAAGTGAAGGTTCTTCTCTTGGTACTATGAGGCAGTTGGAGTACACTCCCACAGAAGAGTTGGCCATAAAAAACTCAACAAAGAAGGCCTTTGTCTAACCTCTGGTCTTCGGTGATACAGAAGCAAGCACCAGATCCAAGGTAATGCTTCCACAGTGGGGCGACCTTTTCAATAGAATCAATCGAGAGGAGTACCCATATTATATACCACAGAATGACCTGGATGTAAGGGCGCTCGATGACTAGGTGTTCCCAAATATCTGATGGTCATATTTACACATGGTAGCCACAAGAACCCCCATTTTCCCTTGCATAGAGGTTTTAAAGTGGCTAATCAACCATACAGATGCACATACGTGCTTGATCAACGATGAGAATGGCGGGTGTGTCAGAGTTTTCCTCCCGACATAAGTCCATAAGTACTACAAACTCAGAGACCCAGAGGAGCGGCTAAACACAGAATTCATGGTGAATTTATACGAATTCCATGACACTAGCCAGTTGATGGCCTCATGGTTGAAGGAGGACAATTTTTTTACAAACCGTAGCAGTGGATGGTATGGAACAGTCAACCTGAGGGAGCCATACATCTACGTGATGGCTCTCATCTGCTGACTTTATGGAGAGAAGGACTGCTCCAAGTTTTTGGAAGCATGGATGCCTTTGGCATACATAGTGGCAATCTCCAGAAGCAACTTCAATTGGGGAGCGATAATTTCCAAACAATTGAGCATCTATGTATAGCAGGCTCAGATGCCGAAAGAAGGGGAAGCACCCGCTTTCCACATGGCCTCGTACCCACTCATTATGATCTGTGCAAGAAATGTCTTTGCTGGCATGAATTTAAGCTGACATGTTGTGGAGCTCCCTGTTCATGTTTATTTCAGCATACTTTGGAAGAACAGGTACAAAAAATCCTACGCACTCATCTATGATGAATTCATCGCTCGTATTCATTTTATTATATTTAAAAAGGAATGCCCAAGATTATCCGCAACAACCAAGAAAATGGTAGAAAAGGTAGGCCACTGGTATTTGGATGAACGCTCAACCTATATCAGGGTGTTCGGGGCCACCAAAGCACCACATATACTACCTGCTCATGTCCCATACCGATTCATTGTAGGAGAAATCTACTATCAGACTATCCTGTAGGGCTATAACGCTACACTATTCAAGGACAAGAAGCGTGCTTTCATACCCTACGATTTCCATGTGGGGTTTTATCTGGTAAAGGACAGTGCTCAAGACAAACAAGAAGGGTTGAGCTAACTTCAATTCAGGATCATGAAAGGCTGATTCCACAAGCATGACCCTAAAGGTCTGGTCCTCCAACATGCTTCACATGTATCATCCTGTTGGCCATACACGCATGATAAATTTGAGGATGAAATTTTCACAGAGTGTGCTCAGGACTGGGAGGAGGTAGTATAGAGGATGGCCAACCTAAATATGACCATGTTCAAGGCCATGAGCATGGAAAAACAAGTGGAAAAAGTAGAGCAGTCAACTCAAGAGACCCTCAGAGTTCAATTAAAGATCAGAGCGACATAAACTACAAAGGCACAAAGAAGAGGATTGCTCTTGCTAGAGGGGACACAAAGAATCATCGATCAATTGTAGCATGATCCTGATCTTGTACAAATGTCGAGGATTCCTGCTAATGAACCAATCAAAATCAGAGGAGAGCCAAGTGGCTTAGATCTAATATAACTTGAAGAAATCACCGGGCCCAAAAACCCTAAAGTTCCATCACCGCAAATTAGATCACCAAGGGGAATTTCAACCCAGCCTAAGATATCGAGGACACCGGGTAGGACAAGTGTACCTATCCCCTTGTTCAACTTAATAACCATCTATGGTGATGATGAGAGTTCAGAGGTTTCCCTGGTGACTCCAGTGTATATTATAGAGGAAAGGGAACTTGAGAGAGCATCTACCCCAGGTCCCAATGCTCCAATTCAAAGCCTCCCGTAGAGTGACCATGAGGTCGAAAGTGTCTTGGACACTGAGCTACTCAACTTTCCTGGAACCCCAATAGACATATAGAGGGATAAGCTAGGATCGGGTGCCCAAAAAGAGGAAATTCCACAATAGGAAATCGACACTTCGAAAAACGACTACCAAGTAAGTACCAAACCTACCCCTGGTTCTTCAGTTTTGGTCGACACCTCACCAGCTGATGAGAAACAGACGAAGGTCGAGCCATTGAGATGTATGGAAGAATTTCAGGAACCCATCCTAGAACAAATACACACATCTGGGAGCTTAGGGGATACTCTGACCTGGGGAGAACAAAAAATCCCCAAACCTGTGAATGAGGTCGCCGATATACAAGCGCTCGCCTATGACCGAAATATAAAAGCCATCATGAAGAGAACCCCTAAGAAGAGGAGGTTTACATTGGATAGTTTGATTCTCATCACCACATATGAGAAGCTGCTCAACACAGAAAACGCTAAGACATCCGAGCTTATTGACACAAGGATGGCTATCACAAATGCCACACTCGATAGAGAAAAAAGGGATGAAAAGGAGCTGACCGTTGCACTTAAGGAGTTGGAGAATCTGCGTCATTTGGAAAAATACTATCAAGTCTCCACACATGCCACAATGTTTTTGAGGAGTGAGTTCCAAGATGCCTATGACAAATTCACGAATGAACAACACCTTTTCACTACAGGTATAGATGATTTCCAAGAAGACACCCTTATGACACTAGTGACCTACAAGGACGTGGAAAGGTGGTATGAGAAGGCTCACCAAGCAGTAGAAAGGATCGACTACATCAACGCGGTTCAAAAGGGCCGAGACATTGAAGAAAATGACATTCGGGTGCGGAGGTAAAACAACATAGATTGGATCAGGAAAGAAACCAAATACTAGGTGAAAATGGCCCATGAACCTCAGAGAGAGATTCAGGAGAAATGGGCTGATTGCGAAAAGAGCTGGGAAAAGGTTAATCGGGAGATGAAAGACATCGGCCTCTTGTAATTCGGCTCACCCGAGGACTTTGTCAACCTGCATTTCATAGTCAAGCAACATGCAGAACAAGACTCAAAATGAAAAACAAATATAGAAAATGTGGCGAGCATGGCGCCAAGTCAAGTACAACAGTTCATGGAGCGTCCGATAAAGGCTCGAGTAATTTTGTAGCGGTTAAGTGTCAAAATAGTCAAGTACTGAGCACGAGCAGTAGAAGTGAAAGAAATCCTTTCATCCCCGATGAACCAACACAGGTTCCCGTACACCAACACATGCGATGAAATCTTCGTCAAATGGTCAAAGTATGAGAAGAGTCATCCACTTCAGTAAAACTATTTGATGATTCTTAGAAGATAGAGAGATGAAAGCGCCATTTGGAGATATTTTGTTTTACTTAGCTTGCACTTGTAGTAGCTATTTTTAGTTAATGATTCATTATAAATAAAAGGATTGACCTTTTAGTAAAGGTCGATGGTTTTAGAAAAGACCCTCAATTTTGGAATTGTAAAGAACTATTTCCGAACTACCTTAATTGAGAAGTCTTGTTTAGGATCGAAGACAAACTTTTGTTTTTCATAAAAGGTGTTGTGTGACTGGATTTGAGGAGGAATTACTTCTGACTTTATTTCATGAATGGATGTTGTAATGAGTAAAATTTTCTGAATCTATTGATAAGTTAGCCATTTCAATATTTTTTGTAGTTCTTGTCTCTAATGATGAAAGCAAATCGTTGAATTAATGTGTGATTAGTGCTAGAGCTAAGGATACTATTTTTCTTGCCATCATTTTATTGCATGTATGTTTTGTTTCAATAATTGTATCTCAGTCAATAATTGAAATACCGACAAGTTAATGTATTAATACTAGGCTTGTCACATGTGTGAATATATTTGTATGCATTGCTTGAGCACAAGGGTTATTCCAGGCTCAACCTTCTTCTATAGTAAAGAGCCCCCCTTTTAGCAGCTAGTTTATACCAACACACATCTTTTAATCAAACCTATCTGATAAAATAAAAGGACAAAAAGAGAACGTTTAAATTCAAGGATGAACTTTCATAAGAAGATATCCTGTCAATCACTACGTAAATCCCATCGATAAATTGACCAGATTGAAAGATCTGGAGAACCATTCCACCATCACATGCTGCAGAGTATAATTGGGCCTCCATGGCGGGTTTGGTTTCTACTATTGAGTTAAAGGAATTTGGGATCCCTCAATAGAATTGGCGCTAGAAGTAGGGCTTGTTGAATGAATGGATAACGATATTTCTAATATAATATTTTGCATAGCCTACAGATTGAAAACAACCCACATGCATGGCTATTAATTCTCAAGACAACCCACACATAATGAGTACTCCTAAAATGAGTAACTCACCCCAGCATGAGGAAGAACATCTATTCCCTGAAATACCTTACACTCTTCCTCACGAGGAGTTGGACTAGTTTAGAAGAATCACAAGAGATTATGCCCGACAAATTGGATTATTACCCCTAGCTCTGTTACTTCCTCATAGAAAAAAAGTAAGAATACCAGTGGTTGACACCCCCGACCAGGTTTTTGTTCACACAATAGAAGATCTGATAGATTTTTCCCTCACCGAGATTGAACATCCCCTTAATCTGATCCTCAAGACACCAGGTGGTAACTACTCTGAGCTCGATGATTTTGAATTTGACGAGGAAAGGTTTAACTCGGATCGCTCAGCTTTAGAGTCAGACGACATTGAGGATAACAATGATCATAATGAATAAATGGGAAACCCACCTCAAAATAATCAACCATGGTTGGCCAACGATGCTTTGGAAATCCCCGGACGGGTACATAACCTCCCTCAACATCCAGAAAAGTTACTCCCCAAGTTTGACCCTGAAACCTCCAGATTGCCTGAAGACCATATTAAAAAATTCATACTAGTTATTAGACTGATGAATGTCCAACATGAAGACGTAATATGCAGAATTTTTCCCTATACCTTTGATAATTTAGCCTCCACGTGGTATTTTAACTTGCCTGTAGGGTCCATAACTAGTTGGATGAAGTTTCAAAAAGATTTTTTAGACAAATTTGCACAAGAAACCAGTACATGAGCTTTAATGGATGAACTGTTCGTCACCACCATGAGTTCAAAAGAAAAGGTTAGAGACTTCAATCAACGGTTTACCACTATCCTAAACAAAATTCAACTCGAAGCTAAACTCACTCAGGAGTTTCAAATTGAGGTATATGCTAATGCTCTCCCTGCTTCTATTTCCATGTTTGTAAAAAGGGTTGCCAAGCATACCCTAGCTAAAAATTTTGAGGAAGCCAAAACAATTGAATTCCAAATGAAGGAATGTAAAGAGGGCTAGGTCTCACTAGTTAAGAAGGAAGCTCAACTGCCACCCAAGAGAGGACTCTTGTTGACTAGACCCCCAGGAAAACAAATAGAACAAGGTCCCGAAAAGGGAAGTGGGGACATAGAAGACCTACAACGGATGATAAAGAAAATTTCAAATGAAATCGTAGATATAAAAGAAGTGTAGGGGGAGGAAACCAAGGCCAAAAACCTTATAAACCCTTTTTTAAGAGAAACCCACTGTTCAAAGAAATTGAACCTACCCCAACCAACTTAAACATCAACCTGAGAAATGTAGCATCCAACTCTTTCTGTACTTATCATCAAGAGAAACATTTCGAAAGAGACTGTCCATAATGGGTGAATGCCATGAATTTGATGGCCAATCGGTTCCTAGATGAATTTTCCCTTATCGAACAATCAAGCGACTCAACGGTGAATATTTTCGATCAAGAAGAAGTTGACCTGCCGAAAGAAACAACCATGTTGTTGTGGGATCTTGACTTACCAATGCCTTCCGTTGATATATTTGAGGTTCAAGAACCACCCGCTGAGGTCTTGGATATACAAACCCGAAGTAAGAGTCAACCGGTCTCAAATGACCTTACCATTGTCCAAACCTCGAGAGGAAAAAAAAACAAATGATCACCTGAAAGCACCTTTTGTCTCCCAAAGAAATCCTATAAACATCCATACACGAGAATCACCCAAGCTAGACTACAACATAGTAGAAGATTTAAAAATATTGAAGGAAAATGTATCGGTCATGGACTTGTGTAGAATTCCCCAACAAAAGGACTTTCTGTTACAAGACTTGAAGTTGGTGGAAATCCCTATAACGAGCACTAGCCAAGGGGAAAATCCAACTCCCACATATCTAAAAAATAAACCAATTGTGAACGGTTTCTTTGTAGATAAAAAAGGAAAGCCTTTTGTCCCACCGTTCCTCTTAACATTTGAAGTCTTCAACATAAACCTCCATAATTGTTTAGTTTACTTAGGGGCATCCTCTAATGTCATGCCATTATCTATATGCAAGAAATTAAACATAGTCCCTCTCAAAAGTGATAAACGTGTTATACAACTAGACAAAACTCAGGTGAAAGTTATGGGAGAACTCAAGGATGTCATGATCAAAATGGCTACACACCCGAAATTTGTTCAAGTAATTGACATCATTGTAGTAGATATACTAGAAGCTTATGGACTGCTACTTAGTCGAGATTGGTCTGAGAAGTTGAATGGATATTTTTGCACGGACCGGGCTCACCTCTAGTTTCCATTAAAGAGACACTCAAACATGATTAGGATCGATAGGGAAAGGTATCTCAAACATACGGTCACCGATTTAGAATCCCTCAATGAACCCTCATCGACATATTTCCCCGTGTTAGGCAACTACTCTTGTGATTCTGATTTTGGTAATTTCTCCCCTATCTCATTTGATGTACTTCTTACTCAAAACTTCGAAATGGATTTTCAAGTAAATCTATTGGTAGTGTCGGAAGAAACCCTCTTCTGTCAAGAACCTCTGTTAGAAAACACAGACAAAATAGGTGGAGAGGAGGAAGTTAGTAGGCAAGGAGAAGCTGATGATTTTTGCTCACAATTTTGGACACTGTACTTTGATGGGTCAAATCACGAGAAGGGTTAGGAGCAGGATGTATCCTCATTGATTCGAAGGGGAAACATAATTTCTTGTCCTGCAGACTGGAATTTGAATGCACTAATAATACTGCCGAGTATGAAGCTTTAGTGCAAGGACTAAATAAATCCATAGACTTAAACGCTAAAGAACTAAAAGTTTTCGGGGACTCTGAAATTATCGTTAGGCAAGTAAAGAATACTATACATTGCAACTCTACCCACCTGAGGAATTATCAACAAGAAGTGAACATGCCTATAGAACATTTTGAAGCCTTCAATGTTACAATGATCCCCAAAACAAAGAATACTCTTGCTGACTCCCTGGCCACTGTTGCTTCGAGGCTATCCCCTTTAGAAGACTATGAAGCCTCCAAGTTCACTGTGGAACTAATATACAAACCATCAGTGCCCAATAGTATTTATAATTGGAAGGTCTTTGAAGGAGGTGAACAGATTATATAATTCCTAACCAATCGGGAATTTTTTTAAATACCTGGCTATCGACGATGAAGTATTCCAAGAGAAACTACTAGAAACTGATTTCCATGAACGAAGAGGTGAACCATATAACTCTAATATCAAACCAATGTTTCACATAATACCGAAAGGGGTAGCCAATTTGGAGAATATCTTTGACTTAATGGAGAGATTTAAAGGGTCAACAAACACAAAGACAGGGAACTCGTGTCCCATGTACGAGACTATAAACCTAGGAACCCCAGAAAACCCTAAAAATATAAATCTAGGCAAGACAATATCTAAAGAAGAAAGGAAATCCTATCTGAAACTTTTCAGAGAATATCAAGATGTTTTTGCGTGGTCCTACCGAGATATGAAAACTTATGACACTCGCATTATCCAACACACAATCCCGTTAAAATCCAGAGTAAAACCCTTCCAGCAAAAGCTTAAGAAGTACCACCCATACCTAGAACCCCTCATGTGTTAGGATTTAAAGAAATTACTAGATGCTAAAATTATCTTTCAGGTTAGACACTCTGCCTAGGTAGCAAATTTGGTTCCTGTAAGGAAAAAGTCAGGGGAAATCTGCATGTGTGTGGATTTCAGAAACCTCAACAAAGCATCAGAAAAGGATAACTACCCAGTCCCACCAATGGAACAACTCTTAGAGACCGTGTCTGGTTCCAAAATTTTCTCCCTGTTAGACGAATTTTCAGATTACAACTAGGTTCTGGTTTCAGAGGAAGACCGATTGAAAACTGCCTTTCGAACCAAGTGGGGAACCTTTGCTTATAAACACATTCCCTTTGGATTAATTAATGTCAGGGAAACCTTCCAAAGGGCCATGGACGTGGCTTTTAGGGGATTAATCAACAAGTGTGTAGTAGTCTATTTGGACGACGTGATTATGTATTCAAAGAATAGAGAAGATCACATCCAACATCTAACCCATTTTTTCGAAAGGTGTAGAAAATACAGTATATATTTATACTCTAAGAAAACTATCTTTGGTGTCGAGGAAGGGAAATTACTAGGTCATATTATATCTCAAGCAAGAATTCGCATAGACCCAGAACAGATTAAGGAAATAGCTCAACTTCCCTTTCCCCACAACAAAAAGGCCATGCAATCCTTCTTTGGGAAAATAAACTTTGTGAGGAAGTTCACCCTCGATTTCGATGAAACTATCAAACCCTTACAAAGAATGATCTGCAAAGATGTTGAATTTAAGTGGGATGACAAACGAAAAAGTTCTTTCAGCAATATTAAGGCTGCAATATCTCAAGCTCCAGTGTTGTGAAGTCCTGATTTTAGAAAATATTTTTTCCTCTATACTTTTGCCTCTGACCAATCTTTAGCTGCAGTATTAACTTAGAAGGATGATGACAACAATGAGGCCCCGGTCTCATTTATGCGCACTAATATCCAAGGAGCCGAACTGAATTACCCTGCTATAGACAAACATGATTATGCGATATACAAAGAACTCAAAAATTTCAGATCTTACATCCTAAAAAATCACACCAAATTAATTGTGCCTCATCCCACAATCTGATCCCTATTCACTCAACATGAGATGGGGGAAAGACGAGGAAATTGGATGGCAGTTGTCCGAGAATTTTATCTAGATATAAAACCTGCCAAACTGGTTAAGGGACAAGGATTGTGTAAACTAGTTGTCGAAGCCCAAGACCAAGTAAATGAAGACTCCGGGTGGGAGAACGAATTGATGTTATGGTGTAGTGAAGCTTTATATGTTCCCCTGGGGCAAGAGTCTTGGTATGGAAAACTAACTTATCTCCTGCATCACGAGACGTGCTCGAAAAACCTGAACCCTAAGGAAAGGAGAGCTCTGAGACTAAAATTGGCACAATATCACCTCATAAATTCGGTGCTCTTCCACGTAAATTATGATGGGGTACTTTTGAGATGTGTCAAACGTGAAGATGCAGACAAGGTTCTGAAGGAAATCCATGATGGTCCTAGGGGTGGACACTTTGTAGGGAATAACACTACTCACAAGATACTGAGAGCCGACTATTAGTGGCCTAATCTGTTTAGAGACACATATATACACTAGAAACTGTAAAACTTGTCAAATAAGCGCGGGGAGGAAAAATAGAGCAGTTGTCCCGCTCCAACCAGTGGTTGTATCTAGACCATTAGAGAAATGGGGTTTATATGTCATACAAGAAATTACACTGATTTCTTCAAAACACCATAGATACATATTGACTGCTATAGACTATTTCACGAAATGGGCAGAGGCCATCCCTCTGACTCATGTAAATAAAAAGTTGGTAATTCAATTCATAGAACAACAACTGATCACAAGGTTCAATATGCCTTCCATTCTTGTTTTTGACAATGCCGCTTAATTTTCTTCCACCTTGCTAACAAAGTTTCCTCTAGATAAAGGAATCATAATTAGATACTTTGCAAACTACTATCCACATGGGAATGGAGTGACATAATCAACCAATAAGAACCTAGTGAGGATCTTGAAGAAAATAATTGTAGATAATAAGAGGAATTGGCATAGTTCACTTCATAATGCCTTATGGGCCGATATATTAACACCCAAGGAAGCTATAGGGAAATCCCCATACTTTCTGGTATACAGACAAGAAGCCATTCTCCCGAATGGGCTATATCTTCCATTTCTTTATCTTTCTCAAGGATCTAGAGGACAACCCTCATCAGTTATTCAAAAGAGAATTGCTACCCTCCTCATGCTGGAAGAATAAATGGAGAAAGAAAAATAAAATTTCGTCGCTCATCAACATATAGTTAAAAGGTGGTTTGACAAGCATAAGCCCAGAGAGAAGAATTTTGAATTAGGAGACTTAGTCCTGAAATGGGATAGGGCAAATGAACCGAAGGGAAAACATTCAAAGTTTCAGAATCTATGGCTCAAACCTTTCCAACTAACCGAGAAACTTGGGGTATACACTTATCGGTTGCAAAATATGAGGGGGGAACTCGACACCCTCCTAGTGAATGGCCAGGCCCTAAAACAATATTTCTGTTAAAAAAAAAAATGTGCTTGTTTTCATGTTATTCTGTTTTATAGGTGTTAGGTAGGTTGATTGCAGAGTCCTTTATTTCTATTTTTTCTTTTTTGTGGTATTTTTGTGCTTTAAAGTTGTGTTCCACAAGGCATTGGTTGACCTTAGTCAATACAGTGCAACAAACTCTGTTCCTGACTCATGCTTACATGCAACACAAGAAATGCTGGGCAAACTACATTTTTTGAAAAGAGTTATGTATCTAACCTCTGCGAATAAACAACCTTGGAAAGCGATGAAGTGTTTGACTAGTGGTCTGGTAAAACCTAAAGGGAAAGATGGTAAGTCGGAAAGGACCACATGTACCTCAAGACAGAGCTAGGAAAAAAATCACCTTAACCATCTCATCTTGCAGATAACATATGTCCTCCTCTCCCACTTGCTCAGGGAATCTCTGTTGAAAATAAATCAATTATATCAAATGAGCACGAAGTAGGAGAGGGTATGTAGCTAAATCCATTGACGCTATGGATGCTCGCTGAAAGCGGAGCAAGGTCTGTGACATCAGAGTGACTCTACCGGGGCTATGGACGCTCGCTGACAACATAGCAACACCGCAACAAGTGAATGATGATAACTAAAAGGCCCAGTGCCAGTGAATGATTTACTAGACTCTTGTCAAAAGGAGACGTGGGTCATGGTCAAAGGGAACAAAGGTGGAATAAAGGTTGAAACCCCACACGCGGGCCCAAATTCATAAACTAGGGGAATTTTAAATGCAAGGATAGAAGGGACTCTGATAAAAAAAAACCCAGTAAAGTTATTAACTAGCTTCTGCATCGGCTAAGTCCGGGGAAGGAACAAATATTTTTCTTTCGCCCAGTAAATCGCCATTTTTTGAGTGCTCAACACACCCTAAAAGCCTTATGAGATTTTATCACTTTTTGGGTACCACTTGTTTTCTTTTACTGTCTAAATTGAGTTCACATGGGGGGAATGGTTTATTTTGTTTTGTTTTCATGACTCTTATCAATCAAGTCAGGGTGTTTGAAATTGTTACATGAAACCTTGTGTCTAAAAGAACTTGACATCCTAACTAAGAATCTGCAGCTAACATTGCACCTAACGCGCTTGTGTTCAACGTCGGAAAAATTCAAGCAGGTAAAGTGGCCACACAGTTACACTAATCCCCGATCGATGATGCATCATCGACTTCGGTAGAAGGTGGAGTTGGTTTGCGCAAGATATTTTCCACAAAAATCTAGGAGATAGCCAATCCCCATCAGTGTCGGTAAAATACAGGAAGGATATAAATTGACAAAGGCCATAAAGAAATCACCGATAGCCAATGAACGATGCACTTTATCGGGGTTGGGGAAATCTAGAAAGGTTAAAACAATCGTTTTTGTCTGCAATAAACATATCGTCGATCATCGATCCCCAATACACTTTCGACATCGGGAATTTTTCGAGAGAGTCGATCCGAGAGCACTTGGGTAGGTTTTTCGCCGATCACCGATCCTTGATACTTTTCGGCGTCGACAAGATAGGATCGGGTTTTAAAATGTGTAGCTTGAGGAAATTCCCGATTCTAATTAACATGAGAAAATGAAGACATCGGTCTCGAGTGCCATGTGTCTTTATCACGTAAGGGTGTCATACGACCTAGTTTCATCCCGATTCATATTAAGGTTCCATGGGTCCTAGTCACACCTCCTATTCAACTTTTCCATGTCAGCTCTCTATGACAAGATTGATTGTCATCAAAGCTTTTGCAAGAAGATAACGACGAAAAGGGTTCAAAGGAGAATCCCGACCTCCAACTCACCAATTGGACTAACGAAACGATGGGATGTTTTCGACATAAGATACAATCAAATTCTGACATTTAATAGACTAGTTAATTCTTCATCCTGCATTTTTTTCTATCTCATGCATCGATTGAACAAAAACAATTTGAAATCACCGATATGCCATGTTACAACTCACGCCCGCGCCGTCAACCCTTGATCCAATTTGATTTTAAACATCTTTGAGGATTTGGTGATAGATTTAATAAAACCACAGTCATAACCCGAATTGAATGGCTGATGCGAGAAGGTAAGTTCATCCCTGTTTAATTATTTAAAATGGTTTTGAACAATTTCATCCTGTGCACAAGTTTGAATTCCAGAGCATCCGAAGAAGCAAAGCGAGAGTCTTGAGATTGTGCTGATCCTCAGATTATCAAAACCAGGTTAAACAAGCTGCATAGGCATGTGTTCAAGTTTTTCAATTCGACGGTCATGATTTATATATGCATCTGATCTCTTACATGGTCTCTAACTATGTTCTAGCTGCAGGTAAAATTTTGTCGAGAAATCCAACCACCAGACACTCGTCGAGAGCACCCAAGCTAAAGGAAGCTAAAACAGGTGAAGGTTCTTCTCCTGGTATTGTGAGGTAGTTGGAGTACACTCCCAGGGCAGATTCAGTCATAAAAACCTCAACAAAGAATGCCTTTGTGCAACCTCTGGTATTCGGTGATACATAAGCAAGCAATGGATCCAAGGCAATGCTCCCACAATGGGGGGACCTTTTCAACAGAATTAGTCGGGAGGAGTACCTAAAATATATCCCACAGAACAACCCAGATGTAAGGGTGCTCGATGACCAAGTGTTCCCAAATATCTGATGGTCATATTTACACATGTTATCCAGCCAAACCCTAATTTTCCCTTGCATAGAGGTTTTGAAGTGGCTAATCGACCATACAGATGCGTAAAAGTGCTTGATCAATGATGAGAATATAGGGTGTGTCGGATTTTTCCGCCCGACAGAAGTCTAGAAGTAATACAAACTCAAATACCTAGAGGTGTGGCCAAACACAGACTTGGTGGTGAAGTTTTACAAATTCCACAACACTAGCTGGTTGATGGCCTCATGGTGGAAGGAGGACAATTTTTTTTTAAAATAGAGTAGTGGCTGGTATGGAACAATCAACTTGAGGGAGCCATACATCTACTTGATGTATTTCATCTACCGAATGTATGGAGAGAAGGACTGCTCCAAGTTTTTTGAAGCATGGATGCCCTTGGAATACACAGTGGTGATCTCCGAAAGTAGCTTAAACTGGGGAGTGATAATTTCCAAAAAATTGAGTATCTATGTACAGCAGGCTCAGACGCCAAAAGAAGGGGAGGCTCCCACTTTCCACATGGCCTTGTACCTGCTTGATGTGATCTATGCAAGAAATGTCTTCGCTGACATGAATTTAAGTTGGCATGTTACAGAGCTCCCTGTTCATGTTTATTTCAACATATTTTAGTAGAACAAGTACAAAAAATCCTACGCACTCATCTGCGATGAATTCATCGCTTGTAATCATTTTATTATATTTAAAAAGTAATGCCCAATATTATCCGCAAAAACCAGGAAAATGGTAGTGAAGGTAGGCCACTGGTATTTGGATGAACAATCAACCTATATCAGGGTGTTTAGGGCCACTAGGGCACCACAACTACTACATGCTCACGTCCCAGACCTACTCATTATGGGAGAAATTTTCTATCAGACTATCCTCCGGGGCTATAATGCTACACTAGTCAAAGACAAGAAGCGAGATTTAATACCCTACATTTTCCATGTGGGGTTTTATCTGGTAAAGGAAATTGATCAAGACAAACAAGAAGGGATGAGCCAACTTGAATTCAGGTTCTCGAAAGGTCGATTCTGCAAGAATGACCCTAAAGGCTTGGTCCTCCAACATGCTTCACAAGTATCATCCTGTTGGCCATACACGCATGATAAATTTTATGATGAAATTTTCACAAAGTGTGCTCAGGACTGGGAGGAGATAGTACAAAGGATGGCCAACCCAAATATGACCAAGTTCAAGGCCATGAGCATGGAAAAACAAGTGGAAACAATAGAGCAGTCAACTCAAGAGGCCCTCCGAGTTCAAGAAGAGATCAGAGCGACATAAACTACAGAGGAAAAAAGAAGAGGATTGCTCTTGCTAGAGGGGGCACATAGAATCATCGATTAGTTGCATAATGATCCTGATCTTGTAGAAATGTCGATGATTCCTGCTGATGACCTAATCAAAAGAAGAGGAGAGCCAAGTGGCTTAGAGAAAATACAACTTGAAGAAATCACCAGGTCCGAAAACCATGAAGTTCCATCACCGCAGATCAGATCACCAAGGAGAATTTCAACCCAGCCTGAGATATCGAGGACACCGGGTAGGATAAGTGTACCTAACCCCTTGTTTGACTTAATAACAATCTATGATGATGAGGAGAGTTTAGAGGTTTCCCTGGTGACTCTAGTGCATATTACAGAGGAAAGGGAACCTGAGAGAGCATTTACCCCAGGTCCCAATGCTCCAATTCAAAGCCTCTCGTAGAGTGACCATGAGTTCAAAAGTGTCTTGGACACTGAGCTACTCGAATTGTCGAGAACCCCAATAGACAGATCGAGGGATGAGCTAGGATTAGGTGGCTAGAAAGAGGAAATTCCACAATAAGAAATCGACACTTCGACAGTGGATTACCAATTAAGTATTGAACCTACCCCTAGTTCTTCAGTTTTGGTCGATACCTCACCAACCGATGAGGAACAGACGAAGTTCAAGCCATCGAGACATATGGAAGAAGTTCAGGAACCCATCCTAGAACATATACACACAGTTGTGAGCCTAGGGGATACTCTGACGTGGGGAGAACAACAAATCCCTGAACCTGTGGATGAGGTCACCGATATACAAGTGATCACCTATGACCAAAAGATAAAATACATCATGAAGAGAACCACTAAGAAGAGGAGGATTACGTTGGATAATTCTATTCTCATCACCACAGAGGAGAAGTTGTTCAATACATAACACACTAAGACGTTCGAGCTTATTAGCACAGGGATGGCTATCATAGATGCCACACTGGATAGAGAAAAAAGGGATGAAAACGAGCTGGCCCCTAAACTTAAGGAGTTGGAGCATCGGCGCCATTTGGAAAAATACTATTAGGTATCCACACATGCCACAATGTTTGTGAGGAGTGAGTTCCAAGATGCCTATGACAAATTCATGAACGAATGACACCTTTTCACTGTAGGTATAGCTGATTTCTAAGAAGACACCCTTATGGCACTAGCGACTTGCGAGGACATGGAAAGGTGGTATGAGAAGGCTCACCAAGCAATAGAAAGGATCGATTACATCAACGCGGTTCAAAAGGGCTGAGACGCCGAAGAACACAAAATTCAGGTGTTGAGGGACAATAACATAGATCGGATCAGGAAAGCGGCCAAATACTGGGTGAAAATGGCCCAAGAACCTCAGCGAGATATTCAGGAGAAATGGGCCGATTGCGAAAAGATCTAGGAAAAGGTTAGTCGGGAGATGAAGGACATCGAATTCCTAGAATTCGGCTCACCCAAGGAATTTGTCGACCTGCATGACATAGTCAAGCAACATGTAGAACAAGACTCGACATGGAAAATAGAGATAGCAAAGGTGGTGATGATGGCACCAGGTCAAGTACACCAATTCATGGAGCATCCAATAAAAGCTCGAGAAATTTTGCAGCGATTAAGTTTCAAAATAGTCAAGTACCGAGCACGGGCAATAGAAGTGAAAGAAATCCTTTCAGCCCTGATGGACCAACACAGGTTCCCGTACGCCAGCACATGTGAGGAACTCTTCGTCAAATGGTCGGAGTATGAGAAGAGTCATCCACTTCAGTAAAAATATTTGATGATTCTTAGAAGACAAAGAGATGAAAGCGCCATGTGGCGATATTTTGTTTTACTTAGCTTGCACTTGTAGTAGCTATTTTTAGTTAATGATTCATTATAAATAAGAGGATTGATCTTTTAGTAATGGTCAATGGTTTTAGAAAAGACCCACATTTTTGGAATTGTAAAGAACTATTTCCGAACCACCTTAATTGAGAAGTCTTGTTTAGGACCAGAGACAAGCTTCTGTTTTTTGTCAAAGGCGTTGTGTGACTGGATTTGAGGAGGAATTACTTCCAAATTTATATCATGAATGGATGTTGTAATGAGTAAGAGTTTCTAAATCTATTGATAAGTTAGATGTTTCAATATTTTTTTTAGTTCTTGTCTCTAATGATGAAAGGAAATCGTTGAGTTAATGTGTGATTAATGCTAGAGCTAAGGAAACTGTTTTTCTTGCCATCATTTTATTGCATGTGTGTTTTCTTTCGATAATTGTATCTCAGCCAATAATTGAAATACCAACAAGTTAATGTATTAGTACTAGGCTTGTCACATGTGTGAATATATTTGTCTGCATTGCTTGAGAACAAGGGTTATCCCAGGCTCAACCTTCTTCTGTAGTTAAGAACCCCCCTTCTACCAGTTGGTTTATACCATCATGCATCTTTTAATCAGACCTATCTAACAAAAGAAAAGGAAAAAAAGAGAACATTTAAACTGAAGGAGGAACTTTCGTAAGAAGATATCTTGTCAATCACTATGTAAATCCCATCGATAAATTGTCTGGAGAACCATTCCACCATCAAACACTGGATAGTGTAATTGGGCCTCTGTGGCGGGTTTGGTTCCTGCTGTTGAGTTAAAGGGATTTAGGACCCCTCAATATCAGGGTCATCTGATTTTCCTCCATTTCCCCCCTCCATAAGAATACTATGCTTAAATAAGGGTTGGTCGACCCTTCCAATGGATAAATACAAGGAGAATACCATCATTGAGGAAGGGTGGGATGACACTTCTGCATGCTTTCCCTCTATTAGAATACTATATAAGAGGAAGGGTAGATCGACCCCTCCCTTGGATCTCCCTTATACAAAAAAATTTCCTAAGGAAAGGTTGGTTGACCCTTCCTCCAAATATCCTACGATGTGAATACCATCCCTTAGGAAAGGTCGGTTGACCCTTATCCATGCTCCCCCTTGTAACATCCCCAATTTAATTAATGCATAATGTAAATATGAATGTGGCTATTGCCAAATGTAATATGCAAATTGTATTTCTAAATTTTAATAAACTAAATGTGATACCAACTGTCAGGGGACATGGAAAGAGACGAGGGATGATTTTTCCAAAAGAGAAGGCAGTGTCTAAGAGGGGTCAAAAGAGGAAATTATTTATGGGTATTAATCTAAACCCACATATTTGAATTTTATTATCATTCGGGACAACCTTATGATTTTCCCTTGATTCTATGAGATCCTAATCATTAAAATAATGTAAGAGGGTGGGTGTAAAAAGTCACATCCCATAGTTATTGGGAGCACGAGGATGAAATACAATCAACATTGTCTAGAGTGAGCAATCAACTGGCTTGGGGGAAAAGGAAATTCGTATGGCCAAATAAGGCATTTTTTACAGGCACATTTTTGGCATGAACAACAAGCAGAGAATAGGAAATAAGAGCTCTAGAGCTGGAACAACCATGGAGGGAAAATCATGGAGAATTTTTGGAGCTAAATATTGAAGACCCAGGTTGTCAGGCTTAAAGAGTGAAATCTTGTGTGAGTTGCACTGTAACAACAAGTGATTGTTGTTTTTTTCATGGTAGTTTTTCCTAGCAATGAGTTCCTTTGAGTTCCCAATAGTGAGATTTTCAGTTACCTGTGCCAGAGAGACCTAGATAAAGGAATGGGATGCTCGATGGATTGAGAGAAATGAAGGGGTACATTCCTTGGGTTGGGTAGTTAAAAAATAAGAGAGCTGGTGGAAATCGAGATAGTTGTAGGAGAGTACCGATGGGTTGTGGGATATTTGAGTTGTGAGTAGACAGTGAGAGACACCATTTTATTGTGGATTCCTAGCCCCGGCTCTGGGGTGAATTATTGTTTATATATAGAAAAACAAGTCTATGGTTGGGTGGAACGTCCATCCCAAGCAGTTGGTTGCACAACTATTTTAAAAATATAAGTGTTTATTTGTTTTCTGATTTAATTTATGAGTTTAACCACTGTGTATTTTACTATGTGAATGGGAATGATTTATATGTTGTTGTAGATGAGTTTATCTATTGCATTCATACCATTTCAGCATGTTGTAGCTGCATATAGTTAATTGGTATCATACAATAGTTAAATATGTGTATAATTCGTAGTTGGTAAACCATGTGAATTTAATTAGTAGTAAATTTCATTTTATGTGTATTCCACATAGTAATGTTTCTCAATTATGTTAGGGAACATTACAAATTGGTATTAGAGCTCAAAGTTCGAAACTGAGCTTGTATGGGCCAAGAGCCAATGCAAATTAGGAAAATTCATGGTTGCATATTTCGTTCTATGATGAATTTTGGGAAAATGGTGAACCAGAGTGAAATCCCCAAATTTGTTGGCAGAGTCGAGTTTAGTTGCTTCAACATAGTCGAAGAAGGGATTTATGTCATTGAATTGCAAGTTGTAGAGTCAGATTTGGCTTGGGAAGTCGAATTTATATGTTTTTCACAGTGATGAAGAAGTTTAGTGATCTACAACCCAGATTATTTCGACCTAGAGAATCCGCGACTGAGATTTCTTCTGCAAAGTACAAAGAGGGGGTTCCCATTAGGATTTTGGAAATCGAGTTTCAAAAAAATCTTGGAGTGGGGCATAAGTTTAAATTATGAAGGGAAAAAATCTATGGCATAGGCCCAAAGAAATGAGAGTCATTGATCAATGTCACTTTTAGTCGTTGGATCCGTTTGAGAAGTCTAGGGGTAACTTCACATTATGATGAAGTTAGTCTGACCAAGTTAAAGGTTGAGTAGTTGAAGATTTCTGAGAAGATCTAGACCATCGGATGTGAAATATGTTAGTGGTTAGATCCTTTGGAAAGGTGGTTTCCAAAGAATCCGTTCAAAAATCATAGTGGTGGTGTTGTGTTTCCGAAAGATATTGTCTGACTGAGTTAAACAATGTGTAGCTTGGAAACCCGATATGATTAGAGTCATTCGTCAGCACGATCATTGATCGTTCACTCTATCAGATGAGCATGTTATCTCGGAAGGGACGCGTGCGAAATGGAATGCCACATCATCTTTCCATGTTATCATGCCATGTTGGATGTCACATCAACACAGGCAGGTTAGTCAGAGAGTGCCACATGGAAATCATGTACAATTTTCAGAAAGGATTGTTTCTGATGGTTTTACGAAGGGATTGTTTCTGATGGTTTTTTAGAAAGGATTGTTCCCAAGGGTCTTTGGAGGACAATTTTTAGAAGGTATCGTTTGGGGAGGATGTTTCCGATGGATAAGTCTGACAAGGCGAGTTCGATAGGCTATCGTACTTTGAACTTCAGAAAGATCAATAAGCAAAGAAAGTTTCCATTATGATGGGGTTTTTTTGATGGGAAGAGGCTGGGAAGTTAATCTTGACAAGCTTGTAGAAGGTTTGGTCATAGGATTGGAAAAGTTGAGTGGATCGAAGATTGGGATTAATCCCAATTTTGAGATCAATGGTTTGGATATATACACTGTCACAACAATTAATCAATCATTTTTTCATGAAATTTTCATATTTTAAGGGTCTTGAACTTGCAGAGGCATTTTGAGGGCCTAAACACCATTTTTAGGTAGTCGAAAATCAAGAGAAAGGTGTGTAAAATTGGTACACACAATATCCATAGATTAAATGAAAGAACTCAGTGAGATATTTCCAATGAGCTATTCCAGGAGAAAAACAAATCTCATATGATAAAGTTACAGCTGGAACAATGCAAGGTAAAATTTCAGTACAAGTTTATTTCTAGAGGGCATAACTCCTTGCTCAGAACTCGGTTTAGGGAACATGAGAATTATATGGAAATTTTATGGACCATAGAATTATATGAAATCGAGGTACATAAAAATGTATAGGAAAAGAAAGATGACCCCTGTAGCATACATGGCTAAAAGTGGAAATCAATCAAAACTTCTGGAGACCATAACTATCATCCCAGAGCTTGGATGGAGGTGAAATTTTGATAGATCATTCATAAGGTAGTCATGAAGATACCGAATTGTGATTTTTTCAAAATTCCAAAGGATTTTGCGTAGGCATGCTTAAACAGGGATAAAATTGCTAAGTCAGGAAAAAGTGCAAAAAGGACAAAGTTGTCATTTCTAGATTGCTACAGATTTTGACTGGAGCACTGATTTGACAATATGAGAGTTGTTGTGAATTTAGTGTCAACAGTACTATCTATTTCATAGTTTCATATAGTACCGGTGGGTTGTGGGATAGTTGTAGGAGAGTGCCATTCTATCAAATTCCCCAGTTGTTTACACGCTCTTGATGGATGGAGTGTTCAGGGAATACCTGGACAAGTTTGTGATTGTGTTCCTGGATGATATACTCATCTACTAAAAAACATAAGAGGAACATTAACAACCTTTAAAAATGGAGTTGCAAGTTTTAAGAGAGAAAAAATTGTATGCCAAGCTAAGTAAGTGCATATTTTATCAAAAGAAGATTCACTACTTAGGGAATATTGTTTCAATATATCGGATATCAGTTGATCCTGAGAAGATAGAGGCCATTAGAGGATGGCATGCGCCAAGAAATGTGACAGAGGTAAGATCATTTATGGGTATTTCAGGTTATTACCGAATATTTATGAAAGGATTTTCAAAGATTGCAAGCCCAATCACTTCTTTGCAAAAGAAGGGGGTGAAATTTGAATGTAATTCCAAGTGTGAAGAGAGCTTTCAATAGCTGAAAGACATTTTGACAAGTGCGCCAGTCTTGAATATTGCATATCTGGATAAAGATTTTTTAGTGTGCATTGATGCATGCAAGGAAGGGATTGGTGGAGTCCTCTCTCAAAAGGATCATGTGGTGTGATACGAGTCCCAAAAATTGAAAGAGCATGAGAGGAATTACGCTACACATGACTTGGAATTAACAATGATTGTACATACACTAAAAAATTGGAGACATTACCTTATGGGGGGGATATTTGAGCTAAGGACAAACCATTGTGGTCTGAAGCATTTGTTTGGCCAACTAAGATTAAATGTCAAGAAAACTAGATGTCTAGAATTTATTAGTGAATATGACTTTGAAATTAAACATATAAAATGAAAAGACAAGCAAGTGGTTGATGCACTCAGCAGAAGATCACATGAGATGGATATGGAATCCATAAACATGTACATATCATATTTAAAGGATAAAATTATTGAAGCAACAACTCTAGATCAACAATATTTACAAATAAAAGAAACATTACAACAAGACAATTTACAACAAAAAATTAAAATTGATGAGATGCAAGAGGATGGATTTATCATGTACAAAGGAAAAATGTATGTGCCAAATTTAGGAGAGTTGAAAAATATAGTGTTGAGGGAACTGCACAATGTGCCATATGTTGGGCACCCAAGATATCAAATCAAAAAAATTACAGTTGTAAGAAGCCAATACTTTTGGCCAATAATGAAGAAAGAAGCGACCGATTACATAGAAAGGTGTCTATAATGGCAAAAGGTGAAGACAAAGCATATACATATAATTGGGATGTTACAGTCATTTCCCATTCCAAAATGGAAGTCATAAGTAGTTACAATGGATTTTATTACTAAGTTTCCCAGAACAATGAAGCAAAGTGATTCAATCATGGTGGTGGTGGACAAATTGGCTAAGGTTACACATTTTATCCCAGTGAAAACTACATATAGGTAAACAAACATGGAAGATATCTACATGAAATAAGTTTCCAGGATACATGGGGTGCCTAAGGCAATAGTCTCAGACAATGATCCAAAATCCACATCCAATTTTTGGAAAGGTTTGTTTGAAGGATTTAGAACAAATTTAAATCTCAATACAATGTATCACCTAGAGTTAGATGGAAAAACATAGAGGACCAACAAAATAATTGAAGACATGCTCAAAATGTATGTGATGGAACAACCATCAAAGTAGGAGGATTATATCCACTTAGTGGAATTCACTTACAACAATGAGTATCATGCCTCGTTAAAAATGAGTCCATTTGAAGAACTATATGGAAAGAAGTTTAACACACCAATGAAATGGGATAACCCAGTAGACAAAGTTGTTATTGGGCCAGATGTGTTGAAGGAAATGGAAGAGCAGATGAAAAATATCAGGAAAAATTTAAAGGATGCCCAGGATAGGCAGAAAAGTTATGCAGACAAGAACATAGTTTTTATATATTTTAAAGTGGGAAAACATGTATTATTCAAAGTGAAAACGAAGATAAGTTTGCTAAGATTGGGTTGTTTCCCAAAGTTAGAAGCAAGATATTGTGGGCCTTTTGAAATATTAGAGAAAATAGGGTCAGTTGTATACATGATAACATTACCTGCATCCATGAGAGTGCATAATTGATTTCATGTGTCATTATTAAATAAATATGTGCCTGAACCTAACCACACCATTGATTGGACTGTGATCCAGGTGCAACACGAAGGGGATTTCCAGGTGAAATTAGTATGCATCTTGGACCGAAAAGTCAAAGTTCTCAAGAACAAAGCAATTGGCCTAGTAAGGGTCTAATGGACCTACTACGGTCCTGAAGATGCAACATGGAAGCATGAAGAAAATACGCGGGAGGAATATCCACAAATTTTTGACAATTTTGAAGAAAACAAGAGCTAAAAATGCGAGACTCCATTTTTGGGCAGCTAGGGTTCCAGAAACATATCTCAGAGTTTCTAATCATTTTCACTAACAACCTTGATAAAATAGTGGTGCAACCCGATGGACTGAGGGTAGTGAAGGGCACACATTCCTTGGGTTAGTAGGTTAAGAGAACAATAGATTATGGTTGGAACTGTTGTTGGAGTTATGAAATTGCAAAAAAAAAAATTCTCTAAGTATTGTGATGTAAATTTGTATATGTATTTCAGCATGGTTCTCTGCACCAAGGACGATGCAAAATTGTAGGGGAGGGGGAATGTAACATCCTCACTATAATCCCCAGTTTAATTAATGTATAATGTATATATGAATGTGACTATGGCCAAACGATGTAATATGCATATTGTATTTCCAAATTTTAATAAATTAAATGTGATTCCAGCTGCTGGTGGACATAGATAGAGACAGGGGATGAATTTTCCACAAGAGAAGGGAGATTCTAAGAGGGGTCTAAGGGGGAAATTATTTATGGTTATTAATCCAAACCCATATTTATGAATTTTATTATAATTGGGGACAACCTTCTGATTTTCCCGTGAGTGCATGAGAGCTGAATTATTAAAATCATGTAAGAGGGTGTGTGTAAAAAGTCACATCCCATACTTATTGGGAGCATGGGGATGAATTACAATCAACATTGGGTAGAGTGAGCAGTCAAATGGATTGGGGAAAAAGGAAGTTCATATGGCCAAAGAAGGCAATTTTTATAGGCATGTTTTTGGCATGAACAATAAGTAGAGAACATGAAAGAGGATCTTTGGAGATGGAAAAACCATGGAGGGAGAATCCTAGAGCATTTTTGGAGATAAATACTGAAGATCCAGGTTTTCATGCCTGAAGAGTGAACTCTTGTGTGAGTTGCACTGTAACATGAAGTGATTGTTGTTGTTTTCCTGACAACGTTTCCTAGCAGTGAGTTCCTTTGAATTCCCAATAATGAAATTCTCAGTTACCTGTTACATAGAGACCCAGATAAATTACTGGGACACTCGATGGACTAAAAGTAGTAAAAGGGTACATTCCTTGGGTTGGGAAAGTCAATATGAAGAGAGCTGGTGGAAATCATTATAGTTATAGGAAAATACTAGTGGGTTGTGGGATATCTAAGTTGTGAGTGGATTGAGAGACACCCTTTTCTTATGGATTCCTAGCCCCGGCTTGAGGGTGACTTGATATTGTGATCTAGAAAAACAAGTCTATGGTTGGGTGGAATATCCGTCCCAAGTAGTTGGTTGCACAACTATTTTAAAAAGATAAGCGTTTATCTACTTTGTGAGTTAATTTATGAGTTTAACTATTGTGTATTTTACTCTGTGAATGGGAATGATTTATATGTTGTTGTAGATGAATTTATTTGATGCATTCATGTCATTTCATCATGATATAGCTGCATATAGTTAATTGGTATCATACACTAGTTAAATCTGTGTATAATTTGTAGCTCGTAAGTCACATGAATTTAATTAGAAATACATTTCATTTTTATCTGTGTTCTGTGTAGTACTGTTCCTCAGTTAAGCTAGGGAATGTTACAACCCTCTATGAGAATATAATACTGGAAGAAGGGTCAGTAGATCCTTCCACTATATACCTTGCAAACATAATTCCATCATTGATGAAGGGTTAGTTGACTCGGTTGAACCTTCTCCATGCTCCCATCCATGAGAATACTATGTTTGATTAAGGGTCAATCAACCCTTTCCCATGATCCCCCTTATGCGAAAAATTTATTTGACAAAAGGTCGACCAAACCTTCCATTGGATACCCCACAAGTGAATACAATCCTTGAAGGGTTGGAAAACCCTTCTTCATTCTCCCCCTCCATGAAAATAATATTCTGGAGGTAGGGTCAACCGGACCTTCCCTAGGATTTTGATAATGATTTTTTTTTTTGTTTAAGGATGGGTTAGTTGACCCTTCTTTGTGGTCCCCCTCCATGAGAATACCATGCAGGATGAAGGGCCATCCCACCCTTCCTTAAGATCTTGTTGACTCAAAACATTGTCACCTATTATAAAATCTTGCAAAGTATTGTGAAGCCTATGATTATAATTATTATATAGCTAATAGGTGGGGTCCCCAAAGAAAAAGAAAGAAAAACTATTGGTTTTCTAAAATTTTCTTTTGCATGAAACACTTCAACTTATGACATCTTGAAGAAATGGATCACAGTTATTTTGTTACGCACATGCTTGGTGTTAAGAAGTTTTACCTGCATGGATATGAAAAAAATTAGCATCATAACAAGTTCTGAAGGTATGTGCGAGTTGACAATACATATATAAGTGAACAAGTTTGGTTGTTGACCTTCATAACATGATGAACATGCCTAATCACAATTCTTTCATCTACTATATTATGAAAACATGTCAAGTATAAGTTACATGGTTTGATAATTGGAAAATGTTTTGGTTTTATTATGAGTTTAATATGTTATAACACTCATAGAACTTGGTACATGAAGAGCATCATATGTATCATAGTCTTTTGGTGCATGGTGTAAAGTGTTTTTAAAATATGGGTTTTATGACTAAAACACCCTATTAGAAGTGACACCTTGTATGGAGTTTTTTTTTAAAGGGCTCATTATGGTTCTCAACTCATACACATAATCTATACGAATTGCATTGATTTATATGTTAATGAGTGGTGCAAACATTTTGGGTTATGATTGGAATACCATGTTGAAGCAACTCAAGAGTCAAGTGAAAACTCACATACAAAGCACTTGACAAACAATGTATTCAACTTGTGTATGGTTTATAGTTGACATTTGAAGCTCACATATAATATGGAGTTGTCTTGGTTTATATATTTCACATGTGGTATATATGGATGTCGCCTATTTCAAATTTATGATGTAACATATTTGATGTTTATTTGATTTGACATAATGGAGGGTTCACATGCTGCGAGGGTTACATATGTTGGGTGGATTGTTGACTTGGCATGCATTGTGATGGTTTTTTGGGTTGACGATGTGATTGAGTTCGCCATGCATTGAAGGCCTAAGGACATGGGCATTTACTCCATAGTCCCACACACTATCTCTTCCTTTCTACTTTGCTTTTGGGTCATTTTATTTGTTGGAGGTTGAGAAAAAAAACTCTGAGCTCCGCTTGCTAATACCTCGCTCTTGGTGGTTTCCATATCTAATTCTCCCCTCAACTATGGTTTAAAAAGAATCATTGTAAAAGGTATGAACCATCAATTTGTTTTACATATTCTACAACAAAATTGTCTTAAATTTGGTTATATTTGGCTCTATTTAGCATTACTGTGTGCATAAATGTCATATTTTTCCCTTCTCTGCCACTTCTTGAAAGAAAAAAGTGAGAAAAGTATTTTTTTCGTTTGCATCTTCCATACTCTCACCTTCCATATCAGTTTTTAAAGAAAAAAAGGGATTTTGGGCAGCCCCTGATTTGCATGCAGTTGAGACTCAAACTCCAGTTCTCTTTATTTATTTTTTCCTTGCACATTTCAGGAACAACCCAATTCACTTTTGTGAATAGAAATTATGAGTTCGTCTTACTGAAAGTATTTAACTTGTTATAGACCCGCTTTGCGATTTTTATTGGTTCCTGTTGAATAATTGAAAATGGGTCTTGGTTGTGGTTTTAATTAGTGAACTAAGAGTTCAAATTCTTGTTCGAACTCTCCCTTGACGTTTTATTATGAAAGAAAGTGATGGGTTTTGAACTTTAGGTTGAATTGTTGTTCTTTGTCAATTGGTTTATACCCACGCTTTGGTTTTGAATGCTAGGTCAATCTCAAAAGGATATTTGAACCTAACTCTTGTTGACATGGGATTTATATGAACTCATATCTATTTTTTTGGTCATGGTTCGAGCCACCCTTCTCATTTTGTTCTCAAATGAGAGCCATTTTAAGTTGGTTGCATGTTTGGTTTAAGCTCGAACCAGGTTCTTACAATGGAATTATAGTCCTTAGATAATATTCACACTTTGAATTTTCTCCTTCATTTTGGATTAATGCACTGTGTGACTCCCGAATTGGTTTTAAAATAATAGGTTAAAAAGTCATACCCTATCTTTGAAATGGTGCCCATGAGCTTAAACTTGGGATTTTTGAGTTAAAGTTTGTCCTCCCTTGAACACAAATGGTCATGGCATAGTGTTACATGCATGTTGGTATGATGCATAGTATGAGACTCTTTCAAAAATAAATGAAAAGTAACTAGCTTGATACAAGCATTCTACAGGTCAAAGTATTGCATGCATATGATATAAAAACGATATGAATGGTTGCAATGGTGAATTCCTAAACAATTTTCTTTGTAAACTCACTTTGTTTTGATTAGGTTAAGAACACAGTTCGAATATGGTTGGAGTTTGAAGTAACCATACTGAAGCTCACATCCTATTTCACTTCGTTTATGATTGAGCATTTTTCTATGACATTACTTTGATGGATTCAAGATACACAATGATAATGGCATACTTGAGATTAATTTTATCCATTGATTCTCTGGTCAAATTTTGAGGAGCAAGAATAATTTTCTTTTGAATATACAACATACTTGTGTATGTTTGATTACAATAATGATTATTTTGGATGACATAAGAAAATAAACTATTTGATTTTATTGGGATGATTATATAGGAACCATTTCCCATTTATAAATACCATTTTTTGTAAGTTAAATTTTCCTTATCCTTACTCATTAACATTCCATTCCTCATTTTTTCCCCTTACCTATATAATTAAAGAAAGAAGAAACATGAAGGATACATAATTGAAGTGTGTTGTTAACCTGATGAAACAAGGACATAGTTGAATGCTAAGTTATGTTGTGTGGGCTATTTGCTTGCAATATACAATTATGGTTGAAAGATATGAGTTTTTAACTGTCTCTCATTTCATACACTTCAAAGGCTTATACTTTTAAAAGAAAACAATTTGTATGCATTAATATTATAAAGTTTAATAAATGAAGCCATATGTTTATTATATAGAACTATTTTCCCTCATCAGTTTCACTTTACATAAGTCATTTCCCAAAATTCGTTTCATTAAATTCCTTTTTCCATTCATGTCTTGTATATATAATCAAATAATATGTATAAGAAGAGATACAACTTAATGTAATCAACATGATAAAAAGGCAAAGTTAAATGAGGTGAAAATATTTGGGAATGTTTTTGGTTGATTGTAATCATGAAGACACTGTTTTGGAAAATCTCCTTGCAATTTTCTGTATATCTTGAAGAAATAATGGTCTGCATGTATAGATTTCATATATGGATTTGTTGGATGGATGATTTCATAACTATACTCCTTTCCCTATTCCACTTTTCCCATTCACTTCCCTTTTTGTGTTGCATGGTTGTGTTATGTCAAAGCCAATTTAATCATGATGATGAATTGTTTTGGATGTTTTATTTTATAATGTCTCATGCATGTACTAACTTGATTATGATGGACATATATGAGATTCTTCAACAGGGGTAACAAAAGAGTGGGAAACAAAAGAAGAAGAGGAAGATTTCCTAACACATTTTGGCAACCTGGGGGGCATAATAAATTAAAATTATCTATTCACTTTGATGCTGACTCTAATGAATTTAAGAAAGTGATCCAAACTGAAAACTTAAATCTTGGTGGACAACATGCCTTACCTCAACCCAAAGTACCCCCTAATGTTATCTTGTAGCATCACCCTGGTATTGTTAACGTTCCTGAGTCCCCTGTGTAGCCTCATAATGATGAATGGTGTGGAATACATTCCAATCCTTCTTCTGGTACCAATCAATGGCCCATTGACCCTACACCTTATGTAGTTCATACTATTTATACTAATGCATCATTTCCTTCTCCACTTGTTCATCCACCCCTACCAGTCCATATTGTTTCTACAAACACATATCCTCCTCCTCCTCCAAAAGATCACAAAACTACTCCTCATGGCTCTCAACTTGACAAAGGAAAGAAACCAATTACATCTACCAATATGGTCAAGTCCTATTCCTCTATTCACTCCAATATAAAATAAAAAAGCAGTTGTAAGAGAAGTTTAGATGATATGCATCCAGAGGTAGCCCAGTTAGAAGAAAATAAGTCTCAGTATGAGGACTTCATTATGGAAAGGGAACATTTTTTTAGAAAGAAATTCCCTAGGATATTTTGATTATGTTTATTATGACATTTTGCCATTACACTATTTTGGGACAAATGGTTGAACCATGATATTTATTTTTGAAACTTAAAATATCATGTTAGTTTATGGGAGATACAAGTGATATATGCCATGGTGTTCTGAATACATGTTTATGGTATGGTATATGATGTTGATATATATATATATATATATATATATATATATATATATATATATATATATATATATATATATATATATATATATATATATATATATATATATATATATATTTGATGATTATATGATAGAGTGACAAGGAAAAGATAGAATTGGTTATTGAAATAAAGGGTGCATGATAGAGGGGGACCCCACCTATTTAGTTATTTTATTATTTATTGATTATCCTTATCATAAAGTTACTTGTCCTATTTATGTAATAAAATCATTTAACTTAAATAACTCAAATTAGTTCAACTACTTAGAGAACTACCTTTTAGAGAATAAATGGAAGAATAGAAGGATAAGGAGGAGATGACGAATTAGAGAGAAACACTTATGATGAGGTTTGCTCTTGTTTCATATTGAGATTTTTGAATTTCATTCTTTTGTTTATGAGTTCTTTAAGAGATAAATCCTCTTGTTGACAACAAGATCATTCTAAAGGTGGCAAAGAAGAAAGGACTAAGAAGCATTGATATTCAATCTGCTTCAGAAGGTCATTCATTTCTCTTGGCAGTTTGTGTAGTTTTATTAGAATTACTTAATTAATTTTTAGTTCTGATTAAGATTATTTTGCAGAGTCAAGACTTGATGAGCTTGTCGCTTGGTTGATCCAGTACATTTCAGTCATGGTCATTTTCTTTCAAACACCAGTTGTCTTTGTATGATTGTTAAATTCCATCCTAGACTTCTAAGGCTGATTTTGGTCCTTACCTTCACATGGGTTTGAAAAGAGGAATTTTGTTGTAACTCATAAAATCAATCATTAATAAAATATGGTTTATTCTCAATTGAAACTTGTGTTACTGGTTTTCAGATTGTATTTATTCTTTATTTCATTCATTTTAATTTATAAGAAAATAATTTTTTTTTTACATTTTTTAGCAAAATACACAACTTGATACTAACATCACTCCTAAGAACATATTTCTTGAGGGATGATTGATAATTTTGCATAGGCTATAAACCCAGGGTAACATTCCCGCCTATCTCACCTTAGCCTAGTGATATTTGAAAATGATTGAGTAAGTACTTTCCATTCCTCGCCTCAACATATCTTCCTTATGTGAAATTTTTTCTAGAGGAAGGGTTAGCTAAACCTTCCATTGGATACCCGTCGACACAAATACCATCCTTTAGTAAGGGCCAATCGACCCTTCTCCATGCTCCCCCTCCATGATAATAATAATCTTGAATAAGGGTCGGCTAACTGTTCCACTATATACCTCGTGATGAGAATACCTTCATTGAAGAAGGGTCGGTTGACCCTTATTCATTCTCCCCCTCCATGAGAATTCTATGTTAGAGGAAGGTTAAGCCGATATTTTCTTGAGATCCCCATTATGCGAGAAATATGATTGAGGAAGGGTTGTTTGACCCTTACAATAGATAAATATGATGTGGATACAATCTTTGTTGAAGGGTTGGCTAACCATTCTTTGAGCTCCCCCTCCATGAGAATACTATACTAGAGGAAGGGTCAGTTGACCCTTCCTCGAGATACCACTTGACAAGAATAATATCCCGAAGACAATAAAATATTGTTTGATATATTTTTATGTAAATGTTATGAAACCTCATTCTATGTTGGCGATGCCACTATGACATTGATCAACCTTAGAATACGTGCAATTAAGTTAGATTACTTTGCTAGAATGAATTTTGATAATGTCTCCAACAATTTAGACATACTATTGTAACCAACTACAAATTTGCATGAAATTGCAGTAAATGCATCCAACATCCCAAATAAGTTGGTTTTAGAGATTTTTTTTACTTCGAATAGGGCCTGGGAAAACCCATCGGAAAATTCCCCTTATTTCAAGGATGGTACCCGGGGTAAACCAGATTTTGTAGAAAGTCGAGGCTTTTTAGATATCTTGCTCATTTAAGAGCTCAACATGTCACTTGCAGGAATTGAACTTGGGTGGAGGGGGGGAAACACCCCTTAGAACAAACTATTCGATCTAAACCCAATTGACAAGTTGGTTTTAGAGATATTCATGCCTGAAGCTAAATGCATAGATGGCCTTGACCTTGACACTGGAAATAATGAATAGTTAACAATATTACTATGGAAATGCATGCAACATACATATAAAATCTGAATTTTACTCTTGAAAATGGATCTTTTTATTACTATTGTTTTTGTCCTAAACAATGCCATTATAGATAAACATTTTAATATATGGATTTTGAATTTGATTGCAATTTGATTGATAGTATTGGGTTAGCAAAAACATTAGTAACATGAATAATTGTAATGGGAAATGACTTAATTATTTTGTTGAAATTGTATGCTGAGCAAATTAAGGATAACACAAACTATTTTCATTTGATCTCTTTTAAACATGTATATAGGGAATTGAATAATACAATTGATGCCCTATCTAAAGTAGGTCTACATATTCCTATATGTAAATTAATTTTGGAGGAAGTTCTAGATGGCCAAGTTTTTGAAATTAGACAATATATTCTGATATAATAGGGTTGCAACTTTAACATTGATGATGTATAAATGTTATCTTTTGGAACTATCTAATATGTCAATTTATGGAATCTTAAACTATTTACACTTTGTAGAAGCTCAAACAACTTCTCGCTAATGTTGGGATAACTTCAATTTGATTTTTTCTAACTGTTGGAGATATATTACCTTGATGGAGTTTAAGGGAATGAGCTCCATATATTTTGTAATGTGTCATGAGCATGGAAGAGTATGTGTTTTGTTTTCTACTATAATAAAAGATGCATTTATTTCTTTGGAAAAAAATAAAAATAAACCAACAACAACATCAAATAAACACATTAACACATAAATATGGAAAAAACATTGATACATATGATGTAATGGATGCCAAATAACAAATGATACATCAATGTTGATACTAAATATTGAACCCTGTTAGTTATCCAATCAAAGACTTAAAAGTGGACAACCAATACAAAATGACATCAAATATATAAATGTGTATCATCATCATGAGTCAAAACCATAGTGTACTACTTGGAATTTTTATAGGATGGTTGCGAGGAGAGGAGTCTAGGTAGGTGTGTAGTTAGCAATCCATTAATTCAAAATGTTTTTCCTCTTAGCTATGTTCATAAGCCCTTTGTGGTTCTCAAGGCTTACATTGGAAGTATCTGAACCATGTCATGAATACAAACACAAAACAGTTGCAATATAAACCCTAGATCCATGAGGATGAATTTATATGTATATACTAATGTTTTGGTGTCCCCCTATTGAATAATAGTGTTGAAAAAGGTGAAGGTGGTGGGTAGTTAAAGTGTGAAATACAATACTCAAAATTATGTCTCTAAGGTTTTCCTTGACATATAAAATGTTCTAGAACATATTCATGTTTCAATATTTACGAGTACAATACCTACAATCCTTTAACCCTAAAATCAAAGTTTAAATCCTCACCAAATGTTGCACATATATAGAAAAGAAATGTCACTTTTCGCTAGTCATCTTGCTCCAACATAAAACTGTTATTTTATAATCCCTTGTTGTTAGCCTATCTCCACTATATGATTTCCAAAAGAAGAAGGGTTCAAGAATTTGCCCGATAGTATAAGGAAGCCTGTAAATTCAAATGTCCTCTCAAATTTAGGGTTTTAGGTGGCTAGCAATCAATAAGAAAGTTCCTACTTGGGATTTTATGCTGATAAGTTGGAATGGTTTTGGAAGATGCCCAATCCATAGAAATGGAAAGGAAAATCTATCTCATATGCTTATTTTTTGTCTTTATACTATTATGGCTTGGAAACAATTATAATAGAAAATAACACTGATAAATGTATGGAGTGGGGAGTCAGTCCTAGAATCACTCATGGGGTGGTGTGAAAATATGCAAACTATACCTTTCATAGCACTACCACTCATTTCTTCTTGGATATTATGGTTGGTGGCTTAAAAGTTTCTACTTCCTTTTTGAAGGATTTTTTGTTGGAGGAACAAATCACCTATATGTATATTTTATAGAAAAACTTCAGGAAATGTAATGGAATGTTGATAGATGGAATATGGGACAACAAATCTTTTTGTAGGCTCAGATGATCATTTTTTTGGAAAATACTACTTAGATAAGATAAGAATAGATATGGTTCTCTATCGGGCACAATATTTGACATATTTTGAGGAACATGAAAAGAAGTACGATGAAGATCAAGGAATGTTTTTTAAGCATCTTCAACTATGTTCATAATCTCTTTGTGGTTCTCAAGGCTTACATTGGATGTATCTAAGCCATGTCATGCATACAAACACAAAGAAGTTCCAATCTAAACCCCCAATCCACAAGGGTGAATGTACAAATATATGCAGGAGGGTACCCTAACTAAACTTGAATTCATAAGATGCACTATCATTTCAACATCTAAGAAATCCTTGTATTATTTTTTTCATTGAAAACAATTCATTTGGGTTAGAGACCTGATCAAAATTTATGTAAAGATCCTGAAAGTTAGGTGGTTTTTATAGGGTAAGCTCCTAAAGTGTTTTATAGAAAAGGACCAAAGGAATTTTGGGATGCATGTAATAAGTATAAATGAAGGGTTCATGTTTATAGTTTACCTTATGAAAGTAACCAAGCTTCGATTGTGTTCTGCGTCTAGATATGCCCTCCTTAGCTTTGACTATGGTTTTTTCTTGACTCCATTTTTTTTACCCATAGTCCTCGAAATTTCTAGAATAAAATTACTAATAACGCATTGTCATTATTCAAATGAAAATCTATATTGAAGCTCTACCATACAAGAATCTGAAAGAAGATTTTTCTTCAAACTAGGAAAGAAAAGGAACAACATTTAACTCCATAACTTCACTTGATGGAATTTGAAAGGAAATGGAGCCAAATATTTTCATAGGATATGGGGCATCATCACCCAAATCCACACACATTTTTTCCCTCTTGCTCATGAATCCTATTGACTAGTTTCCTATCATAAGTCATATGTCTTGATGCCTCAACATTGTCCTCATACCATCCAACACTTGGCATAGTGTTAGAAGATAAACAAGAAACCATGGATAAGGTAGTGTCCATATGGGATGATCCCTCATCCACTCCTACTACAACACCAATTGAAACATGTTTGGCCTTCCTCTTCTTCTTCTCTAGACACTAGCTAACATAATGTTCCAAATGGTGACACCTAAAACACTTCACCTTATTTAAGTATTTCTTTCCTATACTTGGATATTCCTTCTAATCTAGGTGGATATTAGTGGCCACCCACCTCTTTACTGACTCAATGGTTCTCTATATTCTTCATAGTTTTTCTATGGTTTTTGGGTCCCAAACTTCTGGGGCCGTTTTGAGGCCCTAAAAATGTTTTTGGGACATTTGGGGGGCCAGGGGTTGCTAGTGACATACCTTGTCCCTAGCTAAAATTTGTAATCCTCATATAGTTCTTTCCAACAAGATATTGTGCACCCTAAATGGAGATCGTATGCAAAAGTTGTGCCTTCGGGAAGTTGACATATCATCTAACCACCTTAGGGATCACAATACTTTTAGCGTTCCATCTTCTAGTGTTAGGGTTTTTGCCTATTTGTTTTTTAGGATTCATGATAAAAGGCTCTTTTTGACCTCTTTGTAATTAAATTCTTGTGAATGAGCATAGCCGACATAACTTTCTATTCAGGGATAAGCTACCACCATTCTATCTAGTTTGTGTTCTACAATACTCTACTATTTTATTCATTAATAGAAGTTGAATTTCAATGTATTTTTGTAGTCTCTATATTTATGTGTGTGTTCCATTTCATTCTCAATATAATATGTATTCGTGACATCAGAGCATTATTCTCCTTGTTATTTCTCGGTGCATGTCCCCGACGAGGTCAGGGTATAGATAGTTAGGTCTCGAGCTAGTTTCACTTGAGGATGACTACTCTCTCCAGCCCAAGAAGCATCCAATGGTGGAGGAAAAGAGAGATGATGGAGCATGATATATTATCAAGATGTTGCTCGAGGAATACCTCGTGCGACAGAAGAACGAGATGATGGAAAAATTATCCCAGATCCTTCGATGGCTGCTGACAACGGGCAAGGAACCTTCAACAAGCAACCATTTCATAGGTTTGACACCCTTCAAGGTACAAGTTGAATTTAATATCCCTTTATTTGAAGGCCAGATAGATGCAAATGCTTTGGAGAAATGGTTAAATTTGTTCGAGGGTTATTACTCTATTCAAAAAAAATTTGACACCGAAAAGATCGCCTTCGCGCTCCTTAAATTCCTCCTCCATGTCAAATATTGGTGGGAAAGTTACTAGGAGAGACATAACAAAGACAAGTCTATGCCATTAATGAGAGGACCCACTTGTGTGGCCTTTGTTGATTCCCTTAAGGAGGAATTATACCCTATTGAAAACTATGATGACCAATACACAAGATGGATGACTTTGCATCAAGAGAGAGGCCAGGAAATGACATAGTACACCAACATCTTCCATACCTTGCTCTCAAATCTGAGTATTAAAGAATCCAGGTGGAACCTGGTTTTGATGTACTGCAATGGCCTACATAGGTGCATCCAAACAAATATGGATTTTTTGGACATATCCTCATTGGGAGTTGCTTATCAATATGATGTCAAAATCAAGAAGAAATTTAAGAAACAAAATAAGTGGGAGTTCAAGACTGTAAATACACAACAAAAAAAGTATGGTAAAGGTGGCCCTAAATCACAAATCAAGGGTACTAGCAAGGAAATCCAACCTCAAGACAATCATTCCAAGCCACATGAAAATAATGGTAACAAGAATACAAATAATGAAACCGTAAAGTGGTGTGAGCTCCACAAAATCCCCTGGCACAACACTGATGAATGTCACTCAAAACAATCATTGTTGGTAGATCTTAAAGAAAAGGAGTCAGACCTTGAATCTAAATTTAATTTGGAATAGGGATAGAGGATCATTGATATAGAACCTAGTGCTACCATCACAACTACAAAGATCCACCTAAAAAATTCAGAGGATCTTGAGGAGGGGGAACATCTCTTCCATTCACATATGTGGGTGAAAGGGAACCCAATAAATTTAATTGTTGACAACAAGAACCATAATAACATGATCTTAGCCGAGGTCTTCAAGAGACTGAAGCTACCAACAATGGCACACCCTCAACCATACGCCATCGGTTGGTTGATTCGGGGACAAGACCATCGCATCATCCAACAGTGCCGCATGTCCAACGACATCAAGGCCTTCAAAGATGAGGTACAATGTGATGTTGTCCCACTCGAATTTTGTCATGTTCATGTAGGAAAAACTTATATCTGGAAGCATCATGATGTTTATGAGTCTCTACCTCATAGTGTCATTGTTACTTTGGGAGGTCACCCCTATAGGGTACCATAGGTAGTTCTGACTACTGCAATTTCATTGATATCGAAAAAATAGTGACATAAGGTAATTTCTCATACTGCAAAGTTTGTCCTCTTCATCGTCTGGTCATAAGATGAATGAAATGTTACTGTGACTACCACAACCTATGTATAGGATCTCTCTACACAATAGAAGCAAGTGGAAAAGGTCTTAGCGAAATATAGAGATATCTTCACTTCACCTATAGGGGTGCCTCTATACCTCCGGGTCAAACATTCCATTGAATTGATACCTGGTGCACCCTTACCCAATGGTCTAATAGATAGGTGGCCCCTTATGGAGAGTGATGAAATAAAACATTAGATTCATGAGCTCATTCAAAAGGGCTACATTCGACCAAGATCCTCTCTTTGTGGGAGCCCAATTGTGTTGGTACAGAAGGAGGATGGGACATGGCGGCTTTGTAATGATTATAGAGCCCTGAACAAGATCACTGTCAAGAACTAATACCCGATCCCTTGGATTGATGATCTTATTGATCAACTTAAGGGTGCCATTTTCTTTAGTAAGAATGATTTGAAGTCTAACTACCACCAAGTTCTAATAGAGAAAATCAATGTATGTAAAACAACCTTCAAATATAAAGAAGGCATTTTTGAATGGTTGGTCATGCATTTTGGCTTTACTAATGCTCCAACAACATTCATGAGTATGATGGATGATATATTGCAGCCATCCACAAACTCTTTTGTGGTCGTATATTTTGATTACATCCTCATATTCAACTAGACTTGGGAAGTACATCGAAAACACATCTAATGGGTCTTGAGCACCCTACGACAACACAAGCTATACATCAATATTGAGAAATGCTCATTTGGAATACAATGAATTTGAAACTTGGGGTACATCATGGATGAACATGGGTTGCATGTGGACCTGCCCAAGATACAATTCATCAACGATTGACCAACCCCGAAGACTATGACAGAGCTCCGCAAATTCTTGGGCCTCACCAAATTCTACCATAGGTTCGTTTTGGTATTCTCTCATATCGCTTGGCCCTTAATTCAAGTGACCAAGGGTGGAGATAAAGCCAATTTTTCCTGGTTCAAATCATAATAGAAAACATTCCAGGATCTGAAACATCTTCTTTGATCTGTACCAGTTCTCACACTGTCAGACCTACAACAACCATTTGGATTGAGATATATGCCTCTAACTATGCTATCAATGAAGTCCTCACTCATCAGGGACATCTGGTGGCCTATCACAACGAAACACTATCTAATGTTGTTCACAGATATCCCACCTATGACAAAGAGATGTACTCCATTGTGAAAGAATGTCGATAGTGGAAGCATTATACTATGGGAAAGGAAATGATCATCTACATTGATCACAAGCCTTTGCAATTCATGCAAACATAAGAAAATCTATAGAATGACCTCCATCAGAATTGGTCCACTTACTTGCAACAATTCCACTTGAACATCAAGTACAAGAAGGGTAGCACCAACCATGTTGTATATTGCCTTAGTTGACTCCTGATTGTGGCACTAACCACAATTCGTAACTCTTGTGGACATGAGATATCTGGGTGGCCCAAATTATACAATAATGACTAATGAAATAAAGTGCCATGCTCTGATACCACTTTACGAAGACTGATTATGTGGGTCCTTCAGATTGATTTTTCTAATATCTCGATCCTCATACCTATGGGTTCTTTGGCCCACAAAATGGACTGAAACACATCCATGGCAGCAATAAAACATAGACAATCTCTCTTTATTTCACCCTAGCACTTTATTTCATATTTTGTTTCCCCATGAAGTTCATAGGAACTTCAACTCCTTTCACCATCAATCTGTTCTGTTCAAATCTCATCATAGGATCCTTTAACCATACTCGATGTTAGCACTGAAAGTCACACTTTGAATGCTAAAGTGTAATATCGACACCCATCAATAGGTTTTAAGGTAAGATTTATGATAAGATGTCAAATGGATCAAAACTTAGTCAAAACAATGTAAATCACATAAAGTTCCAAATAAAATGCATTAACAAATGAGGTCTTGGTTAACTTGGATCAGAGTTTAAGGAGTAATATGGATAGATGGAAGAATTTAGTGAGAAAGTGAAAATGTCTACCACTCATATAAGGAAATACTAGGAGACATATGAAGAAAAATGTTTGACATAAGAACTTCTTTCAATCAAAAGATAAACTCTGATAAAATTATAACAACATCACAACAAAACCTTCATTGTAATACAAATACAATAAATCAAGTGAATCATTCAAATGACAATAGAATTAGAGTAAGATAGAAATAATATAATGAGAAAGGAACTGATTTCTATTAATTAAAAAGTCTCAGGTCTGATACAAAAAATCCAGAGATGGCTCTGTAACTTCACAATTTCAAAAATATGAGTCTCATTACAATCCTTCGAACCCTTCAATGATTTCCAATGTCTATCTTATAACCTAGGCTATCAATGACAACTTTAAAATTCTAATTCTTCCTCTTGCATATGATTCCCACACTTGAAGGTGGAGTAACTACAGTTGTTCAACAAAAAATAACAAACTGCTAAAAACTAGGCAAATGTTGGTAACCTCCTTAACATCTTTAATATGCTTGATGACGTGTAATTTGAGCGCATCTGCCTTTTTCAGGTGTCCTTCCATCCTTCAAATTACCTTCCAACAACTATCATATAGTCATCTACCCATCTGGAAACCATTTATTTCTCCAAAACCTCTAGAGCAAGAGTTCGCAACACAATTCACAGTGCCAGGCGCTGCAAACTCTCCTTTTTTTTTTTTTTTTTTTTTTTTTTTNTGAAAATGCATCAAAACACTCCAAAAATATCCCAGTGTCACCAAATAATATAATAACATATGGTAGTGATATAATACTAATAATGTTAACACATCCTCAACTGAATCATGACTTATAAAACACGATTGTCTTCAAATTTGCAAAATACAAAAAAATGAAACTATCAAAAAATTGATATGAGTCAAGGTGTTCATCTTCTTCATTTTCCAACTCTAGAGCTCCTCTTGGTGGCAGATTTAGCTAAAATATCTAAATTCTTCTTTCCCATCTCCTCTTTGAAAGGTTGCAGCTCCATCTTTAGCCTTCTGATTCGACTCTGGTAGGCTATGTTATGTCTGTATAATTTTTTAAGCTGTCTGTGGAGAGGTCGAAACCTTTTAGCTATAAATTTTTCCTTGTCGATAGTTTCACGATACATTTCCATGAGTCCATTTAACTTCTTATTTTCAACCAAATCCTCCCTTTTCAATTTATCAATTTCAGTCCTTGCATCTTTAAGATGTCTATTGAGCCTCTTAAAGGTAGGATTTTCTGGAGGAGTATTTATGTCTATAATCTCAATGTGCTCCTTAATAGGTACACTTTTACCCTTTCTATGGATGGGAGATCCCACTGTAACTTCCTTCACAATTCTTTGTTATTTTGTTGATGCTCTAGTAATAGGTCTCCTATCCCTGACCTTGTCTGCAATAGGTGGTGAAGAGAACACCAACTTTCTTCCTCTCAAACATGTGGCTCTAGTTGAAGGAGTCTTTATTGGGCTAGGAGCTGAAAAATGTGAAACCTATCTTTGAGGAGACTGAGAAGGTCCTCCTTCTTCTTCATGTTCCTTTGTTACTTTATCATCCTTAACAATTCTAATGCTCTTCCTTTTCTTTTTCATCCTCGAATGTACAATCTTGTCAACTTGAAGAGGGCTTTGTACCTTAGACTGTGGGTAGGAGAAATGTTTAGCTGAAAGTGTGAAGAGGTAATGAATTCTTCCCATTCCATGTTTTTCTTTCTCAATTCATCCATCACCAACATATTTATCAGTCCTGAATGGAAAACACTTGTATCAGCTGCCTTAGATTTATCCTGAACCTTGTCAGACATTTTTCCAATACTTCTAAACAAGTAGAAATGAATATTCATAACATATTTCCCTATGAAGTGTAGCAATATCCTTATATGGTATTAATATATCATGTTAAATATCCCTTCATATGTAAAGTATCTTTTAATTACCTTCAACATCTTCTCAAAACCCTCCAACATATGGTTTCTGGGCACACCCTTTGACAAATTATCTTCTTGGTATTATGGTTTGAGGAACTCCCTTGAAAAGGAAACATTCAGGGTCATGGCCTTGAACCATCTCTCCCCGGTACTAGGTATATGAGTGGTTGCTGATATGGTCATTTCAGATACCTCAAATCCCAGTATCCCAACGTTGGTCTTGGAGACTCTTGGTTCCATCAAAGTTCAGTGTGATTTCCTTAGCTACCTATGGGTGTTCCCTCTGCATTTCCTGACAAAAATTAATGCATCCCACTCTTTGGAAGACCTCCCTAATCAAGGGTTCCTCAACAAACAAATACATATCATTAGGCTTTGTCCTCACAATTTCACCTCCTTTGTGAGCCTTCTTTTGTTGATTATCCATAGTACTAGCTGCGAAGACTTTATCACAATACCGAATGATTACCCACATGTGAAAACATAGAAGCATGGGAAATGACTACTAGAAAATATGAGAAAAATGCCAAACAAACATCTCAAAGTGACAATGTTTCTAAGTAGGAATAAAATTGGCTAACAATGGGGTTGACTTCATAATCAGATCAAACAAGAGTGTGAACAGTTGATGAATTTTTAAAAGACGTTTTTCCAAAGGGTGTTGGAACAAAGAGTTCGTAGTGCTAGTTGACTACACAAAGTTCATAGTGCCAGGGTAAGGGTTTTGGAAAAGCTATGTGATATGAGAAATGCAAATTCAAAGGATCAATAGATAAGGTAGCCTACACCCATGGATTCTTATGGCTTCAAGGGATAATATATAGAGCATGAGGAGAGATTTCTGGAGCTTATTGAAAGATCAGTGAGATAATTCGCAGTGCCATCCATCAGTTCATAGCGCCACAAAGATAAACAACCATTAACCCCTTTCCAGACCCCAAAGCAAGGTGGAAAAGTTCATAGAGTACCTGGTAGCCTGGAGATGAATGTTGATACCTGTAGATTTGCACAGGAATGCCTACAAGTGGTCTAACCACCAACTATCCCCTGCAACTAGTTCGCAACACCTGTCTGTAACACCAGTTCACAACGCTGAGATGGAGGATGTTTTGTACACTTGGAGAAAATGGTTAAAAACGTTCATAACAATAATCCCTAGATATTGATTTAAAAATCAACTCTGAAAACAAGGAGATCTCCAATTGACATGACCCTTAAAATCATTGATGGCTATAAATGCAAGATGTACTTTTGAAAGCATTGTGAACTCTCCTAGTGAGTTGGTAGCGTACATCTCAGATTGGATTTGAAATTTTAATGAGCAAAGTGACAAAAGGATGGGTCAACGTACAACATGGAGAAAGTGACCTGTCAGGGTAATGATGACGAATTTTTAAAAGATGTGACTCAATGACTCTTCAGACCAAATCCAAACTAATCATAACTTATTCATACCAAAAAATGAAAAATGGCTATGGGAAAGGGACATAAAACCTATAAACTAAAGTAAAACTATGACTCAAAATCAAAACTAAAAACTTTATGTGCCTTGAAAATCTATGTGATAACATTGGCTCCACAGGGGACGCCATGCTCCCTGTGAGCTACCAAGAGCAAGTAGCTTCAGTGTCTTATCCAAGGGCTATGGGGTCATTATTCAAAAGAAAGAAAACAAACTAACACCGATATTTACAATGGAAGGGAAAGCCACTCATGGCTTTAAGAAAAGTATTTCTTTAGAAAATGCCCATTAATTGGGCAACCCAAAATTTCAGAGTCTTCAAAGTTATGCAATTCATAAGTGTTATTTTGAAAAACTTCAGAAATCTTGAAAGGACCAATCCACAAGGCTTCAAATTTACCATGTTTTCCCTTTTCTTGCCTTTTTGCATCCCATTTGAGCACCAACTCTCCTAGATGGAATTTTTCTTTCTTTACCTTCTTGTCAAAAGCTTGCTTGATCTTTTGTTGATGGCTCTGTGCTTTATCAAGGAGTTGCTCCCTTGATTGTTGTACTTATACTAACTGATGCACCCCCCTGATCATATCATATGGCTCTCCTTGTTGATCTTGCAAAAACTTTGTCACATGTAATGCAATTTGAGAAGGAAAAACAACCTCTGTTCCATAGACCAACTGAAATGGGGTAGTACCAATTGATCTCTTGGTGGTTACTCTATCTTCCCATAGAGAAAACTGCAGCTTTGAATCCCAATATTTTTTGTTATCCTCCAGTAGTTTTTTGATGATTTTTACTAGAATTTTGTTAGAGGACTCTTCCAATCCATTACCTTGAGGGTAATAAGGAGTAGAATGAATAGGTTGGATTCCAAAATTTTCACAAAACTTGACCAGGGTTTCATATTTAAAAGCTGCAACATTATCAATCACAATCTTGTTAGGACATCCAAATCTTGACAAAAGGTCTTCCTGGAAGCCAATGACTACTTTACATGTTTCATTTCTTGTAGGAATGGCTTATATCCACTTGGTGAAATAATCATTGGAAGTCAGTATCCAACGATGCTGACCACTTGAAGCTGGATGGATTTCTCCAATGAAATCTAATCCCCATTGTTAGAAAGGACCAGATACCATTATGGGCTTAAGAGGCAGAGATTTTAGATGTTGATTGCCTGAGAATTTCTGATATTTATCACAGGCCCTGATCTTTGCACATACATCAGTGAATAGACTAGGCCAAAAGTACCCAGATCTGAGTATTTTATATGTTGTGGTCCTCTAAAAATGATGGCCTCCACATAGGCTATCATGAAATTCAGACATGGTTTGGTTTTCCTCATCTGGATCTAAGCATCTTAGAAGAAACCCAACATGATCCTTCCAATACAAAACATGATAAAAAATGCAGTATCTGATTTCTTTGAGTTTTAAAGCTCTCATCTTAGTCTTGTCAAGTCCAGCTGGGGGCTGCAATGTCTACAAGAAATGTATAAGGTCCTTGTACCAATTACACTCTGTTAATTTGGGACTGATTTTTTTGAGCAACAACTAGCAATATCAATGTCCTGATATACATAATCTCCATTCATGAAATTAACCCTAAGTGATTTATAGTTTGATTCAACTAAAAACCTAGATAAACATTTCCCTTTCACCAATTTAGTAGGCTTCATTTCAAGGTCAAACTCTGGAATTTTGGCAATCCACTTACTCCTCTTTCCATCTATGTCAGGATGTATTAAGATTTCTTTCACATAAGTTGATGGGACATAGGAAATAATTATGGAATGAAAAATATATACCCTGAAGGATTTGAGGGATTTAACCAAATCATAAGCCTACTTATCCATAATATCATACCTGACCTCAACATCCCTTAGTTCCCTTCTGAAAAAATAAATGGGCTGCCCCATCCCATGAGTGTTTTTATGAAGAAGAACAACAACCAATGTGTCATTTGAGGAAAAAGAAAACATCATAAATTCTTTTGAATAGTCACGGATGATAAGAATAGGTGCCTCAGTTAGTTCTTGTTTGATTTGATCAAAATAATTTGGAGCTTCAAGTGTCCATTTTACCTCATTTCGCTTTCTCATCATGGATGTGATAAACATAACCAATTCAAAAAAATTAGAAATGAATATTCGCAAAAAGTTTATTTTACCTAGGAAAGACTGATTATCTTTCTTGGACCTAGGGAGAGACAGAGTCTTGATGGCCTCTACTCTACTTGGGTTAGTTCTTACCCCATCTTCTAAGACAATGTGCCCCAACAACTTACCTTATTTCATAGCAAACAAAGACTTCTTGGGATTGAGTGACAACCCAAACTTTCTACATTTTAGGAAAACTGTCTTCAAATGATGATAATGCTCCTTATCATATCTTGAGAACACTATAATCTCATCCAAATAGATGACCACATTTTTTCCTTTTCTCCAATGAAGGAAATATCCATTGCGTGCTAGAAGGTTGCTTCTGCATTCATGAGACCAAAATGCATCTTAGCATACATGAATGTGCCCCAAGGATTAGTGAAAGTTGTTTTCTCTATGTCTTCAGGTAAAAAACAGATCTGATTGTAGCCTGATAAGGCTTCAATCATGTACATCCTTGTTGAACCAATCACCCTTTGCAAAATATGTTCCATCTTAGGCAAGGGATAATTATCTTTCTTGGAACACCTGTTTAGATTTCTGAAATCAAGACAAAGTCCGATTTCACCATTATTTTTCCTCACAGGAACTAGATTAGCCACCCACTCAGAGTACCTCAAAGGTATGATTATCTTAGCATCAAGCAACTTTTTGACTTCCTTTTCCATAATAGGAAACAACATGGGGTTAATCTGTCTTAGTTTCTGCCTAAATGGTTTGGTATCATCTTTCAAAGGAATTTTGTGTTCAATGATGCTTGTATCATAAGTTTGTAGGTCCTCATATTTCCAAGAAAATACATCAACAAACTCTTTTAATAATTTCACATATTCAGATATTTGTTCCTCTGATAGACTGCTAGACAACTTGACATACTTGGGGTTTTTCTTAGTACCTAGATTGCATTCTGTCACATCGACTTCTTCATTTGAGCCCTTAACGTTCAAAGCACATCGTTTCTATCAAATAGTCTCTCCAAAGGGACCAATCCCTTGGGAATATGGTTACTAGGCAATTGGACAATCTTTTGGTTTGGAATTTTGTTCAGGAATATGCCAACATGAGGGTTTTTCTCAGTATCGTGATCTTGCTCAATGTGAAGAGCATAAAACTCTTCCAATGTTTCCATAAGTCTCTTAATCTCAAGATCATCCTAAAAAACCTTCCAATGTTTGACATTGTCAGGTTTAGAGGGCCTATACTTCACTTCTACATCATACTTGAGTTTTGGGGGTAATGGGATTTTGAAACTACTAGCAGAAACAACCAAAGAATCAACCATAGTATTCTCTTCTCTAGAAAATAATGAGATGTTAAAAGATAGGAAAAAATTGTCGATAAGATCCCATACCTCATTTCTATAATTCCTTAACCTTGGATGCTTTGCTTGATACATATTTCTTACCTGATGCACTATCAATTCTGCATCCTTGAAAACTGATAACTCCTCAATTTGCATATCTTTAGGTGCCCTTGCGCCCCCAACTAGAGCCTCATACTCTGCAACATTTTTGTAGTTTCAAACTCCAACTTGTAAGACAAGGATTGAGAAGGAGAAATAAAAACCACTATAGCACCAACACTTTCTTTAGAAGAGGCCCCATCAAAATACATCTTCCAAACTTGGGTACATTGAGGAGGTGTCTCACATATTGTTAGAGGTTGTTTTCTGATTTCCAAGGGTGTTTGGGGAGCATCACTAAGTTGTAGAATACTAGATCCCAAATCAGTGTCAACTACATAAATATGATGGTTTGTGGGATTAACTTCATCACTAATAATGTAAGCTAGTTGTGCTTCTCTATACAACCTTCTGTGCTCACCTCCAAACATAGGAATAATGGCATATGAGAGATCCATCTGCAATGTTCCCCCCAATATTTTAATCCAAGACCTTGACAATAACATCCCAAACTTAGGGGGAACATCAACCACTACAATATCCATGACCACACTCTTCATGGGCAGTTGAAACAGGGTAACAACTAGGTCTTTAATCACTCCAAGGAATTTCACCTTCTTGGAGCCAAAATAGTATAGATCATGATATGTTTTGGTAATTTCAATACCCAACTCATCCATGACAGTTTTAGGCATTAAGTTATGAGATGCATCTGAGTCCATCAAGCAATTATGCATAATTTTATCATGAATATTCAATGAGGTATAAAAGGGAGGAGAGGAGTCATCCCTATCTTCTACCAAAGGCCCCAATATGATTGTTGGTTTTTCATCTTGTAAATTCACCGAGTCTGTTGAGTGGGAAGTAGGCTCGGGCTACAACATTTTGGAAACGTACCTCTAAAATTCTTCATTTTTGATCAACTCTAAAAATGGGACTGGAACTTTAATCTTCTGTATTTCATTTTCAAAGCTGAAAGAAGAAGGAGATTTCATGATCTCTTTGATTTCTGGAACATGGGCTTTAATCACAGGTTGATTATTTTGTTCCTCATTTTTTTTGTTGGTTGTAGCCACTACTTTAGAAGAATTTTCTGATTTCTTAGGCTGATTAGATGTACTAGGATTTCCTTCCTTTTGTTTTGACCTCAAGTTATATTTGTTTTTATTTTACTTTGTTTTCTCTCCTTTACTCAATTCATTTAGCTGACTGTTCATAATGGACTCTTCATAAGCAGACTGAGTTAAATGAGGGGAGGTAGAGGTGTCACCTAGACAATGAATTTCTTGATCTGTTCCTTCATCTTCTCCTTCTTCATCATCAACCATGTTATTTTGAAGAGGGGTCTGAACCTTTTGGTCATCTCTATTCCTCTAGTCTCTTTGAAGGATCTGAGGAGCATTATTTTGTCTTCTAAAACTACCCCTGTTTCCAATATCTTGTGTGTTTCTGTTAGTTTTCCTTCCCTCAAGTTTCATTTTTTTCATTTCTGCAGAAAGTGATTTAACCAATTTATTTAATTCATCCACCTGAGGGTTGAAACCAGAAAAATAATAATTTGAAGCTTCAACTTTTTGTTTTCTCCTATATCTATTAGATTTTCCTCTTAGCTTATCATCTACCAATATGTTTGAATCCACCTCCAAGTCTGCATCTTGCATATGATCTAATGAGGTAAATATTCTCTCTCACAACAAGAGGCAAAATTCAGGATCAAAGGCACTAGCATACGTTATTTTGGCATAGGTTTCAGTAGGTTTGATCTCTGTAGGGATTTTATTGTACATTTTATTAAACCTTTTGGAAAAGTCTGAAACTGGTTCCCCTTCTTTTCTCTTGAGTGACCCAAACTCTATAATATAATACAAAAAATCTTTCTTATCACCCCAATGCCTTAAAAAGGCATCATCAAGGGCTTAAATCCAAACAATTGATCCAAGAGGTAAACCCCTAAACCATTTCCTGGATTTACCATCAAGGCTTTGTACAAAACATCTCATCCATACATCCTCATTTTCAATGTTTATATTATCAACATAGCTATAAAAAGTTGCAAGATGCTCCTATGCAGTTATGTCCTCTTCTCCTGTGAACTTGGGCATATAATTAAGATAATATCCTATTGGGAGAGCATTCATAGGCTGATGCAAAACTAGGGGAGCATACCTAGTAACAACTATGGCATCCATTCTATTTCTAGGAGGGTTTGCACCTGTCATTTGATTATGAAGAGGAGGATTATAAAGTATAGGATAACTATGGGGAGACTTGATTGGTACAACTACAGTCTGTATGATGGGTAGCTTAGGAGAAGGAAAAGTATATGATGGAGAAGTTTTAGTTTTAACAAAAAGAGGCTGAGTCTTGGAAGTGGATGGTGAAAAATCCAAGGGAACTGAGGTTCCTTCTTCTTTGGTCACAACAAATTTAAAATAACGAGGGGAAGGAGAACTAGGGTAGGAGAACCAATTTACAACATCAGGGGAGGAAAGCAATTCAAAAATTTCAAAGATTTCTTCTTTCAATTGGGGGGAAAAAGAGGAATACTCTACAGGAAAATCTCCAAGATTTAAATTTTTCAGGAGTTTCAACAAAAGGTAAAGGAGGAACACTAGATATAGCTATTGGTGTTTGAAAAATAGAATCATGAAAGTTTCCAGTAGTACCTAAAATAGTAGTTTAAAAGACTTCTTGAGAAAATTTTCCTTTCTTGATGATCTTCTCTGGGTCAACTTGAGGTGTAGCCAGAGGTAAATGTGGAGTAGACCTCGTGTGTCTACCTTTAGGAGACACAACTAAAACAATGGAGTCTCTAGGTGCAATATGCAATCTTCAATTTATTGATCACTGTGCACATTCAGAATCAATATTTTCTTTGTCTTTCAATCCCAAGGAAATGTTTTCAATCCGTTCCCTAACAACGACTCCAATAATGTTAGCACTGAAAGTCACACTTTGACCGCTAAAGTGTAAGCTCAACACCCATCAATATGTTTTAAGGTAATCTTTATGATAATATGTCAAATGGATCAAAACTCAGTCAAAATACTATAAATCACAGAAAGTTCCAGATAAAATGCATCAACAAATGAGGTCTTGGTTAACTTGGATCATAGTTTAAAGAGTAAGATGGATAGATGGAAGACTTTAGTGAGAAAATGAAAATTTATACCACTCACATCAGGCAATCCTAGCAAACATATGAAGAAAACCTTTTGACATAAGAACTTCTTTCAATCGAAAGATAAACTCTGATAAAATTATAACATCACAACAAAACCTTCATTGTAATAGAGATATAATAAATCAAGTGAATCATTCAAATGATAGTAGAATCATAGTAAGATATAAATAAGATAATGATAAACAAACTGATTTCTATTAATAAAAAAGTCTCAGGTCTGATACAAAAAATCTAGAGATGGCTCTGTAACTTCACAATTTCAAAAAGATGAGTCTCATTACAACCCTTGGAACCCTTTAATGATTTCCAATGTCTATCTTATATCCTAGGTTGTCAATGAAAACTTTACATTTCAAATTCCCACTCTTGCATAGGATTCCCACACCTGAAGGTGGAGTAACTACAACTGTTCAACAAAAAATAACAAACTGCTAAAAACTAGGCTAATGTTGGTAACCTCCTTAACATCTTTAATATGCTTGAATATGACATGTACTTTGAGCACATCTCCTTTTGTCAGGTGTCCCTCCAGCCTTCAACTGACCTTCTAGAAACTTTCCTATACTCATCTACCCATATGGAAACCGTTGATTTCTCCAAAAACTCCAGAGAAAGAGTTCACAACACAGTTCGTAGCGCCAACATGTATCAACGAGTTTGTAGCACTAGGCGCTGCAAACTCTCCTGTAGATGCTTTTTTTCGTTTGGAAATGCATCAAAACACTCCAAAACTATCCGAGTGTCACCAAATGCTATAATAACATATGGTAGTGATATAAGACTAAGAAGGTTAACACATCCTCAATTGAGTCATGACTTATAAAAAACGACTCTCTTCAAATTTGCAAAATACAAAAACATGACACTGTCAAAAAATTGATATGAGTCAAGGTGTTCATCTTCTTCATTTTTTGACTCTGGATCTCCTCCTGGTGGCATATTTAGCTATCATATACAGATTCTTCTTGGCCAACTCCTCTATGAAAGGTTGTTGCTCCATGTTTATCCTTATGATTTGAATCTAGTAGGTTATGTTCTGTCTTTATAAGTTTTTAAGCTGTCTGTGGGGAGGCCGAAACCTTTTATCTATAAATTTGGCCTTGTCAATAGTTTCACAACACATTTCCATGAGTCCATTTAGCTTATCATTTTCAACCAACTCCTCCCTTTTTAGTTTATCAATTTCAGTCCTTGCCTCTTTAAGTTGTCTATTGAGCCTCTTAAAGGTAGGATTTTCTAGAGGAGTAGTTATGTCTATAATCTCAATGTGCTCCTTAATAGGTACACTTTTACCATTTCTCTAGATGGGAGCTCCCACTGTAACTTACTTCACAATGCTTTCCTATTTTTTTGATTCTCTAGTAACATGTCTCCTAGCCCTGACCTTGTATGCAACATGTGGTGAAGAGAACAATAACTTTCTTCCTCTCAAACCTGTGGCTCTAGTTGAAGGAGACTCTATTGGACTGGGAGCTGGCAAAGGTGAAACCTCTCTTTGAGGAGACTGAGAAGGTCCTCCTTCTTCTTCACATTCCTTTGTTTCTTTATCATCCTTAACAATCCTAATTCTCTTCCTTTTCTTGTTCATCCCTAAATGTATAGTCTTGTCAACCTGAAGAGGGATTTGTACCTTAGACTATGGGGTAGGAGCAATGTTTAGATGAAAGTGTGAAGAGGTAATGAATTCTTCCCATTCCATGTTTTTCTTTCTTAATTCATCCATCACCAACATATTTATCATTCCTGAATGGAAAACACTTATGTCAACTACCTTAGATTTAGCCTGAACCCTGTCAGACATTTTGCCAATATGTCTAAACAAGTAGAAATGAAGATTCATAGCATTTTTCCCTGTGAAGTGTAGCAGTATCCTTATATGGTATTAATAGATCACGTTAAATCTCCCTTCACAGGTAAAGTATCTTTGAATTACCTTCAACATCTTCTCAAAACCCTCCAACATATGGTTTCTGGGCACACCCTTTGACAAATTATCTTCTTGGTATTTTGGTTTGAGTAACTCCCTTGAAAAAGGCAACATTCAGGGTCATGGCCTTGAACCATCTCTCCCTAATACTAGGTATTTCAGTGGCTGCTGATATGGTCATTTCAGATACCTCAAATTCAAATATCCTAAACTTGGTCTTGGTTCCATCAAAGTTCAGTGCGAATTTCTTATCTACCTCTAGGTGTCCCCTATGCATTTTATGACAAAAATTAATGCAACCCACTCTTTGGAAGACCTCCCTGATCAGAGGTTCCTAAAAAAAAACCTGCATATCATAAGGCTCTATCCTCAAATTGTCCCCTTCTTTGTGAGCCTTCTTTTGATGATTATCCATAGTACTAGTTGGGAAGACTTTATCATAATATTGAATGATTACCCACAGTTGAAAATAGAGAAGCAGGGAAAATGACCACTAGACAATATGAGAAAAGGGTAAATGGCACTCAAATTTCCTAACAGTGGGGATGAATTCATAATCAGATCAAATAAGAGTGTGAACAACTGATGAATTTGTAAAATACGCCTTTGCAAAGGGTGTTGGAATAGAGAGTTCGTAGCGCTAGTTGACTGCACAAAGTTCGTAGCGCCAGGGTAAGGGTTTTGGAAAATATATGTGGGATGAGTGATGCAGATGCTAAGGATCAATAGATAAGGTAGCCTACACCTAGGGATGATTATGGATTCAAGGAATAAGATACCGAGTGTGAGGAGAGAGTTCTGGAGCTTATTGATAGATCGATGAGATAGTTTGTAGCGCCATCCATCAGTTCACAACGCCATGAAGAGAAACAACCATTAACCCCTTTCCAGACCTTAAATCAAGGTGGAAAATTTAATAGAGTACCTGGTATCCTGAAGTTGAATGTTGATACCTTCATATTTTTACAAGAACTCCTACAAGTGGTCTAACCACCAACTATCCCTTGCAACCAGTTCACAGGGAAGTGCACAACACCTATCTATAACACCAATTCCCAATGCCGAGCTGGAGGATGTTTTGTACACTTGGAGAAAACAGTTAAAAACATTCATAACAATAATCCCTGGATATTGATTTAAAAATTAACTATGAAAACAAGGAGATCTCCAATTGACATGACCCTTAGAAGCAATGATGGCTATAAATGCAAGATGTACTTTTGAAAGCATTGCGAACTCTCCTAGTGAGTTGGCAACATACAACTCAGACTGAATTTGACATTTTAACGATAAAAGTGACAATAGGCTGGGTCAACGTACAACATGGAGAAAGTGACATGTCAGGGTAATGATGACGAAATTTTAAAATATTGGATTCAATGACTCTTTAGACCAAAGCCAAACTAATCATAACTTATTCATACCCAAAAATGAAAAATGGATATGGGAAAGGGACATAAAACCTATAAACTAAAGTAAAAATATGACTCAAAATCAAAAATCAAAACTAAAAACTTTCTGTCTCTTCAAAATCTATGTGATAACACTCGACACCCTCATAATTAATTTTTGTGCTAATTATCCATGCAACCATAGCTATGACCACTGGTTTACCAAACGACTAGGTCCTGAATCTCCCTTTCCTGAACACAAACACTTGCACCAAACTCTGATACGATTTGATCTGAGTCATCGGAAGATCAGAACCATCGGTTATATCAGCTACCATATTTATCACCAACTCTGCACCAATTAAAACCTTTATATCCGATCCAGTAAGTCAAAATATCAGCTCCGTCGGCCCAACTTTGCATCCTCATAACTTCTGATTCGATGATGACCATTGGGAATCGAGATACCGGGCCATCAGGCCATCGGGTCACTGAGGTACCACTTGGAACTTCATTTAATAATGTATCGAGGGTTGGTAGACCGATACGTAGTTAGACTGGAATGTTGGGGTACTCATTCTCCCGGATGTGGGGCCTATTAGGCCACCAGAGCACTAGGCACCAAACTGTCGATATTCAAAATCTACACCTTCGAGAGTATTTTCTGAACCAGTCTATTGTTTGACAATATAGGTTAACGTTGGATCACCGTCGATCCTATCGTGATCAACGATCGACCTTCTTCCTCAATATGATATCTTTGCTTGAATTCAGACCTGTATCACTCACCATTCAACAAGGGTTATACACTCGAAATTAATCACATCAGGCACAAATACATAAATTACATTGGTTTATATTAAAATCAAGATTGTTTACACACTAAGGGAACTTAGGCCTTGACCATGAAAACAACCTGATTTTACATTGTGTCGGCCTCCTCTAACTCATGCCACAAAATTACATTTATAAAAAATATTACAACAAGGATTGGATCATTCAAGATCCAATCTATCTTCACTCTATCGCTAAAAATCGCTCAAAACAACAATTACACAACAAACCCTATCATGAATTTTGAGGAATTCACGTCCTCTTGGCCACGTCTACCTTCTAGAAGGATATGTAATTTCAACTTTGATTGGGGGGGGTTATGCTCCTGCATCGGACTCCTAGGAGAGAAAAAATTGTCATCATCTGCTGATCATGTGTCTTCATTGTTGCTTCATCCTCACTCTTTGGTATTCCTTTTTCTTCATGCATCACTCCATCTAACGCTGAGCTTCTCCTCATGCTCAATAGTGAGCTGCAATCAAGCCTCTCCAATAACAAGTCTTCTACCTTGTTACACAATACCTCACTAAGATTCTCTCTTGAGCTCAGTCTTTTGGTACTCTCCTGGTTCTCTCTTCTGTAACCTTCTGAGCACTCCTTGCTCTAGGATGGTATAAATATTCTCACTCTTATGCAAATAAATGTTTCCCTTTGATCTGATACCACTTGATGAAATCAAGTGGCATGCTATGATACCACTTGATGAAGACCGATTATGGGGGTCCTTCTGATTGAGTTTTCAGAGATCTCAATCCTTAGACCTGTAGGTTATTTGGCCCACAAAATGGAATGAAATGGGTCCATGGAAGAAATAATACATAAAAAATCTCTCTTTATTGCACCCTATCACTTTATTCCATATTTCATTTCCCTGTGAAGTTCATAGAAACTTCCACTCTTTTCACCATCGATCTCGTTATGTTCAAATCTTGTCACATGATCCTTTAACCATACTTGAAACCCTTAGAGTTCATTTTGGTGCTAATTATCCATGCAACTGTGGCTATGACCACAAGCTTACTGGGAGATCGGGTCCCAAACTTTCCTTTCTTGAACACAAACACCTACACCAAACTCCGATCTGATTTGATCGGAGTCATCAGAAGATTATAACCACCAGTTATATTGGCTACCAGATTTATCTCCGACTCCACACTAGTTTAAAACTTTATATCTGATCTAGTAGGTCAGGCTATCAGCTTCATTGACCCAACTCTACATCCTCATAACTTCTGATCCAATGAATACTGTTGGGAACCGAGATACCGGGGCCACCAGATCACCGAAGTACCAGGGTACCACTTGGCACTTTGTTTAATAATGTATCATGGTTTGACAGGCCGATACACAGTTATATCGGGATGTCAAAGTATCATTTCTCTCGGATGTCGGGCCTATCGGGCCACTGGGGCACTAGGCACCAGACCAAAGACCTTCAAACTCTACACCTTCAAGATTATTTTCGGCCCAGTCTATTGTTTGACGATATATGTTAACTCTAGATCATCGTTGATCCTATTATGATCGATGATCGACCTTCTTCCTCAATATGATGTCTTCACTTGACTTCATACCTGTATCACTCACCATTCAACTGGGTTTATACACATTTAATTAAGCACATCAGACACAAATATATAAAATACATAGGTTTATATTAAAATTGAGCTCGTTTACACACTAAGGGCGCTTAGGCCCTGGCCACACACTTGACCTGATTTTACATTGTGTCCGCCTCCTCTAACTCGTGTCACAGACTTACATTTATAAAAAATAATATAACAATGATCAGATCATTCCATATCTAATATATCCTCACTCTATCGCTAAAAATCACTCAAAACAACAATTACACAACATACCTTATCACGAATTTCAAGGAAATTGTGATCTCTTGGCCACATCCACCTTCTAGAAGGATATGGAATTTCAACTTTGATTAGGGGGTTTATGCTCATGCATCGATGACTCTGACTTTGTTTCTACCTATTATACCTTGAGCACAGGCATAGTAGTTCCAGATTTTCATTTCCAGGTGTGGGGATAAATATATGCACTATTAATTCCCAACATTAAATTATTGACCAGGGCTCGTAAGCTTCGAGGTGCAAGCACAAGAAATGTAAGATTGGAGCCTAGTATTTCCTAATATAAAGATGACGACAATATGAACAAACTGAGAAAAGTAAAACAAACTGTAGGAAATACACTAAGGATTCATCACTGGGACATAGGAATAACTTATTGCCATGAAGGCTTAGATCACAATCTTTCATGCACTCAGGTGATGTTCGTGTGATTAATCATGAGGAACTTACTTAAGTTTCATGTCCTTCAATGGATTCCAGTAGCGATTAAAAAGATAATCAAATGGCTAAAAATTAGGTAATAGGGAATAAGATCTAAACTCAATCTGTGTCCTCAATCAAATACATCGATCATAGGAGGGAAATGAAGGAAAAGAGGAATGGAAATGGAAAAAAAATAAAAATAAAAAAATAACAAAATACTTATGCAGTGGAAAGAAATAACAAATTTGCAGAAAGAACTGAATGTGAAACAATAGAAATATTAAAAATGAACACTCATTGTAATTAAGATATTGAATGTAACATATAAAATTCAATAATGAACATGTAAAAGAAAAGAAGAACACCTCTACAATGGACTCAAAGATCAAAATTTATGAGGCACATGAATGCAATCTTAGATTGATGTTCATTTAGTTATGGTGCTTGAGAGCCTTCAACAAAATAATGAATGATATCAAAGCATGAAGGATATTAAAAACGAGTGGAAAGGTGTTCTATAGTAAGAATAATAAGAAGCGAAACACACATAGATTTGCGAATAATAAATGCACCTTAAAATATATGTTTTTGTGTTTTAATATATACATGTAAATGCAAATGTTCAAACAAATACTAAAGCTTTGTTTTAATATGTTTTGACACAACTAAAAGAAAGGTGTAATGAATGGATTGGGATGTAGATTTGAAAGGGTAATTTGATCAATGAAACAAATCAATTAAAAGGGAATTCAATGGTAGATGTGTAGATAATGGAATAGGCATGAAGATCTTTTGTTTAAAAGAATGTGTTGGCTGAAAAAGAGACATCAAAAACACAATACTCTTTATGAGGATTGAATGTGGGAATGTGTGGGTTTATGAAAGCGATTGAAGGTAGTTTGAGAGCTATTTGGAAAGTGTATTTCTGTAGAAATTGTAGCAACAAAGATATAGTAGAGTGATCGGATAAGAAAAGACAAAATTAAAGCAATGTGTGAAGCAATTGAACTGTTGGTCAAGTAGTCATTAAATTAAGAGACAGAGTAGCATGAAAACTCATAAATTGAAAGCATATAGAAAGAGATTGAAATAAATCAAATGTAATGTACCAATGCCTTTAGTGAGAGGGTGTTGATTTGAGTTTTATCTATTACGAATCAATTTGCAGAGTACAAACTAATTGCAAAATGCAAACACACAATATATGAATTTCAAACTAAACAATAATACAAGAAGAAAAAAAACTAAATGTAATGTTAATATACAAAGAAAATAAAATATAGCAACACTTACCACTCTGAGGGGCCCTTCCCATAAGGTTAGTGCTGCTAAAAAGAATCATATCAAATGGAGATGGTGTCCAATGCTGCAACAACAATCAATTTTTTATTGAGATTAAAAAATATGTTTACAAAGTCAACTCTTTCTCATGCTTGTTCTATAAAGAAATTCCATACCAATTACAAAAAATTATCATTCCCCCCTTATCAACATCATGAGGCTCATTTTATACATAAAATCACTTTCTAGAGGATAGAACCAAATCCCAAAGCTTAGGAAACAAATTTTACAATTTTAGATAAAACCCCCAAATCTGGGTTTTTCACCAAATATGAAAAATTTAGGTTAAATATCCTTATTTCTTAAACCATTTCGAATTTTGAAAACATTTCTCTCGAATTACTCAATTTTCCATATTTTAGACAAAACCAATATCTTATAATTTAGAGATCTACCTTCATCTGCACACAAATCGAGGCACAAGTTGGCAGTTTGAGAGTTTTACTAATTTTTGCATAATTGTTCCCCCTGATATGGAGTTCCACATGTGTAATCTGGGTGAATTCTGACACATGTTTCTACATGCCGACATCACTTTGGACAAAACCCATGTCCCCGATTTTCCTCTAGAAGCATGCCAAATTTTCGACTATAATCCAGTACATGATGGTTGTTAATGCTGGTACCAGATGACCTGAAACGTTCCAGTACTGGATGGTTTCTGTAACATTATGGTACCGGATGAGCTGAATTACGAGTATCAGATGACCTGAATTGCGAGTACCGGATGACATGGAGTGTGAGTACCATATGACATGGAGTGTGAGTATTGGATGACTGTGCAGGCTCATAATAAAACATGGAAAACCCTTCTTTAATCACTAAAAACATAGGAAATAATGTTGTATTAACCACAATGGATGAATAACAAGAGATAATGGAGGTTTATGGTGTAATTAGGGATATAGTATCGATGAAATGCGGAAAAAATGTATTATGATGAATGCATTTGTATGGCGGAAAATATGACAAAATTGGAGCCCAACACACCCCCAAACCCAAGGATTTGCATGTCCTCATGCAAACAAGGTGAATAAATTATGATACTCTGCATATAGATTTATGTGACATTGTTTCTTTTGTGTAGGTGTTGGTTCTTGTGGAGCGACACTTTGGAAACTGCCATAGATTGATTTCAAACAGAGAAACACAATTATCATAAAAATGGAGGACAACCAATGGATGGGCTATTAGAGTGATGGTGAATGGTTTATAAAATTATGGTGATGGTGGTCGTATGAACTTAGACATCTTTATACTTTGTATCTTACATCAATTTTAAGACCAATATTTACTTTATGGTTCTTTGTTTGGATAAGAAACAATGATTTCATCCTCTTTGAGATGACTTACAAATGCTTTATGATGTACAAAGAGAAGACACTATAGATGTTGCTTTGTATTGGTATACCACATATTTCCTTTTCATTACTTGGTCTTATCATCAGAGTATATTTTTCATTATGACAAGTGGAGTGAATATGGAGGGTTTACTGAGTAGTTGTGATAATTCATAGTGGAGTGTGGAGTGGGTAATACTGGCTATGCATCATGTTTTCCAAGTTCTTAGTAAATTACAAAGATTTGTACCAGTTTTACCTCAATTTACCTTTTCTTTGAATTCTAATGCATGATGAAGTGGAAAATGTGCAGAACATGACAAAATTTATGTGGAGCCATGATGTGGACTACTGAAATTTGAAGATGAAGTGGAACAATGCTGAGAACTGATGGAAACTGATGAAAGACGAAGAGACATAAGTTGATTCGCTGAAGAGAAAAATAATTGGATGAAGATGTTGGAGATACTGCTAAGAATATGAAGATTTGGAAGGGATCTGAGGATCTCTTTACCCCCAAAACCAAGAGTTTGCATGTCCTCATGCAATCTGCTACAAAATTTTTGATACCAATTTGAGAGCCGCTAAGAACATAATCTAAGAGCTGCTAATAAATTGTGGGCACACAATTTATGAGTAATAATCCTGAACACAGAGAAATATGATCATAAGATCATGAAAATACAAACTAATCATAACATGCATTACATCTAATGCCACATTCTTTTAAAATTTTTCAATAAATATTTGATGACAATTAGCATGAATGTACAAAAATTGAGCCGTTTTCAAAAATCACTTGTGAATATTCCTCCTCTATGTATAACCAACTTTTTTGTTCTATAGCAGAGATTTCTATTCCCTTGATTATACAAACTTCATCAAAATATTAGCATCACTTATGCTCAGAGAATCCTATATAAATTGGAGTAGGAATTTTGTTCTTCTCCTTTAGAAAGGAAAATAAAAGAGTATCAACAATCTCAACAAATGAAAACCCCATAGGAAACTGGTTAGCCCTTTTCACTCTCAAAAGATTTACAATAATTTAAGTAATAAACATAAATTTCACAGTTGAGTATATTAGGCTTCTAAGATCATGGTCCCACACTTAATATAATACATCTTAGATATAGTATGAATTGGATGATAAGGTCTTAAGGTAAACTTAGGGTTATTCTCAAATGGAAAATAGACAGAATTTATTAGGCTTTAGTTCAACCATGCATGCTTCTTCTTAATTATTTACACAAGTATATCATTCATACAGACAAATATATATTATGTATGTCAAAATTAGAACCCATTTCCAACAAGCTTGTTCAGTACTCTGATGGGGTAATTTTGACATCTAAGAAATATCCTCCCCAAGAAGAATTCCCCATTTCCCATGAGCTTGTTCAATACCTAGATGGGTTTGCCTGGTCATACCACAGACCGGTACCCGCTGCCAGCATACTTGTTCATTATCCCATCATGTTAGCCTCTTACACCCATTTTCCATCAAAGGCTCATGTCCCAAACTTTACCCTTAAGATAAAATTTATATATTGTGTTTGCATGGGTGAATGGGGAAGCATCTTTGAAAACCCTTTTACAAGATGGGATGGTATTGGGTTGGAAGATATTTTATAGATTGCCCATAAAATATTGTTCACATGAAAAATAGACTTATGTATTGAGATTTAGTCCAAAGGCATATCATGGTCAAACTTACTTAATGTGTGGTGGATGAGGCCATGAGAGAATGACCTAAAGGTGTCTCTAGTCCTCAAATTCATCTTCTCTATATAAGATTATAATAGTGTTCCCATGGGTAGAAACTTCATTCACTCTCCTGCTACTCTTTAATAAGGATGCTCTACTGACCAACTTTGAGATTATATCAGGTTGTACTAGCTGCCTATGGGCCTCATAATATGGAATTTTAACTTTATGTAATCCCATAGTATAATCAAAGACATGGATATGAGTTATTTCTTATAATAAATGATCTGAAATTTTGTATAAAAAATGAAAATGAAATCTCTTGAAATGATTGGTTGTGACAAAAAGTCTTGGGTTTGATTAATTGAACTCTTTCCTTTTTAGTTTTGCATTATTAATTATTACCTAAACTGTAAATTTCTTCAAGGAAAAAGGTTCATAAAAATAGTAGATCAAAACTAAAAAAGGTCGAAAGGTAGTCTTCAGAAAAACAAATTTTAGGAGAGTAATAGAAAAATGGATTCAACTATTCCAAAACAATCTTAGGTAACAAAAGATCATAATACAATAGATTTTTTTACGAAACAACAAAACCAAAAGAAATGCAATTACTTCCCTGAATCAGTCATGAACATGTTCTCCAAATCCAACCAAAAAGATAATTCCTGCAAAACTCCAACAAATCATCATGGCCTCATTTATTTAGAAAACTTCGAAAAATATCTATCAGATGAAAACATATTAAAAATGATGTCGCAATAAACTATATACAACATTTATTCACCTATTCTCTATCCTACCTTAAAAACCCTTTTCAAGCATACACATACTTCCAATGCAACCATTTTCATAACAAGATTACAAATATACTCACATTTAGGTTTGAACAATATACTTTAATAAGTACCAGAACATGAGGAACCAATTGTTTCAAATTATATGATGTGAAGAGTTGTTGAAGAAAAGAGTGATGTTGTTTCAATTTGATAGTCGTCTAGAACCATAGCTCCATGTAGTCTTGGTGTTCTCGATTCACTTTCTCATTTATACCACTCTGCATGTTTCCCTCTATCATGCCACACAAATCATCTTCTTGCAGATGATTTGTCTCTTGGATGCATACAAGATCTGGTGATAGGCATGTCAAGAACTCATCGATCTCAGTTTCTAGTGGTTTCTCTTCATTGAATGATTCTTCAGTCTCCTCTATAGGTTGTAAAAGGTGATAAGAGGAGGATTCTATATCTTCTCGTGGATGTATCTCAAGGAACTCTATTTCTTTTATTACTTCTGGAGATGCAGATAGGTTTTTGAATATTGTCAATATTCGTTCTTCCTGAGAGGCAGAGATCCCAACTACAACTAGGATTTGAGAGAGTTATTTTAAACTCTTGTTCATAATTGAATCTTTGTTGCCGATTGATGGGTCCTATCTCACACATGGATTGGGGGTTCTTATAGCACCGAAAAACTTTTAAAAATCCTAAAGAAATGAAAAGAAAGCGAATCGAAAGCAAATGTAAGCAAACCAATTATATACTCGAATCGTCAACGTGCTACTAGGACCCTTCTACACAAGTTAGCTTCTCTTCTCATATATATATATATATATATATATATATATATATATATATAATGGATAATGCTAATAAGACACAAATTCTAACTACTGAAAAGAAGAGGACAACCTAACTTTGGAGCCACCCCACTAAAGTGGATGTGTGGGCTCTTCCCTCATGTCTTATCGTCTTCTCTCCGCCCTTAGGTCATCCTTAAAAGAACACCACACTTGCATGAAAATAAACACACTTGCATGAAATAAACAATCAAGGATTTGGAGCAACTTACCTATGCTCTAATCCCTTTAGTACCTCCCCGACAACAACGCCCAAAATGTTGGGGCTAAATATATGCACTATTAATTACCAACATTAAATTGTCAACTAGGGAGTCGTAGAATTAGAGGTGTAATCACAAGAAATGCAAGATTGGAGCCTAGTCTAGCCTAATCTAAAGTCGACGACAATATGAACAAACTGAGAAAAGTAAAACAAACTGCAGGAAATACACTAAGGATTCATCACTGGCACATATGAATAACTTAGTGCTATGAAGGCTTAGATCACTATCTTTCATGCACTCAAGTGATGTTCGTGTGATTAATCATGAGTAGATTACTTAAGTTTCATGTCCTTCAAAGGATTCCAGTAGTGATTAAAAGGATAATCAAATGGCTAAAAATTAGGTAATAGGAAATGAGATCTAAACTCAAACTTTTTCCTCAATCAAATGCATCGATCATAGGAGGGAAATGAAGGAAAAGATGAATGGAAATGAAAAAAAAAAGAAAAAAAATAACAAAATGCTTATGCAATGGAAATAAATAACAAATTTGCAGAAAGAACTGAATGTGGGATGGTAGAAATATTAAAAAATGAACACTCCTTGTAATCGAAATCTTGAATGTAACATACAAAATTCAATAATGAATATGTAAAATAAAACAAGAACACCTCTACATTGGACTCAGAGATCGAAATTTATGAGGCACACGAATGCAATCTTGGATTGATGTTCATTTAGTTATGGCACTTGAGATCCTTCAACCAAACAAGGAATGATATCAAATCATGAAGAATATAAGAAACGAGTGGAAAGGTGTTCTATAGTAAGAATAATAAGAAGCGAAACACACATAGATTTGTGAATAATAAATGCACTTTAAAATATATGTTTTTGTGTTTTAATATATACATGTAAATGCAAATGTTCAAACAAATACTAAAGCTTTGTTTTAATATGTTTTGACACAACTGAAAGAAAGGTGTAATGAATGGATTGGGATGCAGATTTGAAAGGGAAATTTGATCAATGAAGCAAAGCAATTAAAAGGGAATTCAATGGTAGATGTGTAGATAATGGAATAGTCATGAAGATATTTGGTTTAAAAGAATGTGTTGGCTAGAAAAGAGACATCAAAAACATAGTACTCTTTATGAGGATTGAATGCGGGAATATGTGGGTTTATGAAAGCGATTGAAGGTAGTTTGAGAGCTATTTGGAAAGTGTATTTCTGTAGCAATTGTAGCAACAAAGAATTAATAGAGTGATCAGATAAGAAAAGACAAAATTAAAGCAATGTGTGAAGCGATTGAATTGTTGGTCAAGTAGTCATTAAATTCAGAGATAGAGTAGCATGAAAACGCATAAATTGAAAGCATATAGAAAGAGATTGAACTAAATCAAATGCAACGTAAATGCCTTGAGTGAGAGGGTGTTGATTTGAGTTTTATCTATTATGAATCAATTTGCATAATACAAACTAATTGCATAATGCAAACACACAATATATGAATTTCAAACTAAACAATAATGCAAGAAGAAAAAAAAAACTAAATGTAATGCTAATATACAAAGAAAATAAAATATAGCAACACTTACCACTCTGAGGGGCCCTTCCTAGGAGGTTAGTGCTGTTAAAAATACTCAGATCAAATGGATATGGTGTCCAATGTTGTAGCAACAATCAATTCTGTAGTGAGATTAAAAACATTGTTTACAAAGTCAACTCTTTCTCATGCTTGTTCTATAAAAACTTCCATACCAATTACAAAAAATTATCATCATTCCCCCCTCCTCAGCCTCATGAGGCTCATTTTATACATAAAATCACTTTCTAGAGGATAGAACCAGATCCCAAAGCTTAGGAATTTTTTTTTACAATTTTAGATAAAATCCCCAAATCTGGGTTTTTCACCAAATATGACAAATTTAGGTTAAATATCCTTCCTTATTTCTTAAACCATTTCGAATTTTAAAAAAATTTCATTAGTTTACTCAATTTTCCATATTTGAGACAAAACCCATATCTTAGAATTTCGAGATATGCCTTCATCTGTAGGTAAATTGAGGCACAAGTTGGTAGTTTGAGATTTTTACTAATTTTAGCAGAATTGTTCCCCCTGAGCCGGAGTTCCAAATGTGCAAGCTAGGTGAATTCTGACACATGTTTCTACATGTCGACATCACTTTGGACAAAACCCATGTTCCCAATTTTCCTCTAGAAGCATGCCAAATTTTCGACTATAATCCAGTACCTGATGGTTGTTGATGTTGGTACCGGATGACCTGGAACGTTCTGGTACTAGATGGTTTCTGGAATAGTCTGGTACTAAATGAGCTGAATTGTGAGTACCAGATGAGATAAATTGCGAGTACCGGATGACATGGAGTGTAAGTACCAGATGACATGGAGTGTGAGTACTGGATGACTGTGCAGGCTCATAAACCATCATTAATAAAACATGGAAAAACCTTCTATAATCATTAAAAACATAGGAAATAATGATGTATTAAACACAATGGATGAATAACAATAGATAATCGAGGTTTATGGTGTAATTAGGGATATAGTATCAGAGAAATGCAGAAAAATGGTATTATGATGAATCCATTTGTATGGCGGAAAATATGACAAAACTGGAGCCCAACACCAGGATAGACTACTATTCCCTCTAGGTCATCTATGTGTTCCTTTAAGTGAGCATGCAAAGCTGATTTTGGAGTTTCATTACAATCGTCTGGGAGGACACTTTAGCATGGAAAAAACAATGGCAATACTACAAAAGTATTTTTATTGGTCGAAGCTTTGATAAGATGTCATCAAGTATATCAGATCATGCAATGCTTGTGCCATCACCAAACACACCATTAAGACACATGGGTTGTATACCCCTCTTCATACTCTTGATAAGCCATGGAGTCCATCTCCATGGATTACATGTCTTGTATAGCTTCAACCAAGCATGATAATGACCGTGTCTTTGTGGTTATTGATCAATTCTCTTAGATGAAAATTTTGACACCCCACAATAAGAGTATCACAACCGAGGCCATTGCTAAGAAATTATTCGAGTGTGTTTGGGTTCATTTCAGGATACCATAGACTATTATTTCAAATCATGCTAGAAGGTTCTTGAGTACATTCTGGTTCAATCTTTGGTCATTGATGGACAACAAGCTCACCAAATCAACTTCCTTCCACCCCCAAACCGATGGACATATGAAGATAGTAAACAAGATGATTGTGCATATCCCAATAATGTACAACTACAAACATCCTCGCACATGGGATGAGAGTCTTCCTTATGTTCAACATAGTTACAATTGATCCCTTAATATCTCTACTAGCCACAACCATTTTCAAGTGTGATTGAGGTTCCAACCATTTGTCCCAATTGATGTAGCTCTACCCATTTCATCCACACAGGAAGAATCCGCCCATGCTCAAACCAAGGCTGATAAGCTAGACAATCTTTTTGAATGGATTGAATACATACACCAACAACTCCATGAAATCTTGCAGAAATCCAATGCCAAGTACAAGTAGTGACATGACCAACATTAGGTTCCACACAAGTTTCAGGTTGGTGATAAGGTTTGGTTACATTTCCAGAAAGAGCGCCTTGCAAGACCCCATCAGAAGCTCCGCCCACTTTGATATGGGCCTTACACCATCTCAAAGGTTGTAGGCGAGAATGATTTTGAATTAAATATTCCCCCATTCCTTGGCATGCATCCAATCTTTAATGTGGAGTTTCTTCTCCCATATTTTCCAACTCTATTGGACACATCAGAGGTAGTTTTTGGCATGAAAGATTGTCTTGCAGTATTTAAGAAAACATCACGAGGATAAATACCCCTGCATTTTTAAAGACGTGGTACTCCTCTATTTTAAATAGCATGCAAGAACATAAACAATGTCTGAGAAAGGACTAGACTTATTCTTGAAATAAATATTCACATGCAAACAATACTCGAGAAAGGGCCAGGTATTTTAGAGGAAGAAAATATTTACACTATAATACAAGATTAAAAAAGAGAGAGTATATAGTATCATATGACGACATTTCCATCACAACATTCATCAAAGTAAGACACAATATTAAGCACATGAAAGGGAAATATAGACCACATATGGCATAGAAATTTAAATGATCATTCCATTAAATTCCAAAGAGATTTTGATAGGCACACATTTATAATCTCGTGCTTATAACTTAAAGTCTAGGAGATCAATAATGTTATGTCCAAAATAGTTCTCTGGGAAACCCAAAAAATAATAGGCGTCTTTATAAAAATAAACAATAATGTCTAATATTTTAGTAGAAGTAAATTGTGTTTGTCCTTTAAAGAGAACTGGGATGGGGCTCTCGTGTGTTGAGCACTCAACACACCCTAAAAAGCCTATGCCAATTTTTCACTTTTTGGGTACCACTTGATCTTTGCACTGTCTGAATTCGATTTCTTTTTGAGAAATGTTTTGTCTTTGCTTGTTCTCTTGAATCTTATTAGCTATTCAGGTTTGTCTAACTTTATGAAACCCCATGAATTAAAGAGGCTTAACACTTCAATAAGGAATCAATAGCCAAAACCCTTCACTTGACGTGCTCAAGATTCGACATCGGAAGGAATTAAGAGGTGAAAAAGAATCACTCGAAAAACCTCAGTTGTCGAGTGTCGATCTTCACCAGTATCGACGAAAGGAAGTTCTATTTCACGACAATTATCAGATACAAACATCGTCGATATCCGATCCCCTTCGGCATCGGTAAAAGGTGAAGGGAGTAAATGTTAAAGAAGAAAGAAACAATATCACCGATAGTCAATACCCGACGTGCTTGTCAAAATCAGAGAAGACCGAATCACGACGAACATTCTGACCATGCTAAAGAGATTTCCCCGATCACCGATCCCTGATGCTCTTCGGCATCGAGAATTTTTTGAGGAAGCTAACCCTAAGGAAAACATGTGATAGGTATCGTTGATCGCCGATCCCAGATACTTTTCATCATCGACACTTCAAGGTATGTTTTAAACCTAATGACTTAATGAAAACACCAACTACAATTAATACACATAGATTAAGCCACTTGTCTTCAACGCCACGTGTCTTTTCCAGATTGGAGAACCATACGGTCTAGTTTTACCCCGAGTCATTCTTGGTTCCCTAGGTGCAAGTCACACCTTCAAGTTGATTTTTCAACGTCAACATTGCATGATGAGATCGATTAACGTCAGAGATTTTGTGAGGGACATCAACAAAAACATTCATCGTGCATCCTCGATCCCCGATCTACCCATTGCGAAAGTGACACGATGGGAAGTTTTAGCACTAGATATGATTAGATTTAGAGCATTTAAGGGACTAATTAATTCCAAATCCTGCATTAGTTGTTTCTTTGTGTGCGAAAAAAAATGACCATTTGAAATTACTGATAGACCACATCACCCTCCGTGCCTCTTCCATCGACCCACGATGAATTCAAGTTGCAGAGATTCAGTGGAAAATTTGTTTGAATTCCACTCATCACCCAAATTAAATGGTTGATATGACACGGTAAGTTCTTCCCTAGTTTAAATTCTCTTGACCCATCATAAACAAAACCATTCTGCGTGAAAAGGAGTTTTAGAGCATCTGGAGAAGCGAAACGAGCAATTCGAAAGCTACAAAGATCTCGTGAGTATCAAATAACCAGGTTTAGCAAGATTTACAGGTATGTACCAGTATGTGGATTTTTTCATTCTTACACTTCATATATATATTATCATGTGTTTCTCTGTACGCAGTCTCTAAAAAAAATATTTCGATTGTAGGAACAATGCCTCCAAGAAATCTAACCACTAGGCAATCGATGAAGCTAAAAGGACTAGAGATAGGAGAAGGCTCCTCTCCAGGGGCCGCAAAAAAAATAGAATTTGCTCCGAGGATGGAACCAGTCATTAAGACATCTACAAAGAAGGATTTTACCCAACCTCCAGCCTTTGGAGACATAGAGGCCAGCACAGGGATCAAGGCGACACTCCCACATTGGGGAGAACTCTTCAAAAATATCACCAGGGAAAAATTCCCAGAATATATCCCTCACTGTGACCCATATATGAGAAAGCTCGACAACGAAGATTTTTCGAATATTCGACGATCGCACCTGCACATGGTAGCAAGTAGAAATCCAGTGTTCCCATGCATAGAACTTTTGAAGTGGATCATTAACCACACAAACAAACAAAAATGTTTGATTAACGATTCCAATGACGGGTGTGTCGGAGTGTTCCTTTTGGTGGAGATCCCAAAATATTACAAATTTCAAGACTTCGAGGAGTGACTGAATACATATTTCATTATGAAATTCTATGAGCGCCATGACACTAGCCGACTGATGGCCTCATGGTGGAGAGAAGATAAGAAGTACACCAACCAGAGCACTAGATGGTACCAGGAGACCAACTTAAGGGAGCCATACATCTACCTGATGGCTCTAATCTGCCGATTGTATGGGGACAAAGACTGCTCCAGATTTTCGGAGGCATGGATGCCTCTAACTTACACAGTGGCCATTTTCGGGAGCGACTTCAACTGGGGATCCATCATTTCCAAACAACTGAGAATTTGCATACAACAATCTCAGACGCCAAAAGAAGGAGAGACACCAGCCTTCTACATGCAGGCTTCACACTTACTGGATGTCATGTGTGCCAGAAACATCTTTGCTAGCATGAACCTGAGCTGACACATCGCAGAACTCCCGATCCACGTATATTTCAGCATCATATGGGAGAACAGGTACAAGAAATCCTACTCCCTCATTTGCGATGAATTCATCACACGTATTTATTTCATTCTTTTCAAGAAAGAATGCCCGAGCCTATCGACCGCGGCCAAAAAGATGATATCAAAGGTAGGCCACTGGTACCTGGATGAGCGAGACATGTACATTAGGGTGTTCGGGGTCGTCAGAGCAACACATCTTCTACCAACGAATGTCCCCGACCGGCTTATAGTGGGGGAGATATGTTACTAGACCATCCTGCAAGGCTACAACGCAACTCTGGTCAAGGACAAGAAAAGGGCGTTCATACCTTATGGTTTCCATGTAGGCTTCTACATGGTGAAGGACACCGCTCAAGCCAAACAAGAAGGGTTGAGCCAATTAGAGTTCAGATTTCAGACCGGTCGATTCCGCAAACACGACCCAAAGGGTCTAGTCTTGAAACACACCTTGCAAGTGTCGTCCTGCTGGCCATATGCCCATGAAAAATTCAAGGATGAAGTCTTCATAGAAAATTCCCAAGACTGGGACGAGGTGGTGGAAAGGATGGTCGACCCAAAAATGACCAGATTCAGAGCCATGAGCCTAGATGAAAAGACAAAATCTTAGAGAAATCAGCTCAATGGGCCCTCATGTCCATGGAAGAAATGATAATGACAGAAGTAGCAGAAGCCTCCCTGATAGCCCTGGTACAAGACAAAGGTTTCCCTATGACTCAGGACGCACGAGAGAGAGGGTTTCACATGATAGAACAAGCGCAATGGATAATTGATCAGCTACAAGACGACCTAGATCTCATGGGAATGACAAGGTCCCCTGTCGATAACCCAGATGGAAGCCAGACGGGACCAAGCGACCCTAAATTAATAGACATTGATGAAATTACTAGGTTAGACGACCCTGAATTCATAATGCCAATGGCCGGATCACTGACAGGTGTTTCAACTCAGCCGGAGACAGTCGGGGTATCAGTGGGAACAAGTGCGCTAGATCCCCTCCGCAAATTAATTAAAATCTATGATGATGATGAGAGACTGAAGGTATCCCTTGTGACCCATGTACATATCGAAAAGGAAAATGAGCCAGAGAAGACATCTTCCCATGTTTCCGATGCTCAAATTCATGGGCTTCCACAGAACGAACAAGAATTCAAGATTTTCTTAGACACTGAGTTGCCCAATGCACCAGAGACCCAAGCGGACAATCCGAAGGACGAGCCAGGGTCGGGCGAACCAAAGGAAGAAGATCCACAACAGGAAATCAACGTCTCAATGGTTAATGATCAAGTAAGTACCGAGCCTACCCCCGATGCCTCAATTTCAATTGGTACTCAACTCCCTGATGAATGAAAAACAAAAGTAGGGCCTTCAAAACATAGGGAGAAATTTCAAGAACCCAGTCTTGAACAAGTATATACCATCAAGAGTTTAGGGAATACACTCACCTATGGAGATCAATAAATCGTCGAACCTGTGGACGAAATAGTCGACATACATGGCATCGCTTATGACCGGAAAAGGAAACCTATCATCCAGAGAACCACCAAGAAGAGTAGGATCACTCTGGATCACTCCATCCTCATCACCACGAAGGAAAATATGATAAATACAAAGCACACCAAAACGTACGAACTTATCGGCGCAGGGATGGCAATCACAGATGCCACCCTAGACAGAGAAAAAATGGATTAAGAGGAGTTGGTTGCGGCTTTGAAGGAATTGAAACATTTGTGCCACTTGGCAAAATATTACCAGGACACCACACAGGCCGCGATGTACCTAAGGAGTGAATTCAAGGAGGCCTACAACAAGTTTACAGATGAACGACACCTATTCACTGCAAGGATAGCCAAGCTAGAAGAAGACACCCTCATGGCTTTGGCCATGTGAAAAGATGTGGAGAGATGGTATGAGAAAGAATAACAAGCCGTGGAAAGAATCGATTATATCAGTGCGGTGAAAAAGGGTCAAGATGACGAAGAGCACGGCATTCAGGTGCTAAGGGAAAGCATCATCGATTGCATAAGGAAATCAACTGAATATTGGGTTAAAATGGCTCTGGAACCTCATCAAGAAATCCAAGAGAAATGGGCCAAGTGCGAGAAAATATGGATCAAGATCAAACGGGTGATGAAAGACATTGGACTCCCCGAGTTTGGCACACATGATGACTTTGTCAACTTGCGCTACATAATCAATTCGCACACTAAGCAAGACTCATCATGGGACAAATAAATAACAAAGGTGACAGACACGATTCCAGGTCAGGTGCGACAGTTTACGGAGCACCTGATCAAAGCTCGGGCTATGTTACAACAGTTAATTGCTAGTATAGTCAAGTATCGGGCACAAGTGGTAGAGATAAGAGATATTCACTCAGCCCCAATGGAACAATATAGATTCCCATATACCAACGCCTGTGAGGATATATTCATCAAGTGGTCAGAGTACAAGAAGAGTCACCCACTTGAGTGATATCCTAGGATGACTCTTAGAAATGATGATAGAAGAAAGCGTCATCTGACGAGTTTTGTTTTACTTAGTTGCACTTTAATGGTTATTTTTAGTTAATAGTATGTTATAAATAGGAGGATTGACCTATTAGCAAAGGTCGATGGTTGTTGCAAAGACCCTCATTTTCGGTTTTGTTAAGAACTATTTCAGAGATGCCTTTAATTGAGAAGTCATTTTTGGGACCAGAGACAAGTTTATGTTTTTCATCAAATGCGTGTATGATTGGATGTGGAGAAGAATTATTTCTTATTTTGTCTCATGAATGGATGTTGTAACGAGTAAGAGCTACTAAATCTGTTGATAAGCTATCTGATTCAATGTTCTACAGCTCTTGTCTTTAATGATGAAAATAAATCGTTGTGTTATTATGTGATTGATGATTAGAGTTGAGTGAATTATTTTACTTGCCATTGTTCATCGCATGCATGTTTTCTTCTGATAAATTGTATCTCAGTCAGTAATTGGAATACCTGCACGATAAATGTATTAGTACTAGGCCTGTGGTAGATGATCACTGTATGCATGCTAGAGTGAAAGGGTTATCCCAAGCTCAACCTCTTCTTAAATAGTTAAGTTTGTTCCCACTTTGTCACTTAGTTGGTTTATACCGGATTTATCTTATATCAACACCACCTAATAGAAAACACAAAAAATAACGTCTGAACTAAAGGAGAAATCCTTCGCAAGAAAACTTAAAGCCCATCGATTATTTTGGCTAGATCGCAAGAACTGGAGAACCATCCCACTATTAAACATTGCAGAGTCTAAATGGGCCTCGGTGGCAGGTTTGGTTTCTGCTGTTGAGTTAAATGGATTTAGGACCCCTCAACAGAAATGGCGCTACAAGGAGGGAACCCGAAGAATGAATGGTTGAATATATATTTCACATAATATTTCAGACAACCTGTAGAATAAAAAACAACCCACATGCATGGCTAGTCATTCTCATGAAAACCCACACACACTGAGTACTCCTGAAATGAGTAACTCACCCCAACAAGAGGAAGAACATTTGTTCCCGAATATACCCTACGCTCTTACTCACGAGGAATTGAACCAATTCAGAATAATTACAAGAGAATACACCCAACAGATCGGTGCACTGCCCTTAGCTCCGTTGCTTTCTTGAAGAAAACAAATAAGAATACTGGTGGTCGAGTCCCCCGACCAGGTTTTTGTGCACACAATAGAAGACTTGATAGATTTTTTTCTCATTGAAATCGAACATCCTCTTAACCTAAGTCATGAAACACCAACCGACAACTTCTCTGAGCCCAATGAGTTTTTGAAAGAAGAATGGTTTAACTCAGGATCTGAAGATATGGAAGATAAAAATGATCATGATGAAGAGAGGGGAAACCCACCACAGAATAATCAACCTTGGTTAGACAGAGATGCCTTGGCCATCCATGGACGAGTACATGACCTTCCCCTACATCCATAGAAGTTACTCCCTAAATTTGACCCTGAAACCTCAGGATTGCCTGAAGATCATATCAAGAAATTCATACTAGTTATCACACTGATGAATGTCCAAAATGAAGACGTAGTTTGTAGGATTTTCCCCTACACTTTCGAGAATTAGGCTTCCACGTGTTATTTTAACTTACATGTAGGATCCATAACTAGTTGGACGAAGTTTCAAAAGGACTTTCTAGATAAATTTGCAGAATAAACTACTACAAGAGCTTTGATGGCTGAGTTGTTCGCCGCTACCATGAGTTCGAAGGAAAGGGTCAAATACTTTAATCAAAGATTTACCACCATCTTAAACAAATTACAGCCTAAGGCTAAACCTACTAAGGAGATTCAAATCGAAGTATACGCTAATGCCATCCCAGATTCTATTTCCATGTTTGTGAAAAGGGTTGCCAAACCAACCTTAGGTGAGAATTTTGAAGAAGCCAAAATGATAGAGTTCCAAATGAAGGGATGTAAAGAAGGCCAGGTCTCATTATTTAAGAAATAAGTTCAACCTCCTCCCAGGCGAGGACTATTGCTTACTAGATCCCCAGGGAAACAAACAAAACAAGCTTCTGAAAAGGGAAGTGGGGACATAGAGGACCTACAACGCATGGTCAAAAGGCTATCAAACAAAATCATAGACATGAAGAGAAGTGTAGGGGAGGGAAACCAAGGCCAGATGCCCTAGAATCCTTTCTTTAAAAGGAATCCGTCGTTTAAAGCAATAGAACCTCCCCCAACCAACCTAAACATCAATCTGGGAAATGTAGCATCCAACTCTTTTTGCACTTGTCACCAAGAGAATCACTCCAAAAGAGACTGCCCTCAATGGGTGCATACCATGAATTTGATGGCCAACCGGTTTCTAGATGAAGTCTCCATGACCGAACAATCAAGCAACTCTAGTATGAATATTTTTGATCAGGAAGAAATTGCTCCACCAAAAGAAACAACCATGCTGAGATGGGATCCTCACCTAGCTATGCCTTCTGATGACCTGTTTGAGGTTCAATAATCACCTGCAAAAGTCTTGGTTGCACAAACATGAAGTAGGGGTCAACCGATATTAAACGACCTTACTACGACCCAAATTTTGTGAGGGAGACCAACTCCTGATCACCCGGAAGAACATTTTTCTCCCCGAAGAAACCCTATAAACATCCATACACGAGAATCTTCCAAGATGGATTAAAACATAGTAGAAGATTTGAATAAGTTGAAGGCTAATATATCAGTTATGGACATATGTATAATCCCTCAACAAAATGACTTTATGTGACAAGATTTCAAGTCAGTAGAAAATCCTACAACAAGCACTGACCAAAGGGGGATTCCAAGCCCCACAGACCCAAGGAATAAACCAACTGTGAACACCTACTCTGAAGATAAGAAGTGAAAACCTTTTGTCCCACCATTCCTTTTAACGTTCGAAGTCTTCAACAGAAACCTCCATAAATGTTTGGTCGATTCAGGAGAATCTTCTATTGTTATGCCACTATCTATTTGCAAAAAATTAAACACAGTCCCTCTCAAAAGTGACAAACATGTGATACAACTAGACATAACCCAGGTAAAGGTCATGGGAGAACTCAAAGATGTAATGATCAAAATAGTGACACATCCTAAATTTGTGCAAGTGATTGGCATCATTGTAGTAGATATCCTAGAAGCTTATGGATTGTTATTAAGTCAAGATTGGTCAAACATATACTTTAGTACAAACTAGGCTCACCTTTGGTTACCGTTAAAGGGGCACACAAACATGATCAGGATCAATATATCTAAAACATATTGTCACTGACTTAGAAACCCTAAATGAACCCTCATTGACATATTTCCCCATGCTTGTCAATTATTCATGTGATTCTGACTTCAGGAATTTCTCCCCCCTCCCATCTAATGTCCCTCTTACTCAAAACTCTGAGATGATTTTTCAAGAGAAATTGGCGACGACAAAAGAAGAAACCCTTTTCTTCCAAGAACCTACATTATAAATCACGGAGCAAACATGAGAAAAAGAGGAAGGTGGTAAGAAAGAGGAACCTGATAGTTTTTTCCCACAAGTTTGGACCTTATGTTTTGATGGATCTAAATCGCAAGAAGGGTATGGGGCGGGGTGCATCCTTGTTGATCCAAAGGGTAAACAACATTTCCTGTCCTGTAGACTAGAATTCAAATGCACAAATAACACCACGGAGTATGAAGCTCTAGTACAGGAGGCTAAAGAAAGCCATAGACTTAAATGTCAAAGAATTGAAGGTTTTTAGAGATTTTGAAATCATCGTTAGACAAGTAAGGAATACTATACATTGCAATTCTCCGCACCTAAAGAATTACCAACAGGAAGTGCACAGCCTAATAGAGCATTTTGAAGCTTTCAACATTACGACAATTCCCAGAGCAAAGAACATTCTTGTTGATTCCATGGACACCGCTGCTTCAAGGCTATCAGCTCTAGAAGATTATGAGGCCTCTCGGTTTACTGTGGAATTTCTCTACAAACCATCGGTGCCCAACAATATTTCTAATTGGAAGGTCTTTGAAGGATATGAATAGATCGTAAACGTTTTTACTAACCAAGACAATTTCAAAGACTTAGTTATTGACGATGAAGTATTCCATGAACAATCAACAGAAACTGACCCTCATACATATCAACCGACTGACAAATCGAAGTATCACACGATACCGAAGGGGATAGCTAATTTAGAAAACCTTTTTGACCTAAAGGAAATATTTAAGGGGTCAAAAAACGTGAAGAACGATAGTTCCTGTCCCATGCATGAAACTATAAATCTTGAAACCTCGGAAAACCCAAAAAATGTAAACCTCGGTAAGACAATATCTAAAGAGGAAAGGAAGGTCTATCTCAAAATTTTTAGACAATATCAATATGTCTTTGTGTGGTCCTTTTGAGATCTGAAAACTTATGATACCTATATCATTCAACACACTATCCCTTTAAAGCATGAAGTAAAACCCTTCCAACAGAAGCTCTGGAAATACCACCCATCCCTGGAGCCCCTCATGTGTTAGGAGTTAAAGAATCTGTTATATGCCAAAATTATCTTCCAGGTTAGACACTCTACATGGGTAGAAAATTCGGTTCCTGTAAGGAAAAAGTCTTGGGAGGTCCGCCTATGCGTAGATTTTAGAAACCTCATCAGAGCTTCAAAAAAGGACAACTACCCAGTCCCACCAATGGAGAAACTCTTGCAGAATGTGTCTGGCTCTGAGATTTTCTCCTTATTGGACAGTTTCTCAGGTTACAACCAGGTTTTAGTTTCAGAAGAAGACCTCTTGAAAACTACCTTCCAAACCAAGTGGGGAACCTTCGCTTACAAACACATGCCTTTTGTGTTAATCAATGCAGTAGCACCCTTCCAGAGGGGCATGGACGTAGCATTTCGAGGACTAATCAAAAAGTGTGTAAGTATACTTGGACGACGTGACTGTGTATTCAAAGAAAAAATAATATCACATCCAACATTTAACCCAAAATTTCGAAAGGTGTAGGAAATACGACATATCCTTAAAACCTAAGAAAATTATTTTCGGTGTCGAGGAAGGTAAGTTGTTAGGCCACATTATATATCAAGAAGGCATTCACATAGACCCATAAAGGATTAAGGCTATAGCTTAGCTTCCATTACCTCACAACAAAAAGACTATGCAATCGTTCTTCGGGAAAATCAATTTTGTGATGAAATTCACCCTCGATTTCATGGAAACTATCAAACCCCTACAAAAAATGATTTTTAAAGATGTTGAGTTTAAGTGGGATGATGAACGAAATAAGGCTTTCAGTAGTATTAATACTGCAATATCTCAGGCTCCAGTGTTGCAAAGCCCCGACTTCAACACATATTTTTTCCTCTATACTTTTGCCTCCAACCAATCATTAGCCACAATATTAACTCAGAAGGATGATGACAACAATGAGGCCTTGAAATCATTCATGAGCACTAATATCCAAGGGGTCGAACTAAATTACCCTACTATAGATAAGAAAGCCTATGCAATATACAAGGTAGTGAAACACTTCAGATCTTACATCCTCAAGAACCACACCAAACTAATTGTGCCTCACCCCGCAATCCGATCCCTATTTACTCAACAGGATATGGGGGAAAGAAGAGGGAACTGGATGGCAGTAGTCCAAGAATTTGATCTAGATATAAAACATTCTAAATTGGTTTATGCAAACTGGTAGCCGAAGCTTAGGACTTAGTAAATGAAGACCCTGGATGGGAGAATGAAATGGCATTATGGTGTGGTGAAACTTCATACATTTCCCCAGGGAAAGAGTCTTGGTATGAGAAATTGAATTATCTCCTGCATCATGGGACATGCCCAGAAAACCTAAACCCTAGGGAAAGGAGAGCCCTCAGGTTAAAATCCACACAATATCGCCTCATAAATTCGGTACTCTTCTGGGTTAATTATGATGGGGTACTTTTAATATGTCTCGAAGGTGAAGATGCAGAAAAAGTTCTGAAGGAGCTCCATGATGGCCCTGCTGGTGGACATTTTGCACGAAACACCATCACTCATAAGATACCGAGAGCTGGCTATTATTGGCCCACTTTGTTCAAGGACACTCACACATATGCTAGAAACTTTAAAACTTGTCAAATAAGTGTGGGGAGGGAGAAGAGAGCAACTATACCACTCCAATCGGTGACCGTTTCTAGGCCTTTTGAGCAATGGGGGTTAGATATCATAGGATAAATTACACCAAGTTCTTCAAAATAGTATAAGTACATACTTACTGCCACCGATTATTTCATGAAATGGGCAAAGGCCATCCCTCTAACTCATTTAAATGAGAAGGTGGTAATCCAATTCATAGAACAACAACTAATCACAAGGTTCGATGTCCCTTATGTCCTTGTTTTTGACAATGCAACTTACTTTTCTTCCACCCTATTAACGAATTTTTCTCTAGACAAAGGGATCATAATTAGATACTCTACAAATTATTATCCATAGGGAAACGGAGTGGCAGAATCAACTAATAAGAACCTAGTGAGGATATTGAAGAAAATGGTTACAAACAACCAGAGGAATTGGCATAATCTACTCCATAACACTTTATGGGAAGATAGAGTTACACCCAAGGAATCTATAGGGAATTCCCCATACTTTCTAGTATACGGACAGGAAGCCATTCTCCTGAACGAGCTATATATTCCATCTCTTCAACTTGCTTAGGAGTCCAGAGGGAAACCCTCATCAACCTTACAACAAATAATTGACACCCTGCTCATGTTAGAAGAAGAAAGGGAGAAATCCAAATCAAAGTTCATAGCCCACCAACATATAGTTAAAAGGTGGTTTGATAAGCATAAGGCTAAAGAGAAGAATTTTGAAGTAGGAGACTTAGTCCTAAAGTGGGATAGAGAAAATGAGCCTAAAGGAAAACATTCTAAGTTTCAGAATCTATGGATCAGACCTTTCTAGGTGGCCAAGAAGATTGGGTCAGGCACATATCGACTATAGAATCTGAGGGGAGAACCTGATGCTCTCCCAGTGAATGGCCAAGCCCTAAAACAATATTTTCATTAATATATATATATATATATTCTGTGTTTATTTTAGATGCGTTGATGTATCTTTTTGCATTTATACATTTTTTGTTTTATCTTTTGCGATTGTGTTTAGCAAGAAAATGGTTGACCAAAAATCATGTGGCATAGCGAACTCTGTTCCTATCTCGTTGCTCAAATACAAACACAAGAAACGTTGAGGAACCTGCGGTTGTTTCAAGGGATTATCTATAGCCTACGCAAATGAACAACTTTGGAGAAATGCGGAAGTGTTTGCTTAGTGGTCAAGTAAAACCTTAAGGGAAAGACAGTAAGCTGAAAAGGACTACATGCACCTCAGAGACAGAGCTAGTGAGTTTCACCTTAACCATCTCATTTTTGCAAATAGCAGACGTCCTCCTCCTCCGCTCGCTCAGGGAATTCTATTGAAATAAAATTCATCTATATCAAACAAGCTCATAGTAGGAGAGGGTATACAGATATCTCCGTCGGGGCTATAGACACTCGATGGTAGCGGAGCAAGGTCTGTGACATCGGGGTGACTCTGTCAGGGCTATGTACTATCACTATCAACGGAGAAACACCGTAGCAAATGAATAAGGGTAACTAAAAGGCCTAGTTCCAGTGAATTATTTACTAGACTCTTGTCAAAAGGGGGCGTGAGTCAAGGTTACAGGAAAAGAAGGTGGAATAAAGGTTAAAAAACCCCACAGGCAGGCCCAAATGCATCAACTGGGAAAATTCCAAATGCAAGGGTAAAAGAAGATCTGATGAAAAAACAGTTAAGTTCCTAATCAACTTTTGCATTAGCTGAGCCTGAGGAAGGAAAACATTTTCTCTTTTCACCCAGTAAGTTGCCATTTGTTCAGCACTCAACACACCCTAAAAAGCCTATGTCAAATTTTCACTTTTTAGGTACCACTTGATCTTTGCACTATCTGAATTCGATTTCCTTTTGAGAAATGTTTTGTCTTTGCTTGTTCTATGACTCTCATTATCTATTTAGGTTTGTCTAAATTTATGAAACCCCATGAATTAAAGAGGCTTAACACTTAAATAAAGAATCAACAACCAAAACACTTCACCCGACATGCTCAAGATTCGACATCAGAAGGAGTTAAGAGGTGAAAAATAATCACTTGGAAAACCTCATTTGTAGACCACCAATCTTCACTGGTATCGGCGAAAGGAAGTTCTATTTCATGACAAGTATCACATATGGACATTGACGATAGACGATCCCCTTCGACATTGGTAAAAGGTGAAGGGAGTAAATGTTAAAGAATAAATAAATGATATCACTGATAGCCGATACCCGACATGCTTGTAAAAATCAGAGAAGATCAAATCGTGACGAACATTCTGACCACGCTAAAGAGTTTTCCCCGATCACCGATCCCCAATGCTCTTTGGCATTGGGACTTTTTTGAGGAAGCTAACCTGAAGGAAAACATGTGATATGTATCGTCGATCGTCGATCCTGGATACTTTTCGGCATCGGGACTTTAAGGTATGTTTTAAACCTAATGAATTAATAAAAACCCCGACTACGATTAATACACATGGATTAAGCCACCTATCTTCAACGCCACGTGTCTTTTCCAGACTGGAGAATCGTACGGTCTAGTTTTACCCTGAGTCATTCTTGGTTCCCTAGGTCCAAGTCACACCTCTGAGTCGGTTTTTCCATGTCATCATTGTACAATGAGATTGATCGGCATTAGAGATTTTGCGAGGGGCATCGATGAAAACATTCATCGTGCATCCCCGATCCCCGATCCACCCAATGAGAAAGCGACACGATGGGATGTTTTAGCGCTAAATACAATTAGATTTGGAGCATTTAAGGGATTAATTAATTCCAAATCCTGCATTAGTTGTTGTTTCATGCGCGAATCAAAACAACAGTTTGAAATTACCGATAAACCACATCACCCTCCACGCCTCTGTCATCAACCCACAATGAATTCAAGTTGCAGAGATTCGGCAATAGATTTGTTTGAATTCCACTCATCACCCAAATTAAATGGTTGATATGACATGGTAAGTTCTTCCCCGGTTTAAATTCTCTTGAGCCATTGTAAATGAAGCCATCCTACGTGCAAAGGAGTTCTAGAGAATCCAGAGAAGAGAAACGAGCAATTCGAAAGCTACAGAGATCCCGTGTGTATCAAATAACCAGGTTTAGAAAGATTTACAAGTATGTACCAGCTTGTGGATTTTTTCATGCTTACACTTCATATATATATATTTTACCCTGTGTTTCTTTGTACGTAGTCTCTAAAATATTTATTTCAATTGCAGGAAAAATGCCTCCAAGAAAACCAACCACTAGGTGATCCCTGAAGCTAAAAGAAGTAGATATAGGAGAAGGCTCCTCTCCAGGGGCCGCAAAACAATTAGAATTTTCTCTGAGGCCAGAACCAGTCATTAAGACATCTACAAAGAAGGCTTTTACCCAACATCCATCGTTTGGAGACACAAAGGCCGGCACAGGGACCAAGGCGACACTCCGACATTGAGGAGAACTCTTCAAAAAGATCATCCGGGAAGAATTCACAGAATATATCCCTCATAGTGACCTAGATATGAGAAAGCTCGATGAAAAAGTTTTTCCGAATATCCGACGATCATACCTGCACATGGTAGAAAGAAAAACTCTAGTGTTCCCTTGCATAGAACTTCTAAAGTGGCTCATTGACCACACAGACACCCAAAAATGTTTGATTAATGATGACAATGGTGGGTGTGTCGGAATATTACAAACTTCGAGACCTCGAGAAGCGTCTGAATGGATATTTAGTTGTGAAATTATATGAGCGCCACGACACCATCCTGCTGATGGCCTCATGGTGGAGAGAATATAAGAAGTACACTAACTAGATCACCGACTGGTACCAGACGACCAACTTAAGGGAGACATACATCTACCTGATGGCTCTCATCTGTTGATTGTATGGGGAGAAAGACTGCTGCATATTTTCAGAGGCATGGATGCCTCTAGATTACATAGTGGCAATATCTGAGAGCGGATTCAACTAGGGAGCCATCATTTCCAAACAGCTGAGCAATTGCATACAACAAGCTTATACTCCAAAAGAAGGAGAGACACCAACCTTTTACATGGCTTCATACTTACTGGATGTCATGTGTGCCAGAAACATCTTTGTCAGCATGAACCTGAGTTGGAATGTTGTAGAACTCCTGGTCCACGTATATTTCAACATCTTATGTGAGAAAAGGTACAAGAAATCGTACTCCCTTATTTGCGATGAATTCATTTCTCGTATTTATTTCATTCTTTTCAAGAAAGAAAGAATGCCCGAGACTATCGACCGTGGCCAAAAAGATGATATCAAAGGTAGGTCACTAGTAATTGGACGAGAGAGACACGTACATCAGGGTGTTCGGGGCCACCAGAGAACCACATATTCTACTAGCGCATGTCCCTGACCAACTTGTAGTGGGGGAGATATGATACCAGACCATCCTACAAAGCTACAACGTCACTCTGGTCAAGGACAAGAAAATGGCATTCATACCTTATGGCTTCCATGTAGGCTTCTACATGGTGAAGGACACCGCTCAAGCCAAACAGGAAGGTCTGAGCCAATTAGAGTTCAGATTCCAGACCGATCGATTCCACAAACATGAACCAAAGGGTCTAGTCTTGAAACACGCCTCGCAAGTGTCGTCTTGCTGGCTATACGCCCATGACAAATTCGAGGATGAAGTCTTCACAGAAAATGCCCAAGAATGGGACGAGGTGGTGGCAAGGATGGTCGACCCCAAAATGTTCAGGTTCAGAGCCATGATCTTGGATGAACATAAAAGGAAAGCTATCATCTAGAGAACCACCAAGAAGAGGAGGATCACTCTGGATAGCTCCATCCTCATCACCACGGAGGAAAATCTGATAAATACAGAGCACGCCAAAACATCTGAAATTATAGCACAGGGATGGCAATCATAGATGCCACCCTAGATAGAGAAAAAATGGATGAAGAGGAGTTGGTTGCTACTTTAAAGGAATTGGAACATTTGTGCCATTTGGAAAAATATTACCAAGACACCACAAAGGCTGCAGTGTACCTAAGGATCGAATTCAAGGAAGCCTACAACAAGTTTATAGATGAACGAAACTTATTCACTGCAAGGATAGTCGAGTTGCAAGAAGACACCCTCATGGCACTGGCCACGTGAAAATATATGGAGAGGTGGTACGAGAAAGCACAATAAGCCGTGGAAATAATCGACTATATCAACGCGATAAAAAAGGTTCAAGATGCCGAAGAGCACGACATCCAGGTGCTAAGGGAAAGAAACATCGACTGCATAAGAAAATCGATCGAATATTGGGTTAAAATGGTTCGGGAACCTCATCAAGAAATCCAAGAGAAATGGGCCAAGTGTGAGAAACGCTGGATCAATATCAACAGGGTGATGAAAGACATCGGACTCCCTGATTCTGGCACACCCAATGACTTTGTCTACTTGCGTGACACAGTCAAGTTGCACGCTAAGAAAGACTCATCATGGGTCGAATAAATAGATAAGGTGACAGACACGGTGCCAGGTCAGGTGTGACAGTTTATGGAGCACCTGATCATATCTCGGGCTATGTTGCAACATTTAAGTGCCAGTATAGTCAAGTATCGAGCACAAGCGGTAGAGATAAGAGAGATTCACTTGACCCCAATGGAACAACATAGATTCCCATATGCCAACACCTGCAAGGATCTATTCATCAAGTGGTCAGAGTACGAGAAGAGTCACCCACTTGAGTGATATCCTAATATGACTCTTAGAAAGATTGATAGAAGAAAGCACCATCTGGTGAGTTTTGTTTTACTTAATTAAACTTTAATAGTTATTTTTAGTTAATAATATGTTATAAATAGGAGGATCGACCTATTAGCAAAGGTCAATGGTTGTTTCAAAGACCCTCATTTTTAGTTTTGTTAATGACTATTTTAGAGATGCCTTTAATTGAGAAGTCCTTTTTGGGACCATAGGCAAGTTTGTGTTTTTCATCAAATGCGTGTATGATTGGATGTGGAGAATAATTATTTCTTATTTCATCTCATGAATGGATGTTGTAATGAGTAAGAGTTACTAAATCTGTTGATAAGTTATCCGATTCAATGTTTTACAGTTCTTGTCTTTAATGATGAAAGTAAATCGTTGTGTTATTATGTGATTGATGATTAGAGTCGAGTGAATTATTTTACTTGCCATTGTTCATCGCATGCATGTTTTCTTATGATAAATTGTATCTCAGTCAGTAATTGGAATACTTGCACGGTAAACGTATTAGTACTAGGCCTATGGTAGATGATCATTGTCTGCATGCTAGAGTGAAAGGGTTATCCCAATCTCAGCCTCTTCTTGAGTAGTTAAGTTTGTTCCCACTTTGTCACTTGGTTGGTTTATACCGACTTTATCTTATATCAGCACCACCTAATAGAAAACAAAAAAAATAATGTCTGAACTGAAGGAGAAAGCCTTCGCAAGAAAATGTAAAGCCCATCTATTATTTTGGTCAGATCACAAGATCTGGAGAACCATCCCACTATTAAACGTTGTAGAGTCTAATTGAGCCTTGGTGGTGGGTTTGGTTCCTACTGTTGAGTTAAAGGGATTTAGGACCCCTCAACAGTGTGGACCATAAAATGAAAGAGACCTGGAAGACAAAAATAAAGTAGTTAGGGGTCAGCCTTTGGTTTCATAGATTCTTGGAAAATAAAATGAAAAAGGACTATTGACCGAGGTAGACAAAGTGGTGAAAGAAATAATAGGGTGACTACTCAACTTACTATGATGGAAATTTTGAACTATCATTTCCTTGTTGTGGCATATTTTGTAGGTTGTTGTTGTGTTGGAGGTGGCATAACTGATTTAATGACTTCTTATTAATCTATGTCGGTTATCTTAACTAATGCATTTGTTAACCATTGTTCAATGTACTCCCTCATTGGAGAAACTGTTATTTCATGTTTTCTCTTAGTTTCAAACAACTCATTCTCTAATTTTCTTAAATCAAGGCTTAATTGATGGAGTGTGTCCTCAATGTCTTCGTTCTTATTTACATACCAAACTAGCCACCTTTCTATTTCATCTTCAGAGAACTCAATGGAATCCTTAAATTCATCGGCCCATGAAACTTTTAATGCTTCTAATTATTCTAGTAGTTTCTCCCTTGATAAAAGTATTGTATCCATTATTAAATGTGGGCCATCTAACTCCTTGGTCAAATCAACAAGTTTAAAGAATATGTCACCCCTTTTGATGTTAATAGTATCACATTCAAACAACAACTCTCTTAGACATTTGATTCTCTTTAGCCAACAAGCATTGACATGTTTCATGAAAACCTTAGAGGGAAGGTTTTGATCTCTTCTATGTGTTTCACTCAAACTTGAAACCTTCATTGTGAATGTTCCCACCGCTTCCTTATAGAATCCTTCATCATTTTCTAAATATTTCTGGAGATACTCTTTAAAGTGAAAAACCCTTGTTGAAAAAATAGTTGAGCTTTGTGCTAATTACCAAATGTCAAGGATTAAGTTTATTATTTTCTTAATATTGTCTCCAATGTGTTTCCTTACAACCATTAGTAAGATATATGAACCCTTTAATATGGAATTGGTCTCTGGGAAATCTTCAAGGCTAAACATTGGTTGTATTGTAGTGATAGGCTCGACAAATAAAGGCTTTAGAATCATAGATTTTTCTAATTCCTTTATTCTCTATTTTAAAACCATTTTTTTTTTCTATGTAAAAAATGGACCCCTTCAAGGATTCCCCGGTTTCATCTTGAAATTGCATGATTTTCAAGGGTGGAACACCATGAAAATCAATTTCTGACTTCCACTTCTCTGCAGCCTTTTTATTTTTCATGTTTACCTTTTCAATTAACATTTTTTTGGAACTTTTGTGGTAGGTCTCATGGTGTAACATAACAGATTCCTCTTCAAATATTTATAGCTCTTGAGAAGCCAGTTCTTTAGGAATCACCTTGGTTTCGATTAATCTTTATTATGCCAAGCTTGGATCCTCTATTACATTGTCAAACTCCATGGCTTTGGGACTTCCTTCAATTTCAGGTAATTCTTGTCCTTCCTTTTGAATCTCTCTTTTTTTGTTTGTTGAAGTGTGAACAATATGAGATTTTTCCATTGTTTTCTTAGTAGGGTCCCTGTCTCCACTATCGTCTGAGTTTTTGGTGGATGAATTTATTTGTTCCTGACAAATACTTCGAGGTTTGGTCTTTTCTAAAAGTAGCTTTTTGGGATACATTTGGTGAATTGGGGTTTTATTTGTTTTATCTATGCCCCTTTACTTCTAACACTCAGTTGTGATAGCTAATTATTCAAAATCATTTAGGGTATATTCAACAGATGTTTTAGGGAGATTCTGGTTATCTCCCCCTCCTCCTTCAAATTGCTCGAATTTACTAAAATATGTGTGCAGAAAATGAATCTTTTGGATTGAAACCATTGATGGTTTGGGATTCCTTCAAGATGAGCTGGTCCGAATGAATTGAAGATTCATCTAAATGAGAGATATGTTTGACATATATCTCTCCAATTATCCATGGTAGTGGGATAAATTGTTTTTTCCTTTTCTTATTGAAAAAGTGTGCCTAGTACTTGTACTGTCTACACACTTTAATGACAAAAAGTCTATCAATCACATAGAATGATAACAACAAGGGTTTTCCATGGAATCCATACAATCTCAAAAAATTGAATTCCTCCAAAGCTTCAAAAAATCCTTTCTCAGTGAGAATGGATGTAACTTCTAGTGATAGCCTTGACATGGTAGGACCATGAATCATCCTCTAAAAGCAGAAAGAAAACCATTTTGGATTTTGTAAAAATTATATGGGACCTTATGCCTCCATAACACCAGGTACCATACAAAATTAGGTTCTTTCTTAAAGTCAACATTTATTGTTTTATGAAAATCCTCAAATATGTGAGAATAAACTATAACAAAGATCGAATTTGAAGTCGTGTAGATTTTTTTAGTTTTTCTCGGTCTTCACAACTGAAATGAAATCTTGTTTGAGATGATGCAAGCCCAACCAATCACGGAATTTTCATGAATAACATGATGGAGAATATACACATTGTATTTTGGTACTGAGGTTGTGGACTCTAGTCCAATTATTCTGGAGAAAATCCAAGAAAACTCTTTATATGGGTACTTCAGAGAGCATACCTCAACCTGAGCATAATTGATGTCAATTCTTGGGCTTTTGAGGTAACGTTCGAGAAGCTCTATTCCTCCTCTGTGTTCTTTGAGAAACTCATCTTCCTCTACATTCTTGAATAACATAGTGGGGTCATGAAGTCGCAAAATCCTCCTAAACATTGAAGGGGACAAAGAAATCATATGCTTTGCTTGTATTTGGATGATTCTTTACTCTGTATCAAACTTGTCAGCACACCAAAGTACCATCTCTTTAAAATTCGCTACCTATGGTACACACCCGACCAATGCAATTCTTGAACTCCAAATTTTTTTCAATTCCTTATTTGTAGGAGGGAGAGACAAGTACCACTTATATGCCTATGACCATTGAAATTGGGGGTCTTCATGTCCAAGGGTGTTGACAGTGTCTCTGAAATACAAGTCTTTCCTTTTATTTGACATGTCTTTATGCAAATTTCCTTGTTTATGAATAGGTGGCCCTCCTGTCAATATAATATTTTACAACATGGTGTTTAATTATTTAATTGTTTTTATCATGTATTTCCTTGATTATCAACTGTTGTATCTCATATTTCAAAGTTTCCAGTTTGCATGGTCTGATTTTGGATTTATTGCAAATCTTTTACGAAGATCACACCACTTAATAACAATATTAGATTCACGTAAGTGGTGGTTGATGTGGTGGTGGGTAATTAAATGTCATCGAGAATGATAATATGGTATCGAGAAACATAAAAAATGGTTAAGTATGGATGTGAAAAGTGAGGAATGGAAAGTGTAATATGATGAATGCAGGATTGCAAGATGTAGGACTGCGGGGTATGGAGAACGAAAAGAAAAGTAAGAGGGACTACCGCATCCGCATTGATGCAATATACTAAGTACCAAAAGGGGAAATTTTACAAGTTGCGGAAATGATTTAGTCATTTTGGAGGACGCAAAAATGGAATATGTGGGACTGCAGGTCTGGGGAAAAGGTGAATGGAATTCAAGGGGTGTCTCGCATCATCATTCAATAAATTGGCTAAGTATGAAAAATGTAAAGGTGCGTTATGAATGATGTAGAAATGGGAGAGTTATTTCTTAGTGTTGTGGGTTGTAGGACTCAAGTATTTGTAGGATGAGGAGTAGTTTGGTCTCCTGCAACAAAGAAAAATGGCTAAGTGTCAGGATCATCGAGTAATAAAAGTAATGAAGTATAGACTTGCGGGTTTTCGAACCTACAAAATTGAAGGTAACCTGATCTGTAACTTGCATTTCAATGGAAAAAAAGGTTAATTATATAATGCACAAGAAACATGAGAAGAAAATGAAAGACTAAGGATGGATCTATACACACTAACAATTATCAACACATGTATATCAATAGTAGCCGAGCACTTGGCCCCTACATACCTCAACCCCAAATTCCTTGAGCATGATATAGTTGATCTAATCATGGATACACATATGAAAGGTACCTGCCAACATAACATACATCTCTACCAGGTCATTAAAGTAGGGCAACTTCTTCACCAAGGAAAGTGGATCACTAGGAGCTAAATTCGGTAGAAGTTTCCCCATATGATGAGTGAACTTGAAAAAATGGAGACCATTGTTACCTAAGGGGGGATGAATAATCCAGGTGGATATCAATGGCCACCCACCTCTTACATTGACTCAATGGTTCTCTATCTTCTTGGAATTTTTTCTACGGTTTTTCGGGTCCCAAATTTCCTGGGCCATTTTGAGGCCCTAAACAATGTTTTTTGGACATTCGGGGGGCTAGGGGTTTCCAATAACATACCATGGCCCCAACCAGAAGTTGTAATCCTCGGATAGTTCTTCCCAACAAGCTATCATGCACCCCAAAAAGAGATTGTATGCAAATAGTGTGCCCCCGAGAACTTAATGTATCAACTAACCACCTTGGGGACCACAATACTTTTGGTGTTTCATATTCTAGGGTTAGGGTTTATATGTTTATTGGTTTTGCCTCTTTGTTTTTTAGGATTCATGAAAAAATTCCCTTTTTACCTCTTTGTAGTCAACTTTTTGCAAATGAGCGTAGCCAATATCTCTTTATAAACTAGCCGATATCCCTTTTTACCTCTTTCTCTTCAGAGATAAGATACCACTATTCTAGCTAGTTTATGTTCTATAATACTCTACTATTTTATTCATTAATAGAAGTTGATTTTCATTTTATTGATATAATCTCTATATTTATGTGTGTGTTCCATTTTATTCTCAATCTAATATGGATCACCTTCTCACCCTTCTTGTTCTCGTTCTTGCTTCCCTTGTTCATTCTCCAAACAACTACTACTTCATCTACTTCCTTTTGTTGCACTAAATAGGACTCCAACATGGTATCTTCCTTCATAAGGTCATCCTTAAGATTCATAAGTCTATCCAACTTCTCACAAGCATAAACACCTTGAACAAAAATCCTTCAAGAAGAAACACGTCCATTCAAAGTAATAGACACGAACTTCTTATCTTCCACAACTATTCCTATGGAAACCAATTGATCTTTCAACTCTATGGTACTAGATAGATAGCTCACCAATATATATATTTTACTTAAATGAATGGTTGAAATATATTTTTGCAAGGGAATCTATCAAGAAACACAAGTAATTTGGAATAAACCAACAAAAGAATCAAACATCTTCTTACCATTAATCTTGTTTATAATGTGAGGGATGAATTTATCCTTCACCGAATCAAGAATGATTATTTTTACCTTGACCCTCTTCTCATTATAGACAATCAAATTCATCACATAAGTAGCTTGAACTATCTCTTTTTCAACATGCTACCAAATATTGGCTTCTTCCATAAGCATTTGTAGCCCTTATTGATTCCCTTCTTCATTCTCCCAATGAAGACTACTTCGTCTACTTCCTTTTGTTGCACTACACAAGACTCCAACATGGTCTCTGACTTCACAACATCATCCTAAAGATTCGTAAATCTAGGAAAATTCTCACAAGCACATACAAGTCCATTCTCACACAAGCACAAGCACATACAAGCACATACAAGCACATACAAGTCCAAGTAAAATTCTCACAAGCACATACAAGCACATACAAGTCCAATTAAATCTAGGAAAATTCTCACAAGCACATACAAGCACATACAAGTCCAAGTAAATCTAGGAAAATTCTCACAAGCACAAGGTCAAAAGGCCTTCAAGAAGAAACAAGTCCATTCAAAGTAATGGACACCAACTTCTTATCTTCCACCATTGTCCCTATGGAAACCAATTGATCTTTCAACTATGTGGTACTAGATAGATAACTCACCACTATATCTATCTTGCTCAAATGAATGGTTGAAAGATCATTTTGCAAGAGAATCTATCAAGAAACACAAGTATTTTGAAATAAACCAACAAAAGAATCAAACATCTTCTTACTAGTCGTCTTGTCTATAATGTGAGGGATGAATTAATCCTTCACCAAATCAAGAATGATTATAGATAATTTTTCCTTGACCTCCTTCTTATTATAGAAAACCAAATTTGTCAGATTAGTAGGTGAAACTATCTCTTTCTTAACATGCTACCAAATAATGGCTTCTTCCATAAGCATTTGTAGCCTAATCTTCCAAGGTATGAAATTGGAAGCATCATCTAGCCTATCACACTCTATAAGGATGAGAGTATACATCTTGCAAATATAAAGCAAACCTCAAAATAAGAAATAGAAAATAGTTGAAGTATACTAACCCTTCAAAGGTTTCAATGGTTCTCCCAAGTGTCATATGGTTTCACACCCAATCAACTTGTACTAGGTCAAGTACCACTCACATGTACTATACAACTTAATTATCAAACTCCCTATTCACCAAGAGAGAAATCTCAACCAATATAGTTTTATATCATGTAGAAATTTATGTATATGATTTTTATTGCAAATTCATAAATTTCACCTCCAACTAGATGTTTCTATGATATAATCCTTGAGAAATTTAGTGTTAGGGATAATCTGAAACATTTAATTGCAATAGTTAACAACAACAAATACTTCACTTCACTTTAGTCCAAAACATTAGGAATCTCATGAGGAAAGATACCAAACTAGTGTACTTCAATGTCATCAAGTTACAACCCTCATTTATGTGCATATAACAGATCTAAAATAACTTTATTACAACATAATTTACAAAAGTAAGTCTACCCTCTTATCTTCAAGATACATGTTAACTATGTTAACAATTTGAATGTTATGTTATATTAAATAAGCATGAATAACAAGTGCTAGAATTTACTCAATCAAGAAGAAAACACAAGATGAAATCAAAGCTGCAAGTACACAATTATTGGACAACTAAAACACTTCATTGATATTTAATAAATGAAGTACATGTACATACTCACAACTCATCACAATCTCATAAAAATTTCAATCTCTTCAAACCCTAGCTAGGGAAACCATGAAAACCCTAGAAACCAACTCCACCTAGCTAGGAATCACTATTAACCAAAGTTTCTCACTCCACCAAGAATCCTCAACAAGCTAGAATCATCACTAGCAAGTCCTCCTTGGCTCATGCAAACCATCTCCTTCTCTTCTCCTCCTCAATAATCATAACAAGTAGAACTAGGGTTTCCAAAAGCATAGTCTTCTTCTCTAACAATAACTAAAAGACACAATGATATTTTTATCCCTCTAGGGTTTATCACAAACCCTAGATTCTTTTTCTCCTTAGAGTGAAGCCTTGGCCCTAGAATTTCCCTTGAACTTCTATAAGAATCCTAACACATCAAGACAAAGAGAGATAATACAATGAAGAGTACACAAGAGAGAGAGAAATTAGTGCACTCCACTCTTCAAATCTCTAATACAAGTGTGTGATGAATGAATCCATAAGATCAGGTGTGAACAAATGACTCTCTCTCCTCCCTTTATTTATATGAGAGGTGAGGGAGACCAACAATACAAGATTGGACCTACTTTGTAACATCCCCATTTTTAATCCCAAAACTAGTGATGTACATTGTAAATATGATGCACGGCTAAGGGTAGAGCGATGTAATACATAAATGATGTAAATTGTGTATAATAAATCAAATTCATCTCTAATTGCAGATGGACACATATGGATAATTGGGGGCTTAGTTTCCACAAGAGAGGGAAGGGGTCCAAGGGGGAGAGTTTACCCATGTCTATTAAACCCAAACCATTTCTTTCTAAATTATCCTTACTTTGAACCTTCTATTTTTATGTTGAGTGTTATAGAGCCCAATCATTGAATTCACTAAGAAGTCACATCCCATAGTTATTGAGATCATGTGGGATGAGTAAAATCAAACTTGGGAAGGGTGTGAGTCAAGGAAGCATGGGAGAAGAAGCAAATTCGTATGGGGAAGGAGGATATTTTTTACATTCATATTTGTGGATAGAAAGGGAGTTCTATGTGCAAAGAGCTCGAAGGAAGCCATAGGGGCATGTATGGTAGTTGTTCTCTAGCTATAACACATGGGAAGAGAGGTTGTAGGCGCTAGAGTAATATTTTGTTTTAGAAATTTTCCAGATAAGAAAGTGATTTTTCTATTATGAGAATTCATTTTGCAACTATATATTCTTGGAGTCCCAGCAAAGAGATTTCTTGTCCAATCTATGCTGGTTCCCTCGAGGAAAGTGGGAATGTCTGAGGGAATGTGAGAAGTGAAGGGTAATCCCATCCTTGGGTTGTGCAGGTCGTGGAGAAGAGAGCTGGTGGATTGGAATTAGCTATGGGTAATTGACTTTTGAGAGGAGGACATTAGCCATCCTTAGGGACCATCATTTCTTATGGATTCATAGCCCCAACTCAGGGGTGACTTGATGTTGAGAATTGGAACATCAAGACTATGGTTGGGATGAATGTTTTTCCTCTAGAGCGGTTTGCATACTTACTAAGATAAGTGTTCTTATTTATTGTGTTTATTTATGTTAAATGTCGATATAGTTGCTATGCATTTTACTTTGAGTTATCTTGGTTATTGTTGCTTGTTGGGAGTATAATGATGCATTTGAATCTCTATTTATGTGGTTGAATGTTGTTGTATGTTTTTAGTTGTTGTTGTGCACATTTTAAGTAATTGCATTTACTTTTTTAATTAGCATGGACAATTGCATGAGTTGGAATTTCATGTTGTGTGTTGTTTCCTCATCTAAAATTATTATGAAAAAAATATATTTGGTCGTTTTAGTAGTGATGTGACCCAACTTGGGGCTAAGGGTGTTACAGAGTGGTATAAGAGCTCCAGGTTCAACACTAAGCTTGTATGGGCCTAGACTTGTGCAAATTGTGTAGAAAATTTTTGTTACAGAGTTTCACCTATGACGAATTTGGGGGAAAATGGTGAAAACATATTGACATCCCCAAAATTCGTGAGCAATTTAGGTCAACATTTCCTCAGAACCGTCTAAGAGGTGATCAAGGGTGTCAATATACATGTTGCAGAGTTAAATTAGACTTGGAAGGTCTAAATTTATGTTTTAATGGTGATTGGAGAAGTTGAGGGAGTTTGATGGATCAACAACCAAAATCATGTTTGATTTTGAGATCAACGACCTAGATTCATCCAAAATTGACCAAAAACTTATAATTTTTCGGAGTTCGGAAAAATGGAGTAGATCGATGGTCAAGACTCACCGATAGATTTGGTTGAAGTATGGTGGATCAATGATCAAGATCATTTTGACTTGGAGATCAATGACCTAGATTCATCCTAGATTTTGGTTAAAATTTTCTAAGTATCAGAATTAGGCAAAATTCATGAGTGAATTTAGTTCACCAAGAGAAATCATGGATCGTTGATGGCTGGGTTGGTGAAATAGGAAAAATATTTTGATCGACCAAGAGAAATCGTTGATCGCAAATAGCCCGGTCGATGAAATCGGTGAAGTATTTCGATCGACCAAGATAAATTATCGATCATTGATGGCCAGGTCAACGAAATCGAAAAAGTGTTTCGTTTGTCCAAAAGAATTTGTTGATCGTTAGTGAAGGGAAAGGGGAGGATGACGTGTCATGCCACATCATCATCCATGTGTCATTCCATGTCATCCATATTTCCATGTCAACATCCATGTGTCATGCCACATCAATCAAGAAAAGACCGATCGTCGATGACCGGGTTTCGACAAAATTCATGAAAATGTTTAAGTTTGTGAAGGAAATTGTCGATCTTCAATGATCATGGTTCAAAAAAATTCACAAGCAAGTATGGTTCGTCGAAGAAAACCACCGATCTCCAATGGAGTGATCATGGTTCCACAAAATTTGTGAACACGTTTAGTTTCCAAGGAAAATCTTTAATCTCCGATCTCAGATGGAGTTTCTTATGTTGGGCAATGGACAATTCAGATTGTTTCCAAGTTGTTGATAAAATAAGGAGATTCATTTGTGGGCTTGGGAAAGGTTTAACGGATTGATGGCAGGAATTACTCCTGATTTTGAGATCAACAACTCGGATTAAAGGACTAATATAACAGTAAAACAATCATTTTTCTACAAAATGTTTTGGATTTTGAAGGTCATGAACTTATAGGGGCATTTTAAGGCCCTAAACAACATTTTTAGGTAGTCGAATTTGAAAAAATTGTGTTTACCTTTGTTACACAAAATCTCTGCTGCTTAAAATGAAAGAACTCAGAAAGAAATTTCCAATGAGATATTTTGAGCGTAAAACGGAGCTAGTACGAGGAAATTACAACTGAAACAATACAAGGCATATTTTCATCACTACTTTACTTTTGGAGGGCATAACTCCTTGCTAAAGAGTCGGTTTGGGGCATAGGAGCAGTCTACGGAAAGCTCATGGACCATAGAAAACAAACATGGAACCGTATTTAGAATTTGGGTACCTAAAATTGTACAAGATGGGAGATAAGACACATGTAGCAGTAAATGGGTAAAATGAGAAACAATCTAAACTTCCACAAACCATAACTTTCAGCCTAGAGCTCAGATTTGGGAAAACGAGCCGATAGAAAGGTCTTGAGGAGGAGAATACATCTATCAAATCAAAATTTTCAATTGAGCACTACATTTTCTTAGAAACTAATAAAAAAAATTTGCAGTAGTAAAAACATAACAATGAGTGGAAATTGCAACTTGAGAAGGTTGTAAATTTTCTCTTAGAACTCGAAATGAGGCATTAGTACAATCATTGAAGAGGTATTTTAGAGAGGAATGTGTCTAAGGAACCAAAATTTGGATTGGTGCATATATGTTCTTCATAAATTGAAATAAATAATAACCTTTAATCTAATTAATAAATATTTTACAATATGCTTAAATCTAACAACAATTGTTGCATGCACATTCTTGCAGAATTAGAGGTATAGGAAAGAAAATTTTAGTTCCTATATGAGAACTAGAGATACAGAAGATTCCCAAGGGTATTACAGCCATGAGGAGGAGGGAATAGGTATGCATGGGAAGTGCAGAGATTGAATCCAATGGGTGTAGGAGAAGAGCTAAGCATGTAGAGCTATCTGAGACTATGGGAATCTCACATAAGGAAGTGTAGATGTATAGAGAAGATAATGAAAGGATAATAAGGGATCGTGAAGAGATACTACAAATCTTGAATGTGCTATAAATAAATTTAATACATATTCTGACACAAAACAAGCAACCAATACAATACAAGTAGAAGCATCTAGATCTCATGATAGGAGGAATGATCATGGGGGATCTAGACAATCAAGGAGTGTTAGAAGACAAAACATCATCGTTCCCCATGACACTCGACTAGAAGAGCATATGCATGTTCAAGGTTAGAAAGAAATACAAGTATGTCCCTTGTCAGACATCAGAGGAGAAGACATGGGTCAGATAGATTGCAAGGGGAGCTCAGGAAGATAAATCCACCATCATTTGGTGGAGGGAATAGGAAGGGAGAAGATGCAGAAGCATGGTTGCTGTGAATGAGGAAATATTTTCAGCTGCATGATTACTCATCAAATGTAGAAGAAATAATTGCAACCTACCATATTCAAGGAAATGAATCTATGTGGTGGGATCGACTTAAGAAGTTTAAGGACCTTGATGAGAAGATAATTTCTTGGAAGCAGTTTAATAAATATTTCCAGTAGCAATACTTTTCAGAGAAATATTATGACACGAAGATGCAAGAGTTCCTTGAAATCAAACTTGGGAACATGACCATGGATGAATATGAGAGGATATTCTTGGAACTTCTGTGGTATGTGGGCTTCATCGAGGATGAGAAGGTTAAAATTCAAAGGTTCCTAAGTGGACTGCAATCCTTCTACAAGGATAAAATTCAGTTTGATGATCCTAGAAATTTGGAAGAAGCCATAAGAAAGGATAAATATTTGTATGAGTAGAACAAAGGAAGGGAAACTTTCCAAAAGGCCCGAGATGATAAGAATAAATGCAAGATGGATCAAAGAAAGAAAGGATTCAAGCCACCTTTCATCATGCATAGATCTAAAGCATATCAATAATGGAAACCATCTCAAGGTGAACAAAAAATGACAGATTATGTGGGAAAGAGGCCAAGATAGTATCCCATAAAGTGTTGGGGATGTGAAGCATATCACATGTATAAAGGTTGTCCTCATCGGGGAGATAAGATGAGGACTGTGTATAACATCAAGCAAGAGGAAACAATAGAGGACACGAGAAGAAGCATGCCAAGGAACTATGTAGCCTTGGAAAATAGACAAGCTAACTATCAATCCCACATGATTGAAATGGAAGGTAAGTCCGATAATCAACCCATAGCTATTTTGATTGATTATGGAGATAGTCATAGTTATATAGATCCAAATATAGTTGAAATATTTAAATTGAATAAATTTAAGTATGAAAAGTCTTGGTTAGTTCAACTAGCTACTGGAACCACGAGAAGAATCAATGAGCTTGTTAAATATTGCCCACTAAACATGAATGGAGTCAACACTAAGGCATAATTGAACATCATATCGCTTGGGTCTTATGACTACTTAATTGGTATGGATTGGCTAGAAAATCATTGTGTTGTCTTAGATTGTTATAACAAGTCTTTCACATGTCTTGACGAGGAAAGGAATTCAATGGCAATGCAAGGTATTCCAAGGCCTATAGTTTTCCGAGATATTTCATCATTGCAACTAAAAATAAGTTTTAGAAAAGGGTGTCAAATATATGCAACCCATTTGTAAGAGCCAATAAAGGGTAAGGAGCCAAGTCTTGAAGATAATTTAGTTTTGAAGGAGTATGCAGATGTGTTTGGGGAGTTTCCAGGATTAGAACCCAAAAGGGGCATTGATTTCTCTATTGACTTAATTCTTGGAGCTTTCCAAGTGTCCAAAACTCCCTAGAGAATGAGCACATCGGAGCTGAAATAATTGAAAATGCAACAAGAAGAATTTTTGAGGAAGGGGTACATATGCCCAAGTTTTTCTCCTTGGGGTGCCCCAATTATTTTTGTAAATAAAAAAGATGGAAATTTGAGGTTGTGTATTGACTTCAGACAACTGAATATGGTTACAGTCAAGAACATGAACCCTTTGCCAAGGATTGATGAACTTTTGATTAGTTGAAGGGAGAAAACATGATTTCCAAGATTGACTTGAGATCAAGGTATCATCAAGTAAGAATAAGAGAATATACTAGCAAGACAACCTTTCGAACAAGGTATGGACACTATGAATTTGTGGTGGTGCCCTTTGGGTTGAAAAATGTGCCTGCTACATTTATGTGTCTAATGAATGGGGTGTTCAGATATTTCCTGGACAAGTTTGTCATTGTATTCTTGAATGGTATTCTCATTTATTCCAAGATAGAGGAGGAGCATGAGAAACATTTGAGGATGGTGCTACAAGTGTTGATAGAGCACCAATTGTATGCCAAATTGAGTAAATGCACTTTTTATCAAAAGAAAATCCATTATTTGGGTCACATTGTTTCAGAAGACGACATAGAAATGGATCCAGAGAAAATTGAAGCAATCAAAATTTGGCCAATGCCAACAAACATTTCAGAGGTTAGATCATTTATGGGACTAGTTGGTTATTACAAGAGATTCATTACATAATTCTCCAATAGTACACACCCAATAACATCTTTTCAAAAGAGAGTAAATTTTGAGTGGAGAACTAAATGTGGAGAAAATTTCCAGTGCTTAAAGGATTTATTAACCAGTGCACCCATTTTATAATTTGCAGATCTAGATGAGGATTTTGTTGTGTGCACAGATGCATGCAAGGAGGGGCTCAATGGAGTCCTTACATAAAATGGGCATGTAGTTTGTTATGAGTCCAGAAAATTGAAGGAGCATGAAATAAATTATGCCACACATGACTTAGAGTTGTAAGTCATAGTACACGCTTTAAGAATGTGGAGACATTACCTCATGGGAAGAAAAATTGAATTGAGGACAGACCATAGTGGTCTGAAATACTTATTTGGACAACCAACACTAAATTCCAGACAAATTAGATGGTTGGAATTTCTTAGTGAATATAAATTTGACACCAAGCACATAAAGGGAAAAGAGAACAAGGTGGTTGATGCCCTTAGGATAAGGGTGCATGAAATGCATGACACAACCATTAGTATGTACATGGCATATTTAAAGGAAAAAATTCTAGAGGTTGTAACAATAGACCAACATTATGTATAAGTTAAAGAAATCCTACAACAGAATAATATACAATAGAAATATAAGGATTACAAGCTAGAAGAGGATGGAATCCTCTTGTTCACGACTAGAGTTCATGTTCCCAATTCTCAGGAATTGAGAAATTCGGTTTTAAAAGAAATGCACAATGTGCCATATGTTTGACACCTAGGATGCCAGAAAACTATTCCAGCTGTAAGAGGCCAATACTTTTTGTCCTGGTATGAAGAGAGATGTCACCAATTATTTTTCTAGATGCATGGAATGTTAGAAGGTAAAGGATGAGCAAAGACATCCAACACGATTGATACAACCATTGCCCATTCCTAAATGGAAATGGGAAGTTGTTACTATTGATTTCATTACCAAATTTCCCAAGAAAACAATGCAACATCATTCCATCATGGTAGTGGTGGAGAAGCTTACAAAGGTTGCACATTTCATTCCAGTGAAAATACCTCATAAGGCAACCAATATTGCATAAATTTATATGAAAGAAATTGTTAGGCTACATGGCATGCCTAAGGCAATAATGTCAGACCGAGATACCAATTTCACTTCTAATTTTTGGAAGGGGTTGTTTAAAGGATTTGGGACCAATTTGAATTTCAGTACAACATGTCACTCGAAGTCAAATGGCCAGACATAGAGGATTAACCTAATAATTGAAGATATGTTGAAAATGTATGTAATGGACAAACCTTCTAGGTGGGAGGACTATATCCATTTAGTTGAGTTTACTTACAATAATGGGTATCAAGAATCATTGAAGATGAGCCCATTTGAAGCATTGTATGGTAGAAAATGCAACAAACCAGTGAGTTGGGATAATCTAGCAGATAGAGTCATGATTGGGCCAAAATTGTTGAGGGAAATAGAAGAGAAGATGGTAAAGATCAAGAAAAATTTGAAAGTTTTACAAGACATGAAAAATATTTGTGTTGATAAAATAAAAACACATAGATAATTCAAAGTGGGAGAGCATGTGTTTTTAAAAGTTAAAGCCAAGAGAATCTCGTTGAAATTGGGAAGTTTCCCAAAGTTGGCAGTGAGACACTATGGTCCATTTGAAGTTATATAAAGGATAGACCCAGTTGCATACATGATAGCATTACTTTCATCCATGAGAATTCATAACATGTTCCATATATCTTTATTAAAAAAGTATGTACTTGATCTTAACCATGTGATTGATTGGATTGTGATCCAGGTGGAACTTAAAGGGGAATTTCGAGTGAGACCAATGTGCATCTTGAACCGGAAATTCAAAGTGCTCAAGGAAAAATTCATTTTCTTGGTAAAGTTTGAATGGACCTGCTATGGACCTAAAGACACTACGTGGGAGCACGAGGAAGCCATGCAGGAAGCATACCCACAATTTTTTGCAAATTTTGAAGAAAAATGAATGTACATTTGTACATAAGCAAATGAAGACTCCATTTTGGTAGCTAGAGTTACACGAGCCACAACTATGAGACTCCTGTTTGATCGATGTCGGATCCCATTCCTTGGGATGTGTGAGTTGAGGGGAAAAGAGAGTTGTTGGTTTGAATTTCTACGCGATTCATTAAGCTACAAAATTATCAAAGTGTTTTGATGTAACATTTTTTATATGTCAATGAGTAAATTGTATAGTGATGTGCACTAAGGATAATGCAGTTTTTAGGGGGAGGGGAATGTAACATCCCCATTTTTAATCCCCAAAGTAGCGATGTGTATTGTAAATATGATGTATGGTCGAGGGTCGAGTGATGTAATCAGTAAATGATGCAAATTGAATATAATAAGTAAAATGGATCGCCAACTGTAGATGGACACGTATGGAGAATTGAGGGCTTAGTTTCCACAAGAGAGGGAAAGGGGTCCAAGGGGGAGAGTTTACCCATGTCTATTAAACCCATACCATTTCTTTCTAAATTATCCTTACTTTGAACCTTCTATTTTTATGTTGAGTGTTCTATAGCCCAATCATTGAATTCATGTAAGAGGGTGGGTGTGAGAAGTCACATCCCATAGTTATTGATAGTATTGGGGTTGAGTACAATCAACCTTGGAAAGGGTGTGAGTCATGGAAGCATGGGAGAAGAAGGAAATTCGTATGGGGAAGGAGGACAATTTTTACATGCATATTTTTGGACAACAAGGGAGTTAAGTATGAAAAAATATCAAAGGAACCCATAGGGGGAATATAGGTAGTTGTTTTGGGTAAGGGGCCGAATATAATTTATGTCAAATAAAATTGGATAATTCTTTTAATTGAGCACCTAAGCATTTATAAATTTATCAACACATAATAAAAATTTTATAACAGTTTAAAAGCAATGCAAAATCTTAAATACCTGAACCTGATGCTAATAACCTTCATTTGTCCGCCGCTTGCCTCCTTGACTGCTTCTGCAAAACACTGCCCAAAACCGTTCCTCCCTGCCAACTAGGTAGCTCCCTAGCTCCAGGATATCAATGGATATCCTGGCCCCCGTGCCCAAAACCCCCAGCAACTCCGGTGCACTGTATCAATCCTACTCCATAACTTCACTTTTCTCTGCAAATCCCGAGCTCCCCAAAATTCATCCCCCCCCAACCTCCGTAGAATGCCTCCCGTCCAACTCCTTCCCTTCCTTATCCCTCCTTCACTGACTTCCCCGCTCATTTACTCCCTACCTAACCCATTTATTACCCCTTATCCCTTCCCGTTAATGCCCCTTATCCCCTTTCTTTAATATCTTATCCTTCCGCAATTAATAACTTATCCCCTTGTTGTGTACGTGACCTTTCAATTTAATTAAATAACTTATTAATTTATTAAATTTAATACTCATGTTTTTAAATGTAATAGGTAGTTTAATTAATCAATTAATTAATTAAATTGCAACCATTAGTTAATCAATAATTATTTAATTAGTTTTATTATACCTATCCTGTTTAATTAATACCATATTAAGACGATTAATCCCCTAATTAATTTTTACTTAATAATCCTTCACATTTGTTCAACTAGGGTTGTTACATTTTGGAGGTGTAACTCATGGGAAGAGATGATGTAGGAATGTGAGTAATATTCTATTTAATAAATTTTCAAGAGAAGAAAGTGTTATGTTGTTGTGAGAATTCATGTTGCAGTTGTATATTCTTGGAGTCCCAACAAAGAGATTTCATATCCAACCTGTGTTGGAGCCTTGGAGGGGAGTGGGAAGGCCTGAGGGACTAGGATCAGTGAAAGGGGATCCCATCCCTGGGTTGTGCAGGTTATGGGGAAGAGAGTTGGTGGACTCAAATTAGCTATGGGAAATTGATTGTTGAGAGGAGGACATTATCCATCCTTAGGTACCACCATATCTTATGGATTCATAGCCCCATATTGGGGGTGAATTTCTGTTGAGAATTGGAACAACAAGTCTATAGTTTGGAGGACCATTTTTCCTCTACAATGGGTTGCATACTTACTAATATAAGTGTTCTTATTTGTTGTGTTTATTTATGTTAAATGTTGATATAGCTGTTGTGTATTTTACTTTGAGTTATCTTGGTTATTGTTTCTTGCTCAGTAGAATGATGCATTCAAATATCTATTTATGTGGTTGAATGTTGTTGTATGTGTTTAGGTGTTGTTGTGGAAATTTTAAGTAATAGCATTTACGTTTTTAATTGGCATGGACAATTGCATGAGTTGGAATGTCATTTTGTGTGTTATTTCCGCATTTGAAATCAGTATCAAAAAAATTATTTGGTCTTTTTATTAGTGACGTAACCTATCTTGGGGAATTAAATACTCCACTACAAGAAACCTAACTCTACACAAGTAGGCTCACATGTGGAGTTCTCCCTCTACAGGTGACACATGTCAAGCTCCAAGGTGATAAAAATGCCTAATGAGCAAGGCTCCAAGGCATGAAATCTCCTCAAGAAGTATCCAATGCTCCACCTCCACAAGCCTCCAAATATCCAATGCTCCTATGTCATATGCTCCTTTGAGTCCACCCTAGATACATGATCACTCCCTCAACCCACACGTTCTCAAGTCAAACACAAACCTCCATGTAAGCAACCAAGTGTGCTCATGGAAACCACAACTCAATGCACTCCTCCAAGATTTCCAATGCTCCTAATCCAAGAAAAATCATCCTCCCAAGCAAGAAACCAACCTCCATGTGGCCATCATGAAAAAATCACCAAGCTCCATATGTCTCCAATGCTCCAAGGAAGAAAACCACATAAGCACCAAGATGAGATCTAGTAATCAAGAAGCAAGATGAATCCAATGTGTATGTCCATAATAGAACAACCAAGTGTCATCCATACACCATGCACCCCACATCACACGAAGCACCCTTAAGCATGGTGTAAACAATTTCGGAGTTACTTGGAAGCTAATAAGACAAGAGAAACTTATATACCAAACATAAAATTGATTCGACCACTCTGATGTATCTAGAAATTAGCCATCATTTTACTCAATTCCCTAAAATGATAATAGAAAACAACCTAATTAATCCCCTATCACCCATTCAAGATTCAAACATCAACCATTGGGTTAATTAATGCAAGTTTATGGTCATGAATCAAATCAAGAAGGGAACCTATGGTTGATTCACTTCCTAAAACCTTAAACTAGGTGTAAATATAGTCTATCTTAATTTAACCTAATCTAATGGAAACTACGTGGGCTTGGGGAAGAAATAAACAACAAACAAATTAAGTAGATTGAGAACCACCTAATCTACCTAAATATGTTGAAATTTCCCTCTAAAATAAGTAAGGATAATATATCTCCAATACAAAGAAATAAAAGCAACAAGAAGACTACATATACATAAAAGATCCATCTATTAATGCAAGATGCATGCACCTCGATATTCCCTCAATATAGAAGGCTACCTCCTCTCTCACAAATCTCTACTAAAGCTTTCTTTAAGGTGGGATGAAGCTTAATAAAAGTGTAGAGGAATGGAGCCAAGACACCATAAGGTGCAAGTGACCAATCCAACAAAAGGGGGTCCAAAGCAACAAGGACGGTACACCAAGAGTAGAAGCATTTAGTTGGTGAAGGGATAATGGAGATAAAATATTCTAGAAAATCCCATAGTATGCAATGTGGAAAAAGGTCATAAGTTCACAAGTGAGGCTTATGTCTAATAAATGTTTTACTATGAAAAAGAGACACCCTTAACAAAGTGCAAAGTTTCAACATAAATGGATTTGGAAATGCTTGGATGTTGCAACTAATAGTTGGTAACAATATAGAAGTGCCAGTTTCTCCATAATAACAACACAAATTTTGACAAAGAAAAACGATAAATTTAACCTAATGAAATCATAAATAAGTGTGCCGTAATAGTATTGTGGACGTTGTGGACCCGAATTAGTCTCTCTAACTAATTAGGGCATTGTTTTGTGCATAAGGCCAAGAATCACTTTAGTCAACTAGAAAAGGGACCCATTAAGGAAACTAAATAGTTTACTAGGGCCAAATATGTTACCATGGGGATGTGGAACACTAAATTTGGTCCAAAGGGATCCTCCCATTTTACCAAACATCAAATAAAAGGCAAAAAGCATACATTTGGACCGTGGAAGGGACACTTGAAACAAAACTTTAGCATATGTGACTCATCGTGAGGATGAGATGGACCTTCATGTCATCCTAGAGAAGGTCTAGTATGGCTAGCGCATGGTGCATAACAATACATAAGGGGATATGTGTATGGCTAGTGCAAAATGAAAAATTCATACACTACATTTTACACCTATAGCAGGAGCTCTGATTTGACAACTTGAAAAGACTTGGGATATACCATGAAGTAAAGTGAAAGTCACAAAATAACATAAGACAAAGAGAAACAAGGCGACAAATAGTAGGTAAATAAAATGGTGCAAGTGAAAATGTAGTTTCTCGTCTAAGAAAGGATGTATGCAAATGTGCTTCAATATAAGAAGATAATCATCTTTCAATAGAGCTATGTTTGTAAACAACAAAAATGACTCAGCTTGCTTATATACCAGTGTGAAACAAATTGCACATGTATCATGTGAGGGCACATGCTAAAAATAAAAGAGAAAATGAAAAGTAAGATAATAAATGACGATGCATGTCAAGAAAATGACATGGTTACAAAGGTACCTAATCTAGTCCTCAATCGTATTAATCTTCCATAAATGTTTGACAACATCCAAGATCCTTTGTAGTCCCTAATATACACTTAGAGTGCATTAATCTATCATGAATGTTTGAAAATATTTTGGTTGGTCCCATTGAATGTTAAAAATGTCCAAGTACCTTTATAGTCCCTAATATACTCAATGGAGCTCATTATACATCATTAATGTTTGAAAACTTCTTGGTTGGTCCCTTGGAATGTAGACTATCCTCTTGTTGGTTGTAACAAAAATAATTTGATCTAATGCAGTGAAGGCCACCTTCCCTACCTCAACAACTATCTATGTGTTGCATTTAGATATATATTAAGGAAGATGGTTAGGTTTTGTAAATTGCACCCTACTTAAGTCCAATTCCTATGTTGCATTTCAATTGAGTTCATGGAAGATAGTTGGGTTTCTAAAATTCCTACTATTTGGAAGTGGAAAATTATCTCCACGAATATTTTAACACAACATAAACTTGAATTTCATTTATATCCTTAACTTTTAATAAATAGAGCCACAATATGTTGTTTGACATCATAGAAACATAACCAAAAACTTTGATAATAAAACATCCATAGATTATGAAATTCAATGTGGGTGGGAATAACTATAATGGAAAAATGTGAGGATCAACAAAATCATTTATATTTATATACAATCCAAGTAGATATGTCACTTATGTAATGCTAATAAATTAAATTGAATCTAAAATCTATAAAAATTAAAAATTAAAAAAAGATCACTATAATAATATATATAAATCAATATAGATACATTTTAAATCTCAATCTTATAACCAAAAACTTTGATAATAAAACATGCATCCATTATAAAATTCAATGTGGATGGGAATAACTATAATGGAAAATGTGAGGATCAACCAAATCATTTATATTTATATACAATCCAAGTAGATATGTCACTTATGTAATGCTAATAAATTAAATTGAATCTGAAATCTATAAAAATTAAAAATTAAAAAAAGATCAATATATATATATATATATATAAATCAATATAGATACATTTTAAATCTCAATCTTATAACCAAAAACTTTGATAATAAAGCATGCATCGATTATGAAATTCAATGTGGGTGGGATTAATTATAATGGAAAAATGTGAGGATCAACAAAATCATTTATATTTATATACAATCCAAGTAGATATGTCACTTATGTAATGTTAATAAATTAAATTGAATCTGAAATCTATAAAAATTAAAAATTAAAAAAAGATCACTATAATAATATATATAAATCAATATAGATCAATTTTAAATCTTAATCTTTTCAATATAAATAAATTTGTTTATTTATTTATTTTTAAATTTTTTAAAAGATTTATTAGATTTAGAATTAAAATAAATTTATGTTAATTACTTGTTCAATCATAATGATTATCAACAAATAAAAAACTAATAAAATAGACATAAGTAAAATTAAAAATTATAATGAAAATAAATAAATACATGAAAATAACATGTAGTTGATGATGAAAATAGAATAATCATAATTCCAATGTAACAAGAAATAGATGCATGGACGAGGATGATGAAAATAGAAAAATCATAATTTCAATGTAATACGAAATAGATGCATGGAAGAGGGTAAATAGTTGATCATACAAATAGAAGAGATAATCACAATAAGAGAGATTGATTCATCTGTTGGCTTTAGCTTTAGTTAGTTTTATAATAGAAGATAATAATATATAACATTATCAACAACATTTTAGAAAATTGAAAATTTTGATTAATTAAATAGAATTTAACAATTACAAAATTTTTATTAATAGGTGATGAAATCAAACAAATATATTATTTATAATTTTATTTATAAAAAATTCAAGTATGTTTGGAATTTTAGACATGTTTTATGTATATATATAAAGTGTATATGTTTTATGTTTTAAGAGGAAAGTAATCTTATGAGTACCAAGTAAAAGTATAGTATTCTTTTATGCATCGAGTTAAGTTAAGGTGAATATTTGATACTACATAACTCTTGTGTAATTTTAGTGATGATGAAGAACAAGGAATATTGAGTATTTTGAGATATTATTTTTGTGTAATTTTAGTGATGATGAAGAACAAGGGATATTGAGTATTTTGAGATATTATAAGGGTTAAAACAGTTTTTTGGGTTTTAAAGTAAGATTTAAAATTGTTTTTATTTTATTGAAAAAAAAATTATTGCTTTTAATAACATATTAATTTTTTAATTTAAATTTGTGAAAAAAAATGCAATATAGAAGAATTTTTTTTAATCAAATTTGTGAAATAAAAAATACAGAAAACAAATATAGAGGAAATTTTTAAAATCTAGTTGATGTAAAAAAAATGTAACAATGATAATATATTAATTTTTTAAGTCAAGTTTGTGAAATAAAAAATGCAGAAACAAATATAGAAGAAATTTTTTAAGTCAAGTTTGTGAAATAAAAAATGCAAAAACAAGTATAGAAAAATATAGAAGTGAAATAAAAAAAATGCAGATCGCATGCTAAGCGAGCGCTCTATCATGTGAGCTACATCCCCAATATATATATATATATATATATATATTTTTAACTGATCTATGATTTTATATGGATCATGTGCATCTAACATAGCCCTGGCGAAATTGCTATAGAAACGGTCGACGTGATGAATGTGCCCGTGGACGTAGTGTGTCTGTGTTGTGTGGTAAATTTAACGGCGTTAGAGGGGATCGAACCCGCGTCGCTTGCGTGACAGGCGAGAATACTCAACACTATATTACAATAGCTAATTTGAGAATTCTGGAGGGCAAGGCGTATAAAATGAATTCGGGTTAGTCAAGCATATTTTGTGAAAGAGGGTTTGGTTGCAGGGAACGGAAGGGAGTCTGTAGGACGTCTGTGTCAATTGAATTGAATGACCGGATAGAGTACTTATTCTCGCCTCTTCTAACGATGAACACTACCACACCCTTCTTAAATTAAATAACAGAATTAATACTAATATCAAGTCTTCTAAAGATAGCTATGTTAAGATGGCCGAGTTGGTCTAAGGCGCCAGTTTCAGGTACTGGTCCGAAAGGGCATGGGTTCGAATCCCATTCTTGACAACAGTTTTTCCTTTTTTTATCTGCAAAATATCTGTATCTGTCTTTTTTTTTTTTTTTAAAGTCACGGGTTCGAATCAAAGTCGAGAATATTTATCTGCAAAATATCTGTATCTGTCTTTTTTTTTTTTAAGTCACGGGTTCGAATCAAAGTCGAGAATATTAGGAGTGGTTTTAATGATTAAGAAAATATGTTTCTGGAACAATCAATACTTTGGTAGGAATGAATATCTCTGCGGTTTTCTCCCGTGACTGCAACTCTCTCGCATCCACCTAAAACCCTACATCACGTCATGGTGGCGGCCTCTTCAGGGGGATCCCGCTTCCCCCGGACATTGAAGCCTTCCGCGCGCTGGTAGCCTCGACACCACGATCTACAAAGACACCTCTGTCAAAATTTGTTAAGAAGTTGGTCGAGATCCCCAAGGTCCCCCTCCATGCCAACTCTTCCAAGAACTTGGCACTCCGATTTGCAGCAAATGGACTCGTTGGGAAATTTACAAGGATCTGGCTGTCCCCGAGGGCTGTCGCTAGTTTGGGTAGATCAGAGCTGAAACCTCTCATCCAAGGACAGCTCTGATCCTCTTTATGTGGTAAGAGATTTTTTTGTGTTTTTGTTGGCACTCCGATTTGCAGCAAATGGACTCGTTGGGAAATTTACAAGGATCTGGCTGTCCCCGAGGGCTGTCGCTAGTTTGGGTAGATCAGAGCTGAAACCTCTCATCCAAGGACAGCTCTGATCCTCTTTATGTGGTAAGAGATTTTTTTGTGTTTTTGTTTGAATTTAAAGAAGACACAGATTTGATATTTAGAAGTGGTTCATATTTCATGGGATCCAGAAGCATGTTGTTGAATCTGGACCCTAGATTTCAGCCCCACATCTCCTCAGTCTGGGTCCAAGGACTTAAGGCATGTGCACGGATCTGTGTGGAAATAGATTTAGAAAAAAGATTGCACAAGGCTATTTATAATAATAATAATTTATTTTTAAGGTCACATTGAAGCCACACCAAATTGGTGTATGAGACCCCCTTGTTTGTGGGACAAGGGACTTCCCTCCGCCCAATGATTTGACTGGTAAAGTCTACGAAGGTATACATACCCTACCCCTCTCTAGAATTGCACTTGTAATCTCTTAAGAGGAAACACATGTTCTTAACCATTAGGCTTAGTTAACCCTAGATAACTAGGCTCATATACAACAAGTAGATTATGAACAACTCCCTTTCAAATGCAAGCCCTGTCATGAATACGGTCACTTTGCAAAGAGTTTCCCTAAAGCCCAAGTCACTCAACAACAGTCAGTGGAATAGGAAAAATGACAAACTCAAAAGAGAGAATTTGGATTGGGCAAGCCAGGATCACATCCACCTCAAAGACAACCTAATCCTAGGCCTTCTTCCACTCCTCCTATCACCTCTGGAGGGGATGCATCCCTCACAAACCCCGAGGATCCCCCCGAGGAAACACATAAAATCCTGGTAGAGGAAATTGAAAACCCCGGTCAAGAAAAAGGGATTCCTCGGAACTCTAGAAAATCCCAGACTTTGGTATCCCAAGGAAAGGAGATTATATCAAACATTGGATCAGGCTCTCGGCCCAAATCAGGAATACCGGTCATATTGGAGCAAGAATCCCAGGGAGAATCCAATGATGACTCTAGCAAGGATTCATGAGCAACTGTCACTGCTAAAAAGCCAGTGAGGAAATCTGGTCACAGATAAAGAGAGGAAACAACAGATAAGGAGAAGGTTTTGGGCTTATAGACAACCTTAGATAGCACCTTCAAGAAGGAAGCAAAAGGAAATCGAGGACCTAGTGTATCTGCGCCTCCTAAAGGGGGGGTGATCCGAATGATTTTGAGAATGAAATGACGGCATAGATGTAATAAAAAAATACACATAGATATTGCAATAAACACAAAGATACAATAATACACAATTTTTATTAATGAGAGAAATGTATAGAAACTGTAAAAATACAGAGCGGATGAACTCATTAGAATGATGGCAGCGTATCTATGAGAAGAGATGTGATTACTACACTCATTTGCAAGAAGATGTGTTTACAATGAGGCTCTAGATGCCTTTTTAACATAAAGGATTAATGAGAAAACCTTAACCCCAAAAAATGAAATGCCAAAAGGTTTGCGGGCCCCGATGAGGGTAGTTGATACGTCAATTTCCCGAGGTCGTAAATTTTGTATACGATCTTCGTTTGGGGTGCACAATAGCTCGTTGGAAAGGTCCAGCCAAGAAGAATGTATTTCGATCGGGTCAACGCTAGAGCTTTCAACTCTCGACTGGGCTCCCAAATGTCAAAAAAACGTCGTTTAGGACCTCAAAACAACCCCGAAAGTTTGGGACCAAAAAAACTGTAGAAAAATTGTCAAGGTGGAAAATTGTATTTCAAGCCAGTGGAATAGGTGGGTGGCCATCAATATCCACCTGGATCATTCTTCCCCCCTTAGGAAGCAATGGTTTCCATTGTGTCAAGTTCGCGGGGAAGCTTTTGCTTAATCTAAACCTTGGTGAGTTGCTTGCCTTGTTGAAGAAGATGGCTTGCGTAGCTTGTTGAAGGTTGTCATAAACTTGTTGTTGGAGGGGTTGGATCCGTTCAACCAATCTCGCTGCATGATCTGCGTGAGTGTGGGAGGACTTTGTCGGTGAAGATGCAACATGAAGAGTATGAAGGGTTCTGTTATAATTTTGCTTGAATGGGCAGTGTTGAGGCACCCCCGTAGGTCCTCTATGTGTGATCCCTGTCGTGAGCATCTTGAAGGCCTTATCTCCTCATTGGACTTGTTTGATGTCAAACCCTCCAAGGGCTTGTACACCTGGTCTAATCATCGCTCTGGTCGAGGACATATTGCAGCACATCTTGATCACTTCCTTCTTAACAACTCCTTTCTATTTGAGCCTTCCACTCCCTCTTCCCATATTCTTCCTTGGGAAAGTTCAGATCATAGGCCTATATCCCTAACATTCACAAAGGACAGAGATCTAGGATCAATCCCCTTTTGTTTCAATCCCCTTTTGTTGAAGAACCCTTCCTTTCGTCCCCTAGTCTCTTATGTTTGGAACTGTAACACCCTGTTTCCCCCAGATTGTAAATATAACTGAACTGGCCAAGGACTATGGCAAAACTCATAAGCATGAATATGTGATGTAAATGGACCTGCAGGAAGAGGTCAATGAATGTAAAATGACAGTTTGAATTTATT